>JAJHUT010000145.1:0-99649 GCA_020916435.1 Oxytropis ochrocephala
CGGTATGCTTCGTTTCAGTTACGTATTGCTGAGCCTCCTCTATTGCTGCCACTGACCAGCCGGGCATTACATGAAATCAGTAACCTCGAGGGCGAGTCGTGGTAGGTGTTTGTTCAAGAGGCGACTATGACAACATCGTCGAGCAAACACATCGCCCACATCACCACCACTCGCCAGGCCAGAAACAGCAGCAGCAGCAGCACACTTATCTAGTGGGTGTTAAATAATAGTCTTTCCTTGCTGGTAGGCTACTACTGCTGCCACTGTCACTGCCGAGAGTCTCATTAAAACAATACGCAATTACCAAACAAATGATGCTGAATTAACTTTTGTTGTTGTTCCCGCCGTCGTCGTCAGATTCAACCTGTTATGTAGGCTTAAAATAGAAGCCTAACAAGGCCCACGAGTTAGGAAGTGGCTGTTGTTGTGCAATACAGGCTGCAGCTCGACGTCAACTTGCCGACAAACAACCATTACTACATAACACGTGTCAATTAATCGACAAAAACCTTGATTGATAAGGACTGGCGTAGCATATGAATTGTCGACATCAACCAGCCAAATATTAACATTGCTACCTGCCAGGTGTGTGCTTTCATGTTTAATTTTGTCAGCGGCAATAGACATCGGCAATTCTGTATTTTCGATTAGAGTAAGAGATAAAAAGAACAGTACATTACACTTTTGATTTGATGGCTTCCTTTCGATCTCGAGATCTGCAGTGGTCAATAATTTTATTCAGACAAAAATGTCCCGGAATGTGTCTGTTCGTATAGTTTTCTTTACATCTGTAAACATTTCATTTCTCTACCCTTAGATTCATCTTTAAATTATCTGCAAGCTAAAGGTCATCCTTCAGCTCGGAGCACATCTTATTGTTCTCGCTGTTTAGCGAATACGATTTAGCACCAATAGACATGAGTCCTTCTTGTTACCTTTCTTCTCACTTCTTTTGTCATCATTTGTTCGTATCGTCTCGAATTGTGTCTAACAAAAACTCCGGCTGCGTCACCTGGAGGCAGAGTCCTCACCGGCATAGGTGTAAAATAGGCGTCTGCAATGAAATCGATCAGCGCCTGGCCACCGAACGAGAACAAATGAGAATGCCACAGGTGATCGTAGGATGTATAGACTGCCTGAGAGGCCTGAACTATGACGGCGGCCTTTGTGGTGACCACCGAATTCGAGTATCTGTTCCAGAGCCAAGAAACTTTCACACGTCCCGAAACGTCTATAGATAGAACGCCTCGCATTTGTTGCTCGGCAACAAAACCACTGATCAGCCAGATAACCTTCGTCGTGATCGATCAATAATAGATTGCCATTGAAGGCGGTGGTTGGTTCGCTGGCCGTGCCTGCCCAGATATGCGACATGAGGCTCGCCAATTCCCGTAAAGAATACGCTCGGCTTCTTAGATAGCCCCCAAGTAGTTTGAGGTCATGCCAGCCATGGTCGCTTCGTCCTCGTCGGTGGCCGCATCAGAGCCATCGTTGCCGCCGCCATTGCAAAGCTCGACAAACCTCTGGCGAAGATACCCAAGAAAATAGATCCTGTGTTCTATCCTTCGTATCTAGTAGTACATCAAAAGGAGCTCTCCTTGAAAATCTTGCCCTTATTCAGGAGCTCCACATTGACACCATAGCTGGCATTCAGCGAGTCAGTCCTCGCCATGGTCTTCACGAAAGATGTACTCGTTCCATTGATGATACACGACTTCCAATACCAATTCTCGTGATGCCGCGACAACGAGTCGGCCGAAGCGACTGCATCCTCGAATAGATCATCGTGGCCAGTTCATTGTTGCCAAATGATGGCAAATGATTCAGCAGCTCCTCGGAGGCCAAAGTGTTCGGCACAAATCTGACTATCATCTCGGCGGCAAAACACGCGAAGTTGTCTCCTGCGAATTATCGTAAACAATACGAAGTAGAAAATCCTTTAAATTAGTATAGAACTCCTGCTGCATTGGCTTATCTTTGGGCTGGTTTTGTAACAAATCATGCTTAGCACCTTCATGGCGGAATTTGACTCTCTTCGGCCGAACTTCAGCACTTGGTCTTTGAGGGCCACATACTGTGCCCCACCCAGACGACCGACATTGCCAATGGCCTGTATAATAACAATACGACCCTCAGTGTCGGCTTGATCACAAGACTCCAGCTCGCCAAGCTTAGAAGCTCCTCGACCTTCTGGTTGAGCTCGTCGTTTGGATTCTCATAATTGTGATGCTGGTTGTTGGCACTTAACTAATGTAGCCAATGTTAATAGTGTAAGACCATCGGATCTTTTCTCGGCCCATTTGTTGGCCGGTGTCTTCTCAATCATATTTAGGAACTCGTTTGCAATGAACTCTAGTGAGGCCAAACGAGACGGTTACTCTTTCGCCTCGCGGCCTCTCCTAAGGAGCTTGGGTGGGCGTAAAATAATATGGCGACTGTAGGGCTCTCTTAAGGTGCATCTTGGAGGCTGTCTTGGCGGCCACCGACAGTACAGACAAAGAATCTCTCGGCGGTATTTAGATCATTATTTTTGGTTAATTTTAAATGCTTCAAGGCGGCCATTATAGAATCCTCTGTTCTCGCTGCCGCTAGGACATCCAGAACGAACTATCGACACCCTGTTTATGTTTGCTCTTCTTTAAAACAGCCAATATATCTGTAACACTGGTCCCTTGGCTATTTCTTAGTCTATCCAACAATCTCAGGAATGCGATGGCACGCATCAACTGAGGCCATTGAATCGTCCGTCAAATGTTTTCTATAATCTTGAAAATATTGTAATAATGTCTTCCCACAATGATGGTGAGAACAGACACACGTTCTCTCGTTCTAATTGTACACTGTCGACTTGATATTTTTTTGTCTATCAAAGCAACTTTATGGCGCTGTCCATCGAATCGGCTTGATCGAATATCTCATGAGCATTTGATTTGACTTGATCGACTAGTTCGAGATGAAAATTGGTCGTTAAATTCGATTCTGCTTGAGCAAAAACTCTCTCGACTTGAAGGTGACATTTTGATAGCCTTCAATGGATTGAAAAACAATTGGTACATTGATTTGTCTGGACTGAGTTACTGGCTGTTGTTAACTCGGGTGTCTGTTTCTTAGGTTTGGCAAAAAATATTAACATATGATATGGAATCTGGCGAGAACAATTCAGGTTGCTCCTGGCTATTATCATGAGTACATAATGGTTTGATGGTTATTAAGTCTTGGTTACTTGATGACGGATAATGATAATGAACTGCCTTGTGGGCAAATGATGATTTGTTGGTAGTATATTGAGTAATATGGATTTTTGATGTTCTTGAATGTGGTTGCATCCGATTGGTGTGTGTAGATTTCCTTTATAATGGCAGTTCCATTTGACAATGTCACAATGTTGGCATATAAGCTATGATCTGGATTGTATAATTTGTTATATTTGCTATCAATGACAAGTGGTTGAGGTTGATCGTTGTTTGGGCCAGCAAAGAAGACAGGCTCAGTGAGTCTCAGACGAACAAGCAGACTATCAGATTCGCCATCATCTGTTGCCGATGTTGGTCCCTTGGTGGCATACAATATATCTATACTAGCTGCTCTAAATCGGAACCCATTCGGGCCATTGGCCACATTTACCTCGTAATTATATACATATTCATTAAATACACCCGATGAAAATGAGGCAGCATAAACAAGCGCAATGCACAACGTGGCAGTGGTCAGTGGTCTTGCAATGGCGCCCCTTTGCTCCCTGATCACATTATGTATGGATGGCATCCTTTAGGATTGATGACTTGAGATTCTTCTTTTCGATAAATTGAGAGGTATATATAAAATAAACACTACTACTGCTCTCTACAATGTTATCAATAAATTAAAATTGTCGTCGATTAGTTAATACATCATCAACAATGTGTATATTCTTGAAAGTATTAAACCACAAGTGTGGACATGCACTGCAATTGTAGGATTTGGCGAACGGAAGCAAGTGCAATGAGTTGAGTGCGGATGTGTCCGTGGCTTCATGGGCCAGAATGTGCTCTTTGTGTATTGTGACTTTGTGTTTCTGTGTGTGGACGTGTGCTATCCAGCCGCTACAGTAACCTTTTGCTGTCCCCCTCTGACAACAAGTGGTTGGTGTTCAGCCGCCTGATCGATGACGATGGCCAATTCTTCTCCAATACTTATCTCGTGTAACGATGAGCCGCTCTTGATGAATATATCCTCGCGAAAGAACCTCACTCGGTAAACGACACGCATGTGGATGATGATGATACACTTGCTAGCTAGGGCAAGACTGCAGATTCTTCTTCTTCTCGTGAATCTTCGGACCTCAAAATGGATGAGTCGTAGTTGGTTACTCGCTTGCTTACTCTCTTCTACTGATTATTGCTTTGCATACATTCGCTACTTTCCACTACAAAATGCCAGATACGATGGGGTGTCTGTTTTGAGAAAGAGTGGCATTCACCGAGAGGAGAGACATGAATTCGAGAAGAGGAGGAGGAGGACGACGAGATAACGAAAGCAGGAACTCGGAAATAATCAGGTCTCTAATCTGATATGCCATCAAATCATGACAGCCCGTTGCCACAAAAATCGTCCCCAAACACAGCTCAAACGTTAGCCGACATGAGTCCAATAGGCCGACAAGTGGCGGTCGTTCCTGTGTTGGGCTTACATTCCATGGTAACTCCAATATATGGCTGTGTCGGCGTATCCCATCGACGCCCGTTCTCGCTGGTGGCTGTCTGTAAGGCTCTTCGGTTCCATTGCAACATTACACTGTAGTTGTTGGACTGGTCGGACAGACAAGTGTGTATGTCTGGATATTGAAATCTGCAGCTTAGAACTCGCAGGTTTTCCGGGGAAGAAAATGATAGAGAAAATGATAGAAAGGCAGGCCAACAGCGAAGGGCTGATCGTATCTGTGTTGAAGCTGGTTTGAATCAAGAGCCCGTATGATGGAGGAGGGCTTCAACAGGTTGTGTCTTCCTCGAAGCCCACATATGATAAACACATTCAGTTAAAGATTTGAGAAGCCAAGGAAGTTCCGTATAGCCACATGTCGGGATGCTAAACACACATAACTTTTTATTAATGATCTTGGACGGCAGCAGACTTTTTTCCGGTCAACTGGGAAGCTTTACAACATAGGTTGATATGCAGCGCAACTAGTGGCTCGGCGACCATCTATTAGCGCTGATACTGTTGGCGTCCACAAGCAACCAGGGCAGTTTGGGAAACTAGTTTGTTTCTTAGTTCAAGTTCTAGTGATACAGATTCATACCTCGCAAAGTGTTAGTGTTATAGTTTCCGACAGCATCCAATTAGGAAATAGAACTGTTTCTGGAAGGTCAAGCAACTAACGTGATAGGAGTAATCCATTCATTAGAATGTGTGGTCTTGAGACAAGAAGTTTGTGTGACAGTAATTCGAGAGGCTTCTTTAGCTTTCTCGCAAAATTGAGTCAGCTAATGACCGATTTTGGCCATTCGTCATCAGAGATTAGATTATCTTCCACTCATTTACCTAGTTAATAAGACACCAAACTCAGTGATCGTAGACAAATGTACTTAGCCTCAAAGGCTATACGTCCACCATAACATGATACCAAGGGCTCATCCTCAAATGCTTCATATCGTCTTCTCGATTTGTGAAGATTCAGATGGCCGAGATATCTACTGTATGATCGATTGTTCGGATATTAGTTTCTGGCATTGATGAGGCTGCAACTACTCCTCACCCAATGTATGGATACAGTGTCGAGTTGACTAATCATGGTTTAGTACCCATTTGAGGGGCCTAAACAGGTAAACAATGAGGGTTTAATTCTTTAATTTGTTTTGATCAAATCATTCGAGGAGGCTCATTCGATCGTAGCCGCCAGTGCAACGACTGCAGGCGCGCCATTGCCGTCTATCGTCCGGCCAGATTGTCAGCGGAGCGAGCGCGTTGTGTGACCGCACAAGGGGGGAGTGTTCTCTGCAAAGGCTTCCAGGGAATTTAACTATTTCAGATTGACGAATCCCAGTTTTCCTAGCTCAAAATCACCGAATATTCTGGATCGAATACACGTGCAGTTTATGTTCAGCCCATGCGAAACTGATCTTGGACATAACTGTTCGCCATAGAATAATACCCGAAATTATTCAAGATGCACCTGAATCTGGGGAAATTTTGAACAAATTCGGGATAAAATGTGCATAAATGAGAATATTACTTCATCAAACGCCGATTAAATACCCTAGTTCAGGCGCACATCCCCGGCGAATGCCATCCATCGCCGGCCGAATGAAGTATCGCAATATTGTTATATAAATGAGACACATTGATTGCAAATGGGCGTCTTCTAGTAAACAACATACCATTATCCTATTGTATTGATTCATGTTTTATATATGCACACATATATATCTATATATTTATTATTGAAAACTAATAATTTATATTCCTTCCTTATTATCAATATATATCCTTATTATTATAAATTAATTGAGCAACCACATTACCAGGTGAAAGCAAAATGACGGACGCAAAAAGTACTTTGCCAATACGAAAAAGGGCGAAATATTTGAGCTCAAAAGTGAGCTGGCCAGCGACAAGAAGGAGAAACGACGCGAGGCTGTCAAAAGGTTATTGCCTCCGCGACAGTTGGTAAGGATGTTGGCACCTTATTTCAGATGTGTACTCAATTGTATGCAAACGGACAATCTTGAACTCAAAAAACTTGTCTATTTATATCTGATGAATTATGCCAAGAATCAGCCAGATATGGCCATCATGGCCGTCAATACATTCGTACGCGATTGCGAGGATCCAAATCCATTAATTAGAGCGTTAGCTGTTAGAACAATGGGCTGTATTAGAGTTGATAAGATTACCGAATATCTATGCTTGAGCCATTGAGGAAGTGTCTAAGAGATGAGGATCCTATGTTAGAAAGACGGCTGCTGTTTGTGTTGCAAATTGCACGATATCAATGGAAATCTCGTTGAAGAACAAGGTTTTCTTTGATGCCCTACGTGATCTCCTATCCGATGGTAATCCAATGGTTGTGGCGAACGCCGTTGCCGCTTTATCAGAAATCAATGAGGCCTCGACCTCGGGAAGGCCCCATCATTGAGCTTACATCACAAATAGTCAACAAACTGCTAACAGCTTTGAATGAATGCTCAGAGTGGGGTCAGGTGTTTATTTTAGATTCGTTGGCCAATTATAATCCCACGGAAGAGCGCGAGGCCCAGGCAATCTGTGAACGAGTTACGCCGAGATTGGCACATGCAAATGCGGCCGTTGTATTAAGCGCCGTAAAAGTATTAATGAAATTTATGGAGATGATGCCGAGCGAATTGGAGTTTATACAAAAATTTAACTAAGAAACTCGCTATTTACCTTGGTGACACTATTATCAACTGAGCCCGAAGTTCAATATGTTGCACTTCGTAATATAAATCTCATTGTTCAAAAGAGGCCAGATATATTGAAGCACGAGATTAAGGTATTTTTGTCAAAATATAATGATCCAATTTATGTTAAACTAGAAAAGTTAGATATCATGATCCGGTTGGCAAGCGAACAGAATATTAGCCAGGTGTTGGCCGAACTAAAGGAGTACGCCACCGAGGTAGATGTGGACTTTGTTAGGAAGGCTGTCCGAGCAATTGGTAGATGCGCGATCAAGGTGGAACGATCAGCTGATCGTTGTGTCGAGACATTAATTGATTTAATCCAAACAAAGGTCAATTATGTTGTTCAAGAGGCTATTGTAGTTATAAAGGATATATTTAGAAAGTATCCAAACAAATATGAGAGCATGATATCGACGTTATGCGAGAATTTGGACACATTAGATGAGCCAGAGGCACGTGCAAGTATGATATGGATTGTGGGCGAATACGCTGGAGCGTATTGATAATGCTGATGAATTATTGGAGAGTTTCTGGAGGTTTTCATGATGAGAATCCACAAGTTCAATTGCAGCTTCTCACATCGATAGTGAAATTATTTTGAAACGACCAACTGAGACACAGGAATTGGTTCAACAAGTTTTGAGTTTAGCCACCCAAGAGAGTGACAATCCCGATTTAAGGGACCGTGGATTCATCTATTGGCGTTTATTATCAACAGACCCGGAGCAGCCAAGGAGGTGGTATTGGCCGAGAAGCCGCTAATATCGGAGGAGACAGACTTATGGAGCCAACCTTACTTAACGAGTTGATCTGTCATGTTGGCAGTTTGGCCTCTATTTATCACAAGCCACCCTCGGCCTTTTGTCGAGGGCCGCGAACGCGAAAAAGCTACCTAAGGACACGAAGATTTCCACCGGAGCCGGCGTATCTAGTTTACTAGCCGACAAAGTTAAAGGAGCGCCGGCCGGAGGTAGCGGCGTCGTCGGCGACTCGAAGGACAGAGAAACTGATGCGGCTCTTTGTAGCAATGAAGAGGGCCTAGTGACGAGGCTCGACTTGATTGAACTGTAGTACTAAAGAGAGACAGGAAATGAACAAATTAAAGTAGTGTAAATGTGTCGTCCTCATCCTGATCGTTCTTTAACTTCTTCTTGAAAATTAATTTTACAATCCCATACGCTTGAGCCGATCACGGCGGCGATGGGCAATCATCATCGGCTCCAAAGAGAGAAATCGATGATGATTGCCCATCGTTTATCGTTTGCTTTGTATTGGGCCTTATTGTTGTGGCCATGGCCGCGGCTCTTGTCTTTTGACTTTTGGTCCCGGATTTGTCATAGTCGGAGAGTGTCCCCACGCCGTTAATTATGACGTTTTGTTTTCTCTCTCACCCTCTCTTTGGCGGAACCTTCTTTCCAGATACATTTAGTAGTTTATAATTGAGCCGATGATTCACGCACTCTATGCTTCAAATGAGTTTGCTTCCCGTCTCCCATCCTCTTCCTTTCCTAATGATGGACATTAGCAGGCAAAGTGGTCGTGCTGGTCGTCGTGGAGTCCGTTGTCGCTCATGATAATAATAATGAGATGTAAATGTTTGATTTGCCGCCTTTGAATCGTATTGGATGTTTTTCTTTGGCCTCCTCTTTCTATGGCTTTCATCAGCTCTCTCACACGGCTCTGTGGCCCGGACACGATTGGATGTGTAGCTAATGATGATCAATTAATTAAGAGAGCGCGAGGCAGATAGAAGGTAGTGGCGGCGGTGGCTGCTGCATGACGGCGAAAGGGTGCGCAAAAGTCAATGTCAACGCCGGCCAGTGCCTGGGACTTTCCCGGCCTCTCAGTTCTGCCCTCTCACCCATGGCTACACGTCACAAATTGTGGGATTGGCCAGCGCGGCGGCGTCGCTCCACTGGCCTGTCCAATTGAGTTGGCCAGTGAAATCAGCAGCCAGGGCTAGGGTCTAGCACCTCACCTGGAGAGTGATTAAATGGAAGCCGAAGGTATGGTCGGAACTCGGGGCTTGGGGGTATTTTAAACTCTCTCACGCTAGTGAATTCATAGAAAATTTCCTACGACAAATAATAATGATAAAAGTCTCTCCTGGCTCGTCTCGTTTATTAGATTCGTTTTCTTATTAGGCTCAATCCATCGAAAAGGATTGATCGAGTCTAATCATCGAGCATCCACCCAAGGCATAGCTGTTGTTAGTGTAGCCCAAATGAGGCATAGTTTTCATTATATGGCGTATAGAAAGACCGTTGAGAGGTCGGCCGCTTTTTATTTGTGACAAAACGATTGAATCCAATCGAATCGGATCGTTTTCGTTTCGCGTGTCTATTCCATTGGCGCGCCATGCAGTCGCCACGAAAGGTAAGCGTAATTAGAGCTAATGATGAGGCTCATAAGAAGTGTGACGAGAATAGCTTAGATTAGATCCACGAGCAACAACAACAAATCAAACGGAACAGATTGGCCTCCTCAGAGGACCAATTGATCTCAATCTGTTCCTCAATCAATCCACATTTCAATCAATTTAAATACTCGCAGGAAAGACAATCGAACACACAAATCACGCTACGAGGCCGGCGCGTTCTGTGGAAACCAATTATAAAATTGTTTTGATTCAATTCAACACGCTCACCTCAAATTGTCAAGCAACATCCAAACAATTGGATTATATTATACAGAGGATTCAATCAAACGACATTCGTCTAGTCCAGTCTACGCCATGCAGCGGTGGATAGCCTCGAAAGGATATCGATCGACTCTCGATAGGCTGGTGACAGCGCGAGCCTGATTTGCTCCGGCAAACAATCAATGTTGCTCGCCGGTCAGGTATGCGCCCATCAGTTGGTTGCTGGTGTGTTGTGTTTAACATTCCTTCCGATTCTCATTCTCTCGCCACTACTAAACTAACTACAGACGAGCACTAGCATAGATGGGCGATCAATCAAATGGTGATGAGGGGAAGGACGACGACGATGAGGATACCTGACCAGAAGCAGATTAACAAGAAGAAAGTGGTTTGCACAGTAGCTATGCTGGACGATCAGAGAGTATAGTCGGATAGTAATTGCGGATGCTCGGATGCATCCTCTTCTAGGGGCTCCAGGAAGGAGATTAGGAGGCTTGTGGAAATTGTGTGACATGCATTTTAGGCCTGCTGATGCCAGATGATTTGCGAAAATTAGCTGAAACGGTGACCAATTGGACGATGGATTGCTGATGAGAGCAGGCGATGGAATATGGCCGAAAAGTGTGTGAGTTCCAACCTCAGATGGTGGCGTCTCCTCCTGATTTACCTATTTCAGTTTTGGGGCTCATCTTGTGGTAGTGTTGTTGTCTTCCATGTCTCTAATTTACCTACAGCAATGATCACAAATCATCATTGGACTACACACAATAAGCCTGTGTAGTCCTCGATGGCATTGATCATCATTGTCATGTCGATCAACACAATCCAATAATAATAACCTCTCGTGTACAACAAGGCTAAAGTAATTAACAGGCAGAATCGCCGGGATAAGATTGTGCTTTGAGATGGGATATTCTCATAGTCTCTAGGTGCGTATGTTCAGGAAGTATGTATAGACAAGCAAAGGATAATGAAGAAACAGATCACCACTAAAGAGGCTAGCAAATCAATGGTAAATAATAACCCATGCCGTATAATTATGATTATTGTTGTTGTTCCTATTATTAGTACAAAACTAATAATGTTTAACAATAGGCTATAGACAAGGCAAAGGATCTTCTGTTTCCTATTCCACAATTCTTTAAAGGAAGAAGAAAAATAACAACAAATAAACACCAAAACTTCGCTAATTAAATACATCCTAACAATAACAACAAATTCGCCAAATTAGCTCTGTCAATTTGAAAATAAGTGTGCGTCCATTTGAGGCCTCATTTACACACAGATCCTTCAAGTCTCTCGCAAACTCAATCAAATACGTCTCAACTGGACCATTTGAAGTGGACACCATTCGAGAAGCTTCAACTAACATGAAAACAACCACCCCCGATTAGTCCATCCAAATGAATGTCTTTTAGTCTGTCCACATCTTTAACAATTTGCATTTGTCTCGTCGTTGATTCGACATTCGACACTCGACAGCGATGTTGATAGCTAGTGGATCTGGTTGATTGACGTCGATGCGACTCGATGGTCCAAACAATCTGGTCATCAGTTGTGCTTTGGCTTAACACTCTAAATAGAAATGGATTCTTTTCCATGATAATCAGATGTTTTTAATCTGCCACATTCAAACAAGGCATGCAAGAGGTCTGCGGCTTTATTTCAATGGATACAACAGAAATTGTCGATTACTGTCCATTGTCATCGGAACGCTCAATTCTTGATTAACAGTGACCATCAACGTTGTTTATCTTTTTCGTATGCAAGCAAACCATGAACAGACTCTCGACCGGAGACTCCACTGGCGTCCTATATCATATAGTTTAGCCAACGAGTGGCCCAAGACTCGTCTCCAATCTTTACATGAGCCTTGCAGCCAAACAACAATAACAACAACCACTAGAACGACTTCCATCTTTCGGGTGAGATTGTTTGTGTAGTGTTGAGCCAGACAAGATATAATGTCCGTAACAGTAACCATAACGCTTGGTTGATCAAATACGTAACTTTCATCAGACTGACAAGCGGCCCGACAGGCAACTAAATTGATAACATTGCGTATCAACAAATATTATGATAGAATTCTTGCGGGAAGCCTCGCGTGGCTCGATCTACGATGATCTCCATCAAGTCAAGAGGGCAAAAATTAATCTAATTTGTAACCAAACGCTATTCTGTCTCTCTCACTCTGGTCTGTGTTTCTATCGTCATCGTCATCACCCTGATGGTGGTGGTGGTGGTGGTGGTGGTGCTTCCGCGGAAGGTATGTCCAGCGATACGCAAGAATTTCTCTCGTTCTCGGTTAACCTCGACATCAACCACATCTATGACAGCAACAGGATGATGACAACGAATAACCAGCCTACTTGTAACGAACCAACCTCGTGAAGCACAAATTAGAATTTGTGCCATATCGACGAGGCGACGGACCCAGTAAACAACAACATGTCATACGAAATTTGTCGTCCATCTTGTTAACATCACAAGTTACATGCGTATAAATTGTGTTTTTCGCCCGATGCCGGCAAATTAATATCGAGATTCTGATGATGATGATGATGATGATGATGATGATGATGATGATGATGATGATAAGGTTGGTGGCCAATTTTGGCGCCAAGCAAATCCAATTTGTCTTCAAGTCGTTGTTGTTGTTCTACGACGGCTCTCGAACTTGAGAATTAGTAGCCAAATAGGCACAAACAATACAAGTGAACTGGTTTGCCCAAAACAATCTAAACAACGACGATAGAGTGTAAATAATGCTTAGCCGCTATCATTTAGGCCCGACTGGGTATAGACTCGACGACCAGTCTATCCTTTTATTCATTATCAATGCGCGGTCGTAAATTTTGTGGCATTAATTGAATTTCAATTTTAATGATTAGTGATCATCATCAGTGTGGCTAGCACCACACTGATGTTGACATTTTATCGAATCAAGATCTCATTTATAGATAAGCTGTGTTTACCTACCTCGCGAAGTTAACTTTTGGCGACGAAGACGACACGTTGTTGGTGCTGTGTCCACACAAACAGACACTACCTGTTTAAAAAGTCAATTTGTTTGCAAATAAACTCGAGAGACAAAGAGAGAGTCTAATAGGGGTAAACTACGGTGGTGATGGTGGTGGTGGTTGATGATTTTAATTGTTTGTTTAAGTGCAGACGGCCTCGAAAGGTGGCGGAAAGTCAAGATTTTATGTTGGTTGAATGTAAATAAATACAAACAATTATCGTTTGGGAGAATTCTGCCGAATTCGAAGAATAAAATCTGCCACAGGCCCAAGTTCGCACTGTGAGCGCGCAGGCTGAGGCGAGCGCCGCCGCCGCCGCCACTGGCAGTCAAATTGTCTGCTGGCTGTGGTGCGCACGTAGGGCGACTGCGCGTCGGACGTAGCGGACAAAAGTCGATTGGCTAACGACCAGAAGGCAATTCGCCAAAAGGCAACTGACAGTCCCAATCATCGGCATTCGTCGAGGACGACAAGAGAAGACACAATTAAATCCACTCCACATAGCCGCTCGTCCAATTGACGTTAAGATGACGAGGTTACAGGTAAACCCAGTGAATTAAATTAACTAACTAACCAAGCTAACTTAGCTAAGAGAGAGAGAGAGAGAGAGAGAGAGAGAGAGAGAGAGAGAGAGAGAGAGAGAGAGAGAGAGAGAGAGAGAGAGAGAGAGAGAGAGAGATAAACAGACGTTCCCGTCGAGGCGCAACGCTGTAAGTCGGATCATATGTGTCTCGGTGCGAGGAAGCTACAAATCGCCAATACAAGATGCAAGTCACCTGTGGAGGATATGAAAACATGATTAACAACAACATCAATAACAATCACAATAATAGCAGCAACACCCACAACATGATGATCAACAACGCCACCACCAAACACAACAATCTCAAAAATCACAACAACAACAACCATATCGACCACAACAATCACCACCACTCCACCAACATCACCACCACCACCTAGGCCAACACCCAAACACCAACAATAACATCCAGAATAACCATAGCAACTCTCAACAACCACAGTCACAATACATCCACATCAACCAGTCCAAATGGCAATGGAAAATCAAGAGAATCAGAACAACTTTCACACCGGAACAATTGAAGAGGCTCGAGCAAGAGTTCTCGATGCAAATGTATCTTGTTGGCCCCATCGACAATTCCTGGCCGATTCGCTGGAGGCCTATCCGAGGGCCAGGTGAAGGTCTGGTTCCAAAATAGACGAATAAAGCACAGGAAGACAGCTCTGTCATGGTTCCTGTTGGATTCTGAAGATTTTGCATGATATCATGAGAATGTTTCAATCTTCGATTAATACTATAATAATTATAATAATAATAATCCAAAGATGATAATTTCAATAATAAGAGTTTATTGTGTCAATATTTAATCGTAGAATATATTTAATGAAGATGGTGATGACGACGATGAGTACGACGACGAAACTAATAATAGTAATAATAATAATGATGATAATGGTGGTATTAGTAATAATAATAATGATGATGATAATCGTGATGATGTTGGTGATGATAATGATTATAATTATACATATTAATTAGGTCGTAGGCGGTTTACTAAAGTTCGTCTTATTTAATCAACATTACAATTCAATGTCTTTTTGCTTCGTCATCATCACTGTAATCGGACATTGTCGATTCAGTTGATGATGTGTCTTCGTCTTTTTCTCTAAGCGCCTCCTCAGTGGCATATTTCCTAATGTATTCTTGCACTTTTCGAACATACTCATCATGTTTATGGTGGAACATTGAAGCAGCGTCGCATATTCAACGGGTCCGATGGATTCGGATAGAGCCAATAACTGAGGCAAAAATGAGTCAAATATATTGGACAAATCGTACAACGCTGACCAAGATTGATTGATAACATCCAAACAAACTGTACTCCGAAACTTCATCAATATTTGGATGATAGATTCTATTTGTAAAACCTATTGATGGTGATTTAAATGGATACCTTTCAGGTAATTCAACTTTAACCTTCCATACGCCACCAAAGTATGGTGTATCCTTTGGGCCATAGAATTTGACACAAAATTCATTGAGGCCTCCTAATATTGTGACTTCATGTTTAGATTCAATCAATTTGAGAACATCGGTGTCCATTCGTCTCGGCTGCGCTTGGCGACGACATTGTTGTGGTGACTGGGTGTCTTTTTATTTATTTAGCAATTAGAGCTGGTGGTTGTTGCAATAATATATCTATCTATATATAAATAGATATATAAATATTTCCTCTATATTTATATATATATTAGATAGATATATATCAATTTATTTATAGTAGAATGAATCTATGTAATAAATGAATAATATTGTTTTGGACTTAATATATGTATACACAATATGTATAACACGAACGTGATAGATTATTTTGACAAATATTTTTTCCAGGTTGGAGCGAAATATTCCTAATTGTAGTAGAAACCTGAGCGGATCCCCGAACAGTATAATATAATATCAAGTTGTAGTCCATTTGTATTGTGTTTGATAGCTAGTATTGATAATGATAATTATTATCATGACAATATTGATTATTGTTCAGTATCAGTTGGTTGTTATCATCAATAAGATTGGTGCATTTTGTCGTTGTTGTTAATGTTGTTGTCTTATTTTGCATCTCTCCTCTTGTTTGTTTTCTATTGCAGTTTCGGTCGTCGACGGTCGTTGTCGTCGTCGTCGTCGTCGTTGTTGTTTGTTGTTGATGATGTTGTTGTTGTTGTTGTTGTTGTCGACGGTGGAGTTTGCGGAGGAACGACGACAACAATCAAACAGAGAAGGAGAGAAATAGAACGAAACTGGAACGAATGAGAGATTGAACGAAACAAGTTGAAACGAACGGGAAAATAACAACAACAGGAACACCACCAACAACAACAACAAACCTCCGCAGCAAAGTTCGCAGCCTCCGCCGCTGCTGGTCGGTCGGTCTACGTCTTTCGTTCAATTTTGCCTTCGTTGCGGAGTGAATTTCTTGCCATGTACGATATGATGGACGATGACGAAGCAACGGCGACGACCAGGCCACTGGGCGATACAAAACGACATCGACAACGATAACGACGGCGGCCTAACCAGACGCACAAACACTGGCAATGCAATTTAAAACGCAGCGGACGCAGTACACAACCCACACAGAGGGAGGAGAATTTGCTTTGCCACTGCGGCAGCGATGGCGACGGCCCAGACGATCGAGTAGGGCAGTTGTACGGCGGCAATGGCGGCTCCTGCGGCGGCAGTGGCAAAACTGTGTGCAAATCAGGCAAGAAACGCAGTGAATTGCATAGGGCGAGCGAAAGTTGGTACGGCTACAAAGCACAAATGAGAAGCAACTCAAGTCGAAAGTTGACTCAAATTGGGCTCACTGCTTGCGAGCACACAAACAACACACAGGTTGAATTGTGCGACGTCGCCGTCGTGGTAGTCGTCGTCTACGTCTCTTCTCCTCATTCTTCTTCCTCTTCCTACACCAAATGCACTTGCCGCCGCCTGCATTCATCGGCTCTCCCTCTCGCCCGCCGCGACTCATCGACCGCTACTCTTGACCCAAAGCCAAGTTTAAGTTTAAGGTTTACTTCACCCCAACCATCCGACTCCAAAGTCACATGAACAACAACTACCAGAGCCCTCTGACTCTCCGCCACCAGAGACTCAAAGTTAAATAATCACACTAACATACAAACTGTAGTTATTACTATTATTATACAACAACAACAATATCGGGTGGCGGCCACCACGCCAGGCACGACTCCACCATTTGACGGTGGCTGAAAAATATTGTCTATGTGTCTGCCTTGCAGGACTCTCCCATAATCTCACACCAGCAGCCATTGGTTCGCCAGACGAGAGCCGCCCGAGAGAACCAGATGAATGAAGGCATAGCCCAAAGGCCATGTTTCTCTCGCTCGCTCGCCCTCTCGACAATCAACGACAAAGTTGGGCAGCCGTATAACTGATGATGGCGATGAAGACAGAGATAGCCCTTCGTGGTGGTGGCGGCGGTGGCGATGATAATCGTACAACAAAAAATCTCCATCAGAAATTACTTACACTACACCGACAGCGGCAGCAGCACCACCACAGACAAGTCGACTTTATCATGTGAGTACTGGTGGAAGCCAGCCGAGGACACAAAGAAGGTACATATCCGAAGAAGAGGACATAAATTAAGTGTCTGCGCCCTCTGGATGGGAACAGGAAACCAGACACAATGTAGAAGTCTGCGGAACTGGCTCACAGGACGCCCTCTCGCGTTCGACCAGCTCACCACTTTCAGGTGAACAGCTGATCGATGGCGCTCGGATCAGCTGATCGCCACGACCTCTCGCAGAGCGACCCACCTCTTCGTCCGCCGCCATCTTTAAGCGTCCAAATGTCCGGCAACGACCTTTAAATGCTTTATCGTCCCTCTCCAATCAGTGGCGGTTCGTACGTCCGCCATGACCATTCTTTAGTATGTGACTCTCGACGCCATCTGGCCCGGCCAGGCCTCTGGCTCCATTCTGTTTCGTCCTAGCTCACAATCTCGGATAGTTCAGGAACCAAAGACCTATGTAAATTGCATTGTTGAAGCTCGGCAAGATCTTCCTGGAGGCGACAGACGGAAATACACGAGCTCGATCGGTCCGGCAGACATTGGCATGCCTATCCATATGGCTCGGACCAGTGCCATGATATGGAGCGTCATTTATCGGCCTCGTCCAATCGCTGACGACATTTGACGTTCCAATAGAGACCAATCAGAAGGCTTGAGACACATGCGTCACTTTGGTTCATGTGGGTTCATTCGGGTTGTTGATGGTGAGAAAGGTAGAGGATGAGAAGGAGGGCAATGAGAATAATGTCGGCGACCGAGAAAATCGCGCGCAAATTTCCCTTGTTGTTGTTGTTCTGTGTGATGTCTGGACCACATCGAGCGGAGCAAAATGAGCGCATAAAGCACATTGCCAATGGCAGCCGAGAAGGGACGACAACACTGCGGCGCCCGTCCACAGCACACAGCAAGCGCACAGAGCGCTCAGTCTGCGCGCCCACTTCGCTTCATTGTGTCCATTTTCCCGCTGCAAAATGCATGCACTAACAAAGCTGCCGGTGCGGCGCCAGGACGACGACGACGACGATGCTCCAGTCATCTAGCGACATTAGAATCCTCAAGTTGCTGCTTTGTGGACGCCAGACACAACCAAACTACTGTTGCTCATCCTTCCTCTCCCTCTCTCCGGCCATTTCATCTGACCAACACCTCTTTAAAATTCTATCCTTTAACTATTGTCTCTTCTCTTTAATCAATTAAAGTTCCCTTTACCTACTTTAAACAACATAAGAGCATTTTAAATCTATTGAGAGCAATATCCTGAACAGTACCCACTATAATAAGAATCAACAAATATATATTTGATAATAGTGGATAATAGTAAGTCAACCAGTTTATTGGCACATCATAATCATCACTTAAACATTGAGGTCATCATGTTGAGAAGAAATTCGAGAGGTATTAGTAAGGCGAAAGAGGGCTGAAAAAGTGTAGCTATGAGAAGATGATGAAAACTCTATTGTTACAAAATCAACAGATCATCATACAACAACAAAATATGATGTTCATGGTCATGAGACAATACCAGCAACAACTTCCAGGCAACTCCTCAAGCCAACAACCTCATCCTCAACAACACCAGCAACATCAACAACAACCAACAGCTGCAACTACAACTATTGCCACTATCCATGGCAGTCAAGAGCAATCACAGCAACATCACCACCAGAATCATCATCAACATCATGAACAACAGCAACAACACGACCAACAAAAATTCCACCAGATACATCACTCGCAACCTCAAGAGCAAACAACAACAACACCACCACCACCAGACGTCGGCCAATAGCCAACAACTTGGCTCATCAACAACATCAGATGCAGCAACAACAACAACACATAATCCATCATCAAACCCATGATGATCATTCTATTCAGCAACAATTCATTAGTCATCACTAAGCTGGAACACCCCTCCAGTGGCCACAACCAACTCGGCGGGGGCAGCCAATTGACTCACAACACCAACTTCAACAGGTTGCTCAACACCTACAGGATAACATGGTCGGATACATGACGCCGGCGGCTTCGGAACAGGACCCCATCAGCGACAATAAGCAAAACGAGGAGGATCTACACGCATTGCTATGAGGGCGACGGGTTTGTTGGACAATAATCTCCTCTACAACCCCGAGGCTGACACTGGCTCTATAACACCATACAAAAATCACCAACAACAACACCAAACTCCGTCCTACTACAGTTCCGGGTGTGAGTCATTAACAACGCCTCGTGTCGAGCAACCGAGACAACCAACTACCACCAACATTAGCCAAAAATGTTGTCAAGAATCTAGCCGACTCTTTCAAGAGTCCAACAAAGCCCAAGATAAATGTGCAAATTTTATCTGGTTCGGCAACTAGAAACCTCAAAAATAACAAGGCAAAAATCATCCAGACCATGAACATTTCCGAGTTCCTGCGTCAGGTACACCACGATGATGGCCAGAAGAGGGATTCACACTAATATGACTCCTCATGGAGCATATGGTAATCGCGTCTATGAATAATTTCTCCTCTCAAACAACTACATACAATCAGCCTCTTATCTCGTCAAAACGTCCAACAGTAGTTTGTAAATATCAATTCTCAGTCATCAATGTAAATATCTAATTAACATAATAAACAACTTGTACATTCAGTTTTATTTTAGTCATATCTCTATCCTTGTTAAACTATTCTTCTTCAGGTTATCATAGAAATATAGATATTGCTCCTCGCCTTCAGCTCTGCCTTCTTGGCCTTGATCTCTTCGATCAACTTGAGCCTAGCCTCGCGCTCCTCTTTTCGCCTCATATATATATGAAACGCAACTCAGACCATTCCGCCAGATTAGATCTCAACTGTTCAATATCTTGCGTTTCTATGTTTTTTAAACCCGCGAATACTTTCTCAGCCTCATCGCTGAGGTTCTGGCCTCCATCAGGGAGTTTTCCAAACCAGAGAGAAGCTCTTTTGTGAGTTCCTCGCTGGGTGGTTCCAGGTCGTAGGTGTGCCAAGTAGAACTTACATAACTCTCTTTTAGTGGCCCAAATTTGACGTTCGATTGTTTGCACTTGTTCAAGGCTTTCGTGGCGTCAGACCATTTTCCGTGTAAGATACTTCCTAGTAGCTGACATTTGTCAGCCAGCTCTGAGTCGCCAGACTGACTCAAATTTAGACTTATCATGGATAGAGTTTTGCCACATATAGCGCGAGGTTTGTCCAAATCGAAGTGATCATCAAAATATGGATTCCTCAGCCAAGGCACACGAATATACTCCGCTTCTTCTTCATCTTCTTCGTCGTACCCATCATTGTCAGTTGATTCCTCCTTCTTTTCCTGCTCGTTGGTGGCTTCAGGTTGCTGTTGATCAGGGTCCGGAGAATATAGGGTCGCTCGTTATGTTTTGGTTGGACCAGTCACTAAAGTCTGTCTTGGATTCGATGTACTTCGCCACCGAATATAGAGCTAGATTGTCTGATATCTTGTTGAGTCCAAATTCTTCCTGCCACATTAAGAGAGCCGCTGTTCTAGCCGCAAGTGCGTACTGTTCCTTTTCAATGAGTTCATCTAATATTAAATTTAAACAAAAGGCGTCCGGGAAAATGCCATGATCAATACGATTTTCTAACAGACTAACTAGGGAGGGTGTCTTCTCGCTATCGATAAATAATCGGCATGTTGCATGGGCTGTGGATGGCAGCAGTGTATGTGAGTATAGGGACCGACGAAATTGTTTCAATGTTTTGACCGCCTCTTGGAGTTGAGCAATCCTCGTCTGACCTTGGTGCGGCAACGTTAATAAATACATCGACTTCTAGATTGGTCAGTTCTGAACCCATCATGATTTTTGAGTTGATTGATTTGATCAGATTGGAGTCACCGGACAACATCTTGTAATTGAAACGCTCATCCCAGAGCTTCTTTGACTTGTAATCGGCACCCAATGCCGGCCTAAAGAGTACTCGTGCTGTGGAGAAATATCTCAGTTGTGTCAACTGTTTGAATTGCATCTTTTCAATATTTATTGATGGCTTTAATCAAATTAACAAATATAGATATTGATTAGAGCCAATAGATAATTGGCATGATAATTAGTTTCTTAAAGCTCGTGCCAGCAACGTCGAACTTTGTTTGGACTGTGTCGAAATTGCACGAGAACATGTGTTTGCTTGTGCCCCATGTGCGTGTGCTTTCCCCCCAGCGCGCAAACCATCGAACTGCACCAAATTCGATCCTGCGGTGATCTTAGTGCTGTCGTGCCTTGAGAAAGTCACACATTTGGGGAAAATGTCACATGAGGTCACACTAAAAACAGCTCATTTTTGTGATTTTCGGTTTTTCACACATCACATTTAATCACAATTTCACTAAAGTTCAAAACAAAAGAGGCGTGGTTTCCCGTTGATCTCTACAATAATCATAAACCCGAAAGTCAACCTCGGTTTTCCACAATTACGGGCTGTGTCATAAGGAGACGTTTCGGGACATTCGGGAAAGGGCGCGCCTGATTTTGTGACTTTTTGTGAATATCACAAGAAAGTCCCCAAAAGTCACGAAAATCACATATACCATTTTTTCTCACAGAAAGTCCCTTTCCCCCACATGTGAAGTCATGACAGCTCTAGGTGATCTAACCGAAATTGGATCATCGAATTCACCTCAATACAAAACTACCTGCATACTATCAATCATAATCAATCCTATCCATCAACAATCAAATGGGAAGATAATAACAACTATCTAACGACCAACTAGATACACCAGTCATGAGTGAGATTTTATTATTAGCCTTGATATATCATCAAATCGTTGGGCGATAGCTCATATCCATGTGGAGCACCTATAACACCCGGGGGACTAATCTGTACAACTGGATTATCATTATCTGAATCATTCTGTCCTTGGTTGTCTTCTCTTCCGGCTCTTGTGAGGTTTCATTGACATCGGACGATTGTTGTTTATTATCGTCTTCGTCGTCATCCACCCAGACACCATCGTCGTCATCGTCGGCGTCGTCGGCGCGATCCTCCGAATCCTCACGTCGCACCCTCAAATTGGGCCGCCCATGATCTTGACTGTTATCGTTGTTGTTGTTGTTCCGCATCAAGTCGCCATCTTGGCTATCTGGTGTTGTTCCAGATGATGAGTCATAATTAGTTAATGGCCCAGTCAATACAGAGTTGCCATTATTATTTGATGGCTGCTCAATATTGGCTACACTTCTATGATTTGATTCGAGATCTCTTGAGCTATCGATGCGAGAATCTGTTCGATTCCCATTGATCTGGAGCATTTGTTGATTATCAGACTGGATGTTATCGACAATCTGGTGCTCTTGATGTTGTTGTTGGTGCTGCTGGTGCTGGTGAGTTTGTGATTGTGATTGATTTCCATCTACATTTGCTGGTATCCTAGTGCTACCACTTCCAACGGGTTAATGCTATCATGATGATCGTTAATGTTATTACCGCCAGCATTTGGAGATGCCCCACTATTTGGGTATCTAATCATTTTTGAGGTTGTTGTGAATGTTTTGTAAGGATCAGCTTCGCTATGATAGGAGTCATAGGTGTCTAGATCATTGGTAAGCAATCCCTTGTTGATAGTCTGGCTCGTAGTCATCTGTTTTATAGGTCGTCTGGCCATTAAATCCTGCCGATAGTAAGGGCTCGCCCTGATTTGCTCGTTCAAGTTGGCGAGCAACTGTTGCTTCGTTTCCATGGACTCATCCTTATTCTGGTTTCTGCTGTCACCACTACTTTGGAGGATAATTATTGATTTTGTTAGTAAAAGCGTATCTAGAAAGATAGTTTAAGCCCTTGGCTATACATTAATTTCTAGTGTTAGTAGACGTCACCTTTACCTGAATGATTGACCTGATCTAGCAGCAGCAGGACCTGGGTGTTGCTGATAAGAATTGCCTCTAACAATTCCAAGTGCCTGAGCCTCTGATGGGTCACGATGATACCTGGAGCCATGATATGGTGACTGCCGGGGGTTGGTGTTGGTGTTGTTGCTGATACTGGCGTTGTTGGTGGATGTAGGCCACCTGGTTTTGTGGAATGCGAATGTAGCCAGCCGGAACGTTCATCGCGCCATTCTGGTAGTTGTTGTAAGCCCTGGTCGAGGCCGTCTTATAGCGCATGAACTCGCGATCATTGTAGGGCATGTAGGGCATGGCAGCCTGTTGCTGACGGGGCTCATCATCGGCCTGGTTGGCTGGCGACGAGGTGGCGGCTGAATCTCCACCTGCTGGAGATGCGGGCTCGGGTTCGTTGGGCTCGTCGGCCGCCGACGAGCCGCCAAAGCTCAGGCCGTAGGTAACTGTCTGGCCATCGTCGGGCGCCGCCGCCTCGGCCGGCTGGGCCTGTTCGCGCTGGTAGGCATACGAGGCGGCCACTGGATACCTGGAGTAGTCCATCGACCGCTGATAGTCGCTGT
Organism: Oxytropis ochrocephala; assembly: GCA_020916435.1. Lineage (NCBI taxonomy): Eukaryota > Viridiplantae > Streptophyta > Magnoliopsida > Fabales > Fabaceae > Oxytropis > Oxytropis ochrocephala. Next base: position 23,606 of record JAJHUT010000145.1, read on the forward strand.
GGTCAACGTGTCCCCTTCCACCGGTCGCCGGATACATCATCGGCGAGTTGTGCCAGACCTGGCCGCTGGCCTGGCCTCCACCGCCGTAGGTTCCCCTCAGGTTGGAGGCGGAATAACCGCCACCTGATGCCTGCTGGATATACTTCGCCACGGCTGGCCTCCGGCCGATGTAGATTTCGCGCACTGGCGCCTGTGGGCTGTCGTCTGGTTGGCCGGCGTCGTTGGCCGACGACTCGTAGCTATCGATCGAGGACGGCGACGCAATGGGCGTCAGATGGAAGGCGATGGGCGCCACTTGTTGCATGTAATGGTTTGTAGCCATGGCCGAGGCTCGAAGTGACGAGCTACTGCCCAATGTATCCTTGCCGTCTGGCTTCTCGGTTTTGCTCGACGAGGCGCCACTTGTTGAGGACGACGGAGACGAGTCGACCTCCTCCGTTGCATGAATGACGAAAGGCTTTCGGTGGCCGCTTAGGAGCGACTGGAAGATGCTCGACAGTGGACTCGAGGCGGCCGCCTCGTAATCGTCCGGATCGTTGGTGGTGGCTGTGAGTGTTGTCATAAGGGGCCCCGCCGCCGCCGTTGCTGCTGGCATGCTCTGGATGGGCACCTCTTCTGAGGCCTCCTCACCGGAGCCGACCTCGGGCGGTGGGCCCAGATGCTTGTCGAAGAAGGACTCGATCTCTTCGCCGTCCTTGGCGGCCTTCTTGGACTCGCCAAAGGACGGCTCCACCAGTTCGTGCTTGTTACTGCCGCTCTGGTACTCTTCGTCGTCGTCGTCGTCCACCCCATCGTCCAGGTCGCTGTCCGAGTTCCTTCGTTGGGCCTTCGTCGGCTGGCGCTCGTTGTCGGTGTCGGTGTCTCCGTTGAGCCAGTCGTCGGCCGGCAAAGGATTGAGGCTTCTGGCGCTCAATATTGGAATGCCGTCTTGTTGTTCTGGATCATAATTGGAGCTGGTGGCATATGCATCTGATGTTCTTGGCCCAACTGTGGCCAAGCAAACCAGGGCCACTTGTAGAAGAATCACACAACACAGAGGTAATGATGTTCGCCGCGTATCCCTCATTGATTGGCTTGACATTTTCCTGATGAGTTTATTAGTTAGTTCTGTTGTTAAGTTAACTTTGCTAGCCGGAGCTTTCATGTCTCTTGATTGAACTTGAATTTCACAATGCAAGCTGTCTTTCTCGGTGCAGTTGACGTTTCGCGAATGATGGTGCAAGTGGGTGAGTGTGAAACCAAGAGCTTCCGTTGCTGCTTGAACATCTCAACCTTCAAATTGGCGAAGACCAAATCGAACGAGCCAAATGAAAACTGTCCAGCAAGTGCCAATTGACTCTCCGCATCTGCCTTCCAATGAATACTGATTGTGCGATGACGACAATTGACAAAAGCCCAGCTCCTATAGAAGCCAAGAACCGGATCAAGTTCAATTGTTGTCTACCAACAAGACGAGAAGGTAAATACACACAATGCAGGTATAATGCTGTTAATGTAAGCTTGATCATGACATAACTAGTGAGAGTGTTTGATGGGATGCATTAGTTGGTAGTAGTAAGTAACAACAAGCCTACTATACGCTTTCGCTTGCGTGTGGTAGTCTCTTCTTAATTCATCAGCGATCGTTTATTGCCTACTACATGAGGCTTGTTGAAACAACTCAACACCCAATTGATGTCGCCCCCGTCTCTTTCTCTAAGATCATCCATCCAGCGGCATGAACACAGTGAACTTGTCCAATGCAGGCCTGCAGTAGACAAAAGAGCCAAGTAGCTGCAAGGTTAACTGTTAAGCGACAACAACTAACAGTAAACTCGAAAAGCGTCTTGGGTGGGCCAAGAAGTAGTCTCTTTTTCTTATGCAACACGGAAATGATTACAGACACGCCAAGATCAACCACAACAACAACACCGCAAGGTATCATCACTAATGGAACCGATGGCAGAGGAAAAGGAAAGTCTGGCGCCGACTCAGGCAGTTTGTATTGGATGAAGGAGGTTGAAAGGCTTGCACAGTTCACAGTTTGACATTTTCACACTCTGATCATTTCTCCAGACTGGCTCGGTTCTGGCCGACTCTACAACAGAGTTCTTTATTGGATTGCTTACAGGAAGGCATGAGAGAGTTCACCTGCCTTTCGGCCGGCTCACAAGTCCGTACACACACACACAATTAATAGTCTCTGGCTGACATCGAGCATTATTAACGATGATGAGAGGCGGCAGAGCCACGAAGCACCCCCAGAGGATCCAGTTCAAACGAGGCCTGAAGTGAGCCAAACAATGCCTCCAACCCCGATATTGGGCCTCCAATTTGCACTGGCCAGCGCCTTCTGTTTGATGCGATCTTCGTCTTTGGGACGACAATCGGGCGCCTACAATGGAATGTGCGTCAAGCAGGTGTTTATAGCACGTCAGGCACTTGTTTATGCGATCCTCGCGGCTCAGATCAACTCCACTCAACTTATTGGAGTCCTTCATACTGTCCAGTGTGGTCTTTATCACCGAAGAGAAGTGAGTCAGTACTAATTTGAGCGACTTGAGGGCCACCTCTACGTAATACTCGTGCTGTTTGTCTTGCATCAGAAGGTCGTTGATTATGATTGGCAACAATAGCTGGCATATCTCGAGGGTCCACAGTTTGGGTCTCAATATTATAATACCAACAACATCCACCACCAGAGAAGTATTCAGAGAGTTCAATCGCCCGCCGCCGCTGGATCGTCTTGAATTAGAGTTGGGTCCGTTCTTGCAATTCTGAAGCTTGTCTGTAATCTTGGGATTGTTTGCAAACATCAGACCCTCATGATAAATGTCTACCAGCTTCTCAATTGCATGCCTAAAGTCCCTTTGCACCCATACCGATTGGATTATTTGCAGGTGTCTCTTGCGCTCCTCCATCTTGTTCAATATGAATGCATGCTGACGTCTAACATTGCGATTCAATTCGTGCTCCTCTCGTCTCATAAGTATTGCCTGCTGCTGGTGCCTTGATTCCAGAGGCTCGCGAGCTCTCATATGATGCGAACGCAGTTCATTCAAGTTGTTTAGTTTGCTGGTAAGCAATAATTGATCGAGAATATTGTCGTTTAGTGTCTCCATTGCAAGATTTTGCTCAAAAGTTCATCCAGTCATCGATGAGCGACGACGAGTTACTATTGTTTATATTGTTTGGTGAGCTCTTTATATTAAATGGCGACGAAAGTTGGTCTAATTGAGTTGGTGGTGGTCTCTGATTCTGGTGATTATCTACGGCCTGATGTTGGCTGGATATCCTCGTCATCTGAGTGTAAGCGGCCAAATCATGACTTAGGCCCGCGTTTGTTGTTGAGGTATTCACCACTGGTCTAACCACTGAGACGGACATGTTTTGGCGTCGTTGTTCGGCTCTGATTGCAGTATTTTGAGGCCCAATACTGGACGATGTGTTCTGACTTGTCCCAGTGGCTGTTTGGCTTATACCTGCTATCGTTAGGGGTGCTGTTGGTTGGATGTTCGGAATGGCAGGCTCAGGCTGGTTTGATGGCGATGTCTTGCATTCAAGGAGGTTAACCACACACTTGCTTCGGCCACCGATCATTAATGGCAATGAGGCGCCTGCCGTGACTGTGGCCGCCGCCAGTTGGTCGCCCGCCGAGGCTCTCTGATGAACCAGAGCCGAATTGGACAGGTGGCCTACCGGTGGCAATGGGGTGATCCTTTGCTGGCTGGGGATTTGCAAATTGCACTGGCCAATGTTTGTAATGGTAGTTGTTGTTGTTGTTGTTGGACGGGTTTATCTATTTGCGGTGGTCGACTATTATCTCTCTTGCTGGTGGTGACTTGTCTCGATGATAGTCTTGAGGCAGAATGGCCATCGTCGGCCGCAATTAGCTCAGGCAGACAATTGGTTTTGTAATCGAACATTGTTTTATTATTGACTGTTCGAAAAATTAAGTAGACTAAAATAAAAGACAAGTGTCCTTTTCATTTCATAGGCGCCATATCCTTGTCTCAACCTCCCAAAGGTTGAATGAACCAAAACAGAGAAAATGTTGCCAGAGTTTGTTGACCTCACAGCAAGCAGCCATCAGTAGGTAGGCAGGTTGGGGGCCTCGGCTTACCTTTGCTCTAATGATTTCCGCAACTACTTGCTAGCGGCCAGCCACGAACATCCGCCTGCAAATGTCCGTCGCCCGTCTGGCCCCATTTCGATGCCTGTCCGCCGGTCTGGCTACCGTCAGTTCGAGCGCCATGGTAGCGGGCCGCATGCGCTCTTCTCTGTATCATTCCACATAACCATTGTACATTTGGATGGTGGTTTCTAATTATCGTAAAACATGCCATTAGTGTGCACTGGGGCTAGTCGAATGGTCAATTAATGCTGGCCAATGATGTACTCTACATCAATCCAAGCCTGCATTTACTGGCCTCTCTTGGCCAAGTTCGGCACCGAATTGTTTCCATTCGTTCGCCGCCTTCAGGCCAGCCTCCCCATGGAATGCGGCCCACCATAGGAGCACACAACACACACCGGCATGACGAGTGTTGCACGTTCGCCTCTTGTTGTTGTGCTTCGCCAAGAGGCCGGCCGCGGCCCACGGGGCCTCTGCACGTACAGTTCGCTGGCCGGCCACCGAATTTAGCGCAAATTGATTTGAGATTCGTACAAGTGCAGTGTATCTGGCACGAATGAAACTACGTGCAAATTCTAGGAATTCATCAAAATTATTATCATCATGGCATGAATATATTCGATCTATGTTATTATTAGTTGTCCATCTGTGGAACTAAAACCAAGTGGTTTTAGCCATCCACTATATTTCGGTAGGTGTATATTATGAGATGCATCACAAGTTTTGGAAACAAATAGGAACAAGTATCTATAGCTCTATTACATTAAAGATGATTCCAATCAACTCCAGGGGTGGATCCAATATTGCTCACTATTTATTATTTATTCCAATCATTTTTGTAACAATATTGCTGCACAACCAAAAATCGACATCCATCGAGAGTGTACCTCTGCCAGAGGAGCTCCGGATTGGGGCCTCTTCGAGAAGGGCGAAGAGAATGCTGCCCTGGCCTTCAGATTGGCCGTCGAGAGAGTGAACACGGAAAGGAAATTGTTGCCCAAGACGAGACTGGTGCCGATGGTGGAGTTTTAGATAAATCGGACAGTTTTGCAGCCTCCAGAAAGGTTTGTCACATATTACAAGACAGTCTTGTAAGTATCTTTGGACCTCAGTCGTCGAAATCATCCAATTATGCCCGCTCGGTCTGTTCCACACTACAGATGCCTCATTTCGAGACACGCTGGGATAGTACACTGTCGGAGCCAATGCCTTATTCAATCAATTTGGCACCTCTTCCTAGTGCCTCGGCCAGGCCCTGCGCGATTTGGTGGTCAAGAAGGGCTGGAAGACGTTTGCAATCTTGTACAGCGAAGACTCTTCCATGATCCTCATCCAGGAGATCCTCAAGCACACCAAAATGCACTCCAAGAATATTATCGTCAAGAAGGCGCGAGACACAATTGTCAACCTGCCCGTGAAGGCTACTAGTCAGCCGGATTCCCGAGGTCAGAGAAGCCAGACTCAGACGGCGACCACCACAACACAAACTAGTCCGAGTTTAGGGAAATCCTGAAGGAGTTGTACAAATTAAACGTTAAAAATATGATCATTGATGTGCCAAGAGACCAAGTCATGACAGTATTGTCTCATGCAAACGACGTCAACATGCTACGAATTTATAATAGTTATATATTCACTACATTAGATTTGCACACTGTCGATCTGAGTCAGTTCTATCACACTGGAACTAATATCTCAGCCTTCAGTATTATTGACCCAAAACAGTTTCAAATACACGGAGATATCCTAACCCAATGGGAACATGCAGCTCAAGTTCTGGGCGACGACCTGAATGACGACAGCAAAACAATTGAACAATTCTATCCCAACCAATCGACCACCTCAGGCCTTACAATCCTGGAGCCAAGCGACGGCACAAGAAGTATAAAATAATGCAAAACTTGACCACCGAAGCGGCCCTCTTATTTGATGGTATCGAGCTGGTCGCCCGAGCTTTGATGGAGCTCAACAAAACCTCACTGCCGCCAAACATAGACAAGAACGAACTGCAGGGCCTGTCGAGTTTTCCCCTGACATCGAGCTGTAAGCGAAAGTCATCGAATGGGGCACCAGTCAGATAAGCCCCTGGCCGGTGGGTCCCATCATCAGACGATTCATGTCGATGATCACATTCGAGGGCTTGACAGGCGAAATCAAAGTGCACGATCGCGGCTCTCGGGCCGACGTTAGCCTGCAATTGCACGACCTCACTCGAGAGGGCCAAAGTCAGTGGCCAAATGGAAGTCCACCGACGGCCTCAACTATATGGGCAACTATTCGAGTGTTATGAGCGAAAATTATAAGGAATTATTGAAGAATAAGACGCTGATCATTGTCACTCTAGAAAATAGGCCCTACGTAACGAAGGTGGACGGCTGGCGCAACAAAACAGGCAATGATCGATGGGAAGGCTACTGCGTGGACCTGATAAATGAGCTGGCCGAGATCGGCAAGTTCAAGTATGAGCTTCGGGTTTTGGAGGGCGAATCTCTTCGCATGGAACCAGAAACGAGAAGGGCGAATGGAACGGTCTCATTAGGAGCTGATCGACGGCAAGGCGGACATTTCCGTTGCTGACTTGACCATTACATACGAACGAGAGTCGGTAGTGGATTTCACGATGCCCTTCATGTCGTTGGGCATTGGAATCCTCGTCAAGAAAACCGACAAAGGCCTCGCCCAAGTTGTTCGAGTTCATGGAGCCCCTGGCGCCTGAGGTTTGGATCTATCTGATAACGGCATTCGTTGGGGTCACTTTGTTCCTGTTTATGGTGGCCCGATTTTCGCCCTACGAGTGGCAGAACCCGCATCCGTGCGAAACGGAGGCCGACCAGTTGTCCAATGACTTCACCATGAAGAATACGCTCTGGTTCACCATAGGCTGTCTCATGCAACAGGGCTGCGACATCATGCCCGGCGCCCTGTCGACGAGAGTGATGGCCGCCGCCTGGTGGTTCTTCATATTGATTATAGTGTCTTCGTATACGGCCAACTTGGCTGCCTTCCTCACCGTCGAACGTATGGACAATCCCATTCAGAGCGCCGACGATTTGGCCAAACAAACCAAGGTGTTGTATGGATGCCTCAAGTCGGGCTCGACCAGGCCTTCTTCCAGAGGTCCAACTACACCACCTACGCCAGGATGTGGTCGTTCATGGAGTCGCGTCGGGCCGAGACTTTGCCTGATTCCAATGGCAAGGGCGTGGAGCGAGTGAAGAAAGGAGACTTTGCGTTCCTGATGGAATCAACAACCATTGAGTATACAGTGGAGAGGAACTGCGACCTCAGCCAGGTGGGCTCCTTGCTCGACCAGAAGGGCTACGGGATAGCCACCCAACAGGACTCACCCTACAGGGCAGTGCTGAGCGAGGCAATCCTCGCACTACAGGAGAAGGGTGTTTTGCATAGGCCTCAAGGATCGCTGGTGGAAGGAGAAGAAGGACGGAAATACAAGTTGCGAGGTGAAGGAGCAACAGAAGTCGAGTGGAACGGCCAGCGAACCAGGCCTCGACCACGTTGGAGGTGTGTTTGTGGTGTTGGCGGTGGGAGCGCTGATTTCTGTCTTTATTTGCTTGATGGAGTACTATTTGAAGCACATCAAGACGCCGAGACAGGAGCGCCAGCATATGTTCGTCAGGTTGGCCCACGAATTCAGAGAGCTCTTCATGTCCGGAAGCAAGCGGCCAGTCCGAAGTTCGGTGAGGTTCTAACAGGTTACAAATAGAATGATATAAATAATAATATAATGTGAATGATGGTTGTCAATAGGAGAAGCAGCAGCCGACAACTGCACAACAACATGGCAATCAAACGAAGCTCAATCAATGCAATAATAATCATGTAACGGTGTTTTTCCAGGTGCTCAAGCAAAGCCCGTAAAAGAACAGAAACATAACCTAAGAAACAAACACTGATACGCAGCAACATGGGGAAGGAATTTTCCAGGCCAAAGTTTTGTAATTCCACGCACCATAACAGACCCTCAGAGGCTCCCAACCTCGACTGAATGAGACTGCTTGAGGTAAGAGCTGGCAGTCAACAGCAGTCGCCGACATAACCGACAGCCGGCAGACATTGACACATGGGAAGCAAAGCAAAGCAAAGCAATAACAACAGACTGGCTGCCTCATCTGTGCAACTGTTTGTTTCGAAACTGAGGGAATGTCTCTTGTGCCTTGAGGGGCGACAAGAGATAAAGAGAGCGAATAACTGTTCAGGTGCACTTTGGGACAGTACAGGAGCAACAAATGCGCGTGAAATACGAACAAACAAATACATATACTACCTGTACATGCACATTTAGGCGTTGTATTGTTTCTGATTGTAATGTTGTCGTTTAATCTAGCTGTTCCTGTTGATCAATGAACAGTTGCAACATTGGCTTGAGGGGCGAGGCGGACTCCGGCTTGATGGTGCCATTGGCCACCTTGGCGGTGATTTGCTTGAACTCGTTCATGATGGCCGGGTAGCCCGACTTGCAGGCGGCCACAGTGTCGTACTTTCCGCACATGAAGTCCATCATATCGCCGCCCATCGAGTTGATGATTGTCTTCACGTACTCGATCGACTTCTCGGCCGACACCACTCGCTTGGGACAATGCAGCCGCTTTGAGGCGCCAAAGATGCACTCGGTGAACAGCTGGAAGGTGCAACAGGTGAGCTCTATTTGGCGCGACTGGCCCACGGACCCGTTGGACCCGCCGCGGCCAATGTGCTCGAGATGGGCTATGAACGAGTCCATGCACTTATGCGAGGGTTCCATGATATGTGGCTCGCCGCAGACCATCAGATTCATGAAGTCCCGGCGGCCGTCCTTGGACTTGCAGCGCTTGGCGAACTGTGTCTTGAGGCGCCGGACAACCACCGAATAGAGGTTCCTCGCAAAAGCCGGCAAACACTCGCGGCTGTAGGAGCTGACACATTTGAGGTTCTCGTCCAATGTGAGACAATGCTTGTCGAGTTGTTCGTCTGTCTTCGGGTAGTCGAATTGACGATCGCCATAGACCACCAGCTTCGGCAGACACCTGTCCAACTCGGCGGCCCTGTTCAGACAGGCCTGGCTGTTGTGCTGGTTACCCTGGGCGGGCCGCCGATCAATGCTGGCCGGTTTGAGAGAGTCCACATAATGGTGATGATACTGTATGATAACTAAACAAACTAATGCTATTAGATGTGGCAGTGGATTGGCTTGGCTGTTGTGATGATGTTCGAAGGGGACGACTTGACTCGTGTTGGTTGTCTAGTGGATTGCATTGTTGCTCAGGATGTTCTTCTGGTGCCTTTATTGAACTAAGTAGGAACTCGGATTGATGCCAGCAAATAATTTGTGAATTGTCAATGGACCAGCGAGTTTTTATAGTCGACCGACTGTTGGTTATTCTGGTCGTGGCCGCGGTCGTCGTCTCTGCCGGTAATTCCGATCCAACATGAGGCTCGTTTGTTGACTTGTTGATTGCCGCCCGACGGCCCCTTCAAGCAGCAGCACCATCAGCTACAATAGGCAACCTGAGTCTTAAGGATAGTGGCGGCGGCGACACCAGCAGCAGCAGCAGCATTGGCAGCAATTACAGGCAGGTGGTAACAGCAACAAGAGAAGAAGTTGCAACAAGAAGTGCACTTGTTTGCCAGCCATTCTCCAAGTGGTGGCTGTGTGTTATCAAACTGTCTTGATTAAAGTGATGGAACTCGTTGGCAACTGCCTGGGCAAGTTGTTTTGTCGACAGTTGTTGATGAAGGTGCAAATAGATACGACAGAGAGCGACTAATAAGCGCCGAATAATATTAACAACAATAATCAAGAGGAGGAGAAAGTACTCGTCACGAAGCATCGCCGCCAGGGCCGCCATCGCCATCGTCGTCATTATCAAACTGGCGTGTTGTTACTACAAGTGGGCTCTCTTAGAAAGTTGCCAGTATTATTCTCTGATGGTGGGACTAGTTGTTTGCCTGTTGTCAAGTGTCTAATTGAAGTGATAGGAACTGCAATTTTTAATCAAACTGTATTTGCTGAACCTAACCGTGTAGAGATTAATTAAATATAATGACGACTACGACGACTACTACATCAGACTATCTACAGGGCTTGAATTTTGATCTCCTTTGATTGCGACATCCATTAACAAGCGAGCTGGTCCATATGTGAGACAGACATATGAGAGATACATCAACAGTCAACAAGAACATCTCATCAAAGCAACTTATGTTTGATCAGCGAAGCCATCATCATCCCACTAAATCATGCAGCCTTCTCCAGCCAGTACGTCTGGAAGGGCAAACCATCCTTGGCGATCTTGGGCGCCCTTGGCTCGATGGAGAAGCCGGCCACGCCGTCCAGCAGGCGACGCGACTCCTCTGTCACGTGGATCTTCATTGGCAGCCCAGTGGACTCCATAAACTTGCCAGTGGTGAGGGTGTCGCCAAACACACAGTACTTGGGCATATTGAGCCCACCGACAACGCCCGCAATGCAGGGCCCCGAATGGATGCCCACGCGCATCTCGAGCGCCCTATCGGGCTTGTGGGGTATCTTGAATTGCCGGAGACGATCGCGGAGCTCCAGGGCGGCTGTGGCGATCTCGACCACATGTTTGCCGTCGTTCCGTTTCGGTAGGCCACTGGCAACTATGTAGGCATCGCCTATGGTGTCCACCTTGAAGATGTCGTGCTGTTCGAGGGTCTCGTCGAAGCATAAATACAAATCGCTCAGGAAATCCACCACCTCCATGGGACTGGACTCGGACGAGAGCGAGGTGAAGCCCACAATGTCCGAATAGAACACCGTCACGCAGTCGAACGCCTCCGGCTCCACTGTCTGGCCCTCCTTGAGCATGGAGGCGATGCTCCTGGGCACAAACTGATACAGTAGCTCCTCTGTCTTGAGCTTCTCCTCAACAAGTGCGGCCAGTTTTGCATCGACCAGCGATTCCAGATTGTTGGTGTACTGTTCCATGCGCGAGGTGAGGTTCTCGAGCAACTTCTTGGATGTGATGCCGCTCGTGATCTTCTTGATGGCCGTCGCGACCACCATCGAGCTGGGCCTCTTCACTGGCTCGAATCGCCAGCAGGTCTGCATCAACTCGACCAGCGGCTGGATGTTGACCTTCTCGTCGTCGCCCCCGCCGCTCAACTGATTGGTCGCGGCTGCCACCGCCTCCACGACGCTCAGATCGGGTCCTGTCTCACTGGAGGCCCATTGGTTTTCAGTTCATGATACAGGGACTCTGTGGTTGCAATCAATGAGAGAGAGAGAGAGAGAGAGAGAGAGAGAGCGAGATGTCAGTTTACAAGGATCGATAGAGAGCTAGAAGGTAGAGGGCAGAGAGTAATGATTAATACTCACTCAGAGGCATGCTGTAGTCATCCTTCTCGGGACTATAGAAGGGCAACTTGTTGGTGATGATCTCGTAGAGTAGCAGCCCAAAGGAGTAGATGTCGCCCTTCATGGAGCCCGGCCGGGCGGCCGACTTCATGTGCTCGGGCGCCAGCCAGAGGCGCTTCTTGTAGTAGCTGCTCTCGCTGTCCTGGTGCTCGTCGGCGTCCATCTGTTCGTAGATCGAGTGCGGCCCATAGTCGGACAGTTTCACAACGAATCGGGCACTCACCAGGCAGTTGCTCGACTTGAGGCGCCCGTGGAAGCCGAGCTGGCTGGAGTGGAGGTAGCTGAGGCCGGTGATGATGTCGTTGATGATGGAATACTTGAAGGTCCAGTCGATAACCATGGACTCGTTGTGGAAGAACTCCTCAGTGAGCCCTTGGGACAGAACTCGGTGACGATGGCCGAGCTGCCCTCGTCGACCACGATCCCAATGAAGCGGCACAGATTATTGTGATTGATGTCTTTGATCTGATGAGTGTAGTAGTAGTAGTAGTAGTAGTAGTAGTGCGTGTTAATTAACAGATAGAGGCGGCATTTTGTCATGAGACACTAGAGAGCTGACACTTACCGTCCGAAGCTCAATCATGAGCTTCCGTGACTGGTGGAATTTGCTGATGGGCTTGAGGGACACCTTTGCGAGCTTGTAGATGCCCAGCGTGATGTTTCCATAGCAGACATCGAGCGATGAGGCTATTCCAGTGGTGTCGGTGGCCTTCGTGATGGCCGTCGCCTTGTCGCAGCCAATCACTGAGCTGCCGCCGGCGTCGCTGCCAGTGCCACTTTTGATCCTTAATTGGCTGCTGGCGAAATGAGGCGATGACACTAGAGAGCTATCGCCGCCTCCGCCGCCACCGCCGCCACTCATAATTAGCGAGCCGTCGTTGGCGTTCTTGCGACGAGTCATTACGATATCGATCTCGTTCAGGTGAATCTTCCACCAGTACTCCACGAGCTTCGACTCCAGGCTCAGTCGACTATGGACAAAGTAGAACAGCGAGCCGAGAACAACGGCCAACGGAACGATGGCCACCGACAGCACAATCACGAACTTCGACCTCGGCTTACTGATGCACATCCCTGTCAGGTTGCAGTCCACCGAGTCAGTAGTGGGACCCACAGAGGGTCTGATGACCAGTGGACGCGGCCCAGGCGCTCCATGTCGCGCGTCTCCGCCCTGTACAGCATCACCGGCGCGTACCTGCCGGTCATCTGGTTCATGTCGTCCAGAGTGTAGTCGGTCTCGCGGTCGCCATTGGCGTTGATGACCACCGAGCCAGTGAGCATATTCTCGAAATGTCTGTTCCTGATGAGCTCGCTGATGTTTGCATGGAGTTGCTCTCCTTCTTCTTTACGCAATAAATGCTCGCTTTTATTAATATTTGACGTAGCAGTAGTAGTAGGCCTCGAATCGATGGCCGCCAGAGACTCGGCCAATGCAATTGAATAAATCATCAGACAATCATAGAAGGAAGCCGAATAGGGATTGATATTCAATTGGACCTTTGCCTGATGGCCGTTGAGCAATGCAGACGACGGCGATGAGGTGGGCCTTGTAGTTGTTGCGTTGTCTGTATTGGCCAGACTGGTGAGTTTGCCGACGAAATAGACATAGGCCTTGCTTGTTGGCGTCCGCAAGTAGATGGACATCAGCGACTCGAAGGCCTGCCTCGCCTGCGAGTTTCGTGACGAACGCAACGAACGCCAAACAAAGACATTTTCACCTGTTGATGAGGCATGACTCTGGTGTTGCTTGTTTACTGCAGAATAATTACCCAGCGATGGACCAGTGTCGGCAATGATGGCCGACTGACTCGCATCGGCCGGTATTTGTTGTTCGTCGCTGGCCGCCGCCACCAACAACAAGGGCATATTGATGAATGTATACAATCCGTTGGCCATGTTCTCGTCGTAGGCCGACAGCATGAACTTGCGCAGGTATTGCTGAGGTATCAACAGGATGTTCACCTTGGAAAACATGGAGCTCTGTCTGAGCGCGTCCTGGATGGTCCTCTCCGTCGGCTCGTTGGGCCACTTGTCGTCCATGCCATTGGCCGTCTCGTTCGTTTGTTTAGGCGATGACGATGTTCGTTGGCTCATTAATGATTGCAAATCGAACGATATTGTGTTGAAGTTCACCTGAGAGGAGGTGTCGTTGTTGCTGATGTTCGCCTTGTAATCACTCAGATATTTCTGAATGCTACCCATCAGCGCCAGACTGTTGGCGTCCGATTCGTCCACTATTAGATTGATGCGGCGCCACTGAAAGCTCCTCATTATCTTGAACAGAAACTCAACCGCAGATTTCAACGAGAAGGCCACCCGAACCAAAGTCCTGTACACCTTCTTGTCGTCCAGGTCGGCCCCGAAGCCTGCCGCCGTCATTACTGGCACTCGCCAGATGCTGGCCAGTCGAGCCACGGCCCGAATGGCGTCGTCACAACCTGAAACGATGAACAAACGAGCCTTCTTCCTGTAGTACTCCTCGGCGGCCACTGCGCTGGCAAACTGGCGCGAGCAGGTGTTTGCACTTCGGACACTCACCGACAGACTGACCTTCGTCAGGCGTTGGTGTTGGCGTTGCCGCTGATGCTGCTGGTGTCTCTGTTCGAACTGCTTTGTAACAGCCTCAAGCGCAAGCCGTAGCGTCAGCTTAAACAATAGCCTACTCAATGTAAACTCGGCCTTATCCACATGAATGGCTGTCACCTGGATTCGCACGAACTTGTTTGCGACTGACCTCGACGGCGCCAAGAAGGAACTCGAAGAATTAAGAAATTTTGCTTTCGATTCCAATGAAGACGATGGCCACGATGAGTTGCTTGTTATTGCAGAAGAGCTTGTGGATGTCTTGTTATCGATTCTTGAATGACCGATGACGATCTCGATCGCCGATGGTCTTCTTCTTCTTCATGTTCTTCTTGCTGGTAAGCTCCTCTGAAGCGGCCATAAATCATGTAATCTCTCGAGAGTATCTCTTGGCTGGACGTCGGCGAACATTTCGAAAATTCTACAATTGATATGGAAACTAGAAATACTACTATAAACAAATAGTGGACCAACACATACCTGCGCCAAGAGGACGACATTCTGCTTGAGGATCAATAAAAGATCATGCGGATGATTATCTTAGCCGGTTTTTATGTATATTCTTGGCTACATCTACTAAACACAACTGATCAAATGAGTGAATGATTTAGAGGTTCCATTTGATGCAGTTAAGTGGATCATAACCACTAGTCGAACGATGTGTCTAATTGTTCTCTGATGACCTGCCAAATGAGAGCTTGTCACGGAGGGAGGCTCGAAAGACTGGGACCCTGTTGAAAGGATCCATTGAAAGCTTATCTCTTCGTGAAGTGGACTATATTCAAAGCCAAACTGGCAGGCTAATGGAATGGCAATGAATGAAATTTTTCATCCAATCAATGTCCATACAAGTTGAAGAGTAGGACCCTTAAATTGCAGAAATTAGTTCGTTGCTCGAATGTAGGCGGCGCGCGACACTACACACGTGTCTTCACGTTCCAGCGTGCAAATTTTCCACATTGTCCAACTTGTTTTGCTTCACAATTTGGAAACACATTTTTCACATTCATCAAAAATCATTAATTACCAATATTGAGTATAGGCGCGAATACAAGAGACTGGAAGACGTCAGAAAATGCCAAAATCAAAAAGAACAAAATAGTACACCTGACACAGGTCAAGAAGAAGGGCAAAGACCACAAGGAAGATCTGTTGAAACAGGTCGAGCAATATGTTGGACAATACAAGAGAGTTTTCGTTTTCGACTTTGATCAAACCAAAAGTGATAGAATAATGTTACTTAGACTCAGATTGAAAGAACACGGAAGGATATTCGCTGGAAGAAATACCATTGTCACATCAGCACTGAAATCAGTTAGTTCAGTAAAGACAAAAACAAACTTCGATCACCTGGCCAAACATATTGTGGGCCATAAAGGATTGCTGTTCTCAGATATAACCTGCGATAAATTGATCCAGGTTCTCGACGATAAAGTTCCAGAGTTTCGCGAAAAGCTATGTGGCTATGCCCAGATCTCCTCCGGGTCTGATGATCATTTGGACGAGGTGGAATTTGTCAAGATCTAGAATATGAGTTGGCTGAGGAGGGGGCTTGAATAAATTATATAACAGTTATTAGTTAGTGGTAGGATTTTGCATGACTTAGTGTTATGGCTTACTTCCCTTTCGATTTTCCTGGAAAAACTCCTCTATCCCGAGCAGAGGACCTGTAGAACCGAAGTGGCTTCTTGGTCGTGGCCGGATTTAACCAGAACTCGGTGATGTTGACGAGGATGAAAGATGATGGGAGGGGACAGTGACTTTGATGATGGACTTGGAGACAACGCACCTGATGAAAGCGAGGCCGAAGTAGGCGAAGGCTAAAAAGAAGCGAAGGGAAAGAGGGCCGAGGAAGGAATGTAGTGGGGTTCATCTAGATTTTCAGCCTGTAAGATAGACTCGACTCGCGACTGCCACTAGCACTGCTCCTAGGAAGGCTCACTTCGGCGATGTTTGTATGTTGAATGGTAGCATGTGAGAACAACACTAAGGCCATTATTTTTCAGCGTGTAACTGCCAATCGAAGGCTTTTCCTCTGTTACTCCTGTAGCCTCAAGAAAGAGAGAGAGAGAGACGAACCAATGGAAGTATGCACTACCATCTATCCGTCTTAATATAAATACGTAATCCTAACATTTTGGGCTAGTCCTTTTACAGCGAACGAGAGCAACATTCTAGTTGAGTTGTAGAAGGCTGTGTCTCTCTTTCTTTCTGTCTCAGTTGGCCATGTTGATGATGGTTTTCTCGTCTTCGTCGTTTACGTCGTCGTTGCCGGGCGGGCTCATGTTTTTGGTCGTCTATTTGTCTATGTGTCTCTCTCTGGCGTCCCTCTCTTAGATTCGAGCATAGGCGCCTTATTGACGTGAGAGCTCTAGAGAGTGGCTTAGGAGTTGGGGGCGAGAGAATGGATTCTGATAGGAGGCTGGCTAAATGTTGTTCTTGATGTTGATATGAAGAGGACTAGTCTTGGTCGTCGTCGTCGTTGTTGTTGTTGTTGTTGTTGTTGTTGTTGTCGTCGTTGTCGTGGGCTGGCCTGGACTAGTCTGGTTCGTTGGCTTGTCGAAGTTTTTAATTTTAAGTCATCCGAAGGCGTCGCCCACGTTAGCTTTTTGCGTTCAAGTGTAAAGCCAAATGATAGATCCACCAAACTTATGGCAACAGAACAACAACGCCAACAACATCAACAGGCTCCAGCGAACAAAATGAACATCAGTCAGGACTGCCGGCTGTGGCGCTGCTGCTACCATTCATTTTGCCGCCCAAGCGAACGACGTCGAACAGACCGGCCGACATGAGGCAAAAGCGAAGAACAGCAGCGCCTGCGAGCTTACGGCGACGGCGCGCAGGCCTTGCACGCAGCGCCGGCAGCATCTGCCAGTCGGCCATTAGCTCGCCCAACTCCATTCTAATCCATATATGGATTGCGCATGACCCCGATCATTGCCGTGCATATGCGGCGCCGCCGGCGCCTGCCTCAGCTGCTGCTACTGGCGAGCAACAAGCACAGCCATGAGCAGAAGCAGTAACAAGTGCAACAGAGGCGGCAAGTGCAAGTGCATTCGCGCCCATCGTTGTTTTAATTATACTTAACCAATGTTGTGCATATCCTTTATGGAATGCGAGACAAGATCTATTGCTACACAGCAGGCCATGAGCGAATCAGCGAATTCACGAGAATGTGAGCGAACGAGCGAAAGAAAACAAATGTGTTTGCGGTACCACAACACAAGTAACGGCAGCATCCTAGCCAGCAGCAAAGAGCAGTTTCCTCCGACAACCACAACTAACCAATATTACAACAATAACACATAGCGAACCAAATAGCCTTCTTCCATTTGATTGAAATACCACTACTAACCTAATGAACCGATAGAGACAGACAGACAGACAGACAGTCAGACACATCGAGAGAGGTTGAGGCAGAAACTGAGAGAGCAAGAGATTCATAGAGATTAGAGAGGGAATATGCAACACCCTTCCGATTGGGTGTCACTCAACTTAATTATCAATTATCAACTCCCTTCAATCCTAGCCATCATCAGCTACCTTCATTGTGTACCATCACCCACCCAAGCCGTTGCTGCAGTAACATTAGATCATCACAATCAGTTTCATAATTAGTAACAAGTCTCCCATCCCCTCTGGCCTCTATCACGTTGGCCCAAAAGAAACACCAAATATTTTATCACAACAAGAGCAAGGTCACTATATTGAATAGTATTAAAAATCAACAGGATTGAAGAGAAAGAGTCTCAACAATAAGATATATCATTTCAAGATAGAAATATATACACCGCAAACAAGTTACTTTTACACTCAACACTTGCTGCACCATTATCATCATCAAGAACCATGAAATCCTTTATAATCTCACTTATTGGCATATTAATTATTGTTTGTAGCATAAACAGAGTTGCTCCTGAAGATGACAACAGAAACACATGTGGCAAGTGCATCACATCGGGGCCCGATCATGCCTATTGCCAAATGGAAAGCTTCTCGCCGGACGGAAGCAGGCCCCGATGTGATACGAAATACAATCTACAAAAGGCCGGCTGTTTAGAGAGCGAGATTTTTAGACCAGATGCCGAGTATTATGTCGTCGAGGACAGACCCATAAGTAACAAGACAAGTAATGACGAGGATGTTATACAATTACGTCCACAACGTATCAAATTGAGACTACCGCCACATGTACCACGCACAGTAACATTACAATATAAGCAAGTTGTTGATTATCCCGTGGATCTCTATTATCTGATGGATTTATCTAAATCCATGTCGGATGACAAAGCTAAATTGGCCGAACTTGGTAATCAATTGGCGAGCAATATGCAACGAATAACAAGCAATTTTAGATTAGGTTTTGGTTCCTTTGTAGATAAAGTGGCCATGCCCTATGTTAGTACAGTGCCTGAGAAATTATTACACCCATGTCCGGAATGCGCCGCCCCATACGGTTTTCGTAATCATATGCCACTAACAATGGACACCTCGGGTTTTACACGAGAGGTTGCCGCTAGTCAGATCTCTGGTAATCTGGACGCGCCAGAGGGTGGCCTAGATGCCATCATGCAAAGTATTGTTTGCCAACAAGAAGTCAACTGGCGCTCGAAGTCGCGTAAAATGCTCGTCTACACCACTGATGCTAGTTTCCATTATGCTGGCGATGGTAAGCTAGCGGGCATCGTGACGCCAAATGATGGAAAGTGTCATTTAGATCAAAATGGACTCTACACAGAGAGCGTGGAACAAGATTATCCATCCATTAGTCAAATTAATCAGAAGGCTCAAGAGCATCATGTTAATATTATATTTGCTGCAACAGCTAACCAGGTACAGATTTATGAAAAATTAACACCATTAATTGAGGGCTCATCCGCAGGTAGATTGGACAATGACTCATCTAATATTGTCCAATTGATTGAGCAACAATATAGAGATATTACCTCAGAGATAGAGCTCAAAGATAATGCCACTAGCCATGTTCAATTGACATATCATTCGAGTTGCGTTAACGATAAACGCAAGGAAACTAACAAATGCACAGGATTGAAAGTTGGCTCAACAATTACATTTGACATTGATGTTGAGGTTAAATCTTGCCCAAAGCGACCAAGTGAATACAATCAAACAATACAAATCTATCCTGTTGGATTGAATGAAGCTTTAATCATCGATTTAGAGATGATATGCGAATGTGATTGCGAGAAACCATGGAACATTGAAGAGCATAGTCCCAAGTGCAGCGGTCATGGGACATTTGTCTGTGGCGTTTGCCAGTGTGATCCATTCAGGTATGGTAAACATTGTGAATGTGATGCCAAAAGAGAGCGATCCATCTAAGGATCTACTCCGGATGTTACAAGGGCAATGATACACGTGTTTGTTCTGGACGCGGTGTTTGTCTATGTGGCGTTTGCGAGTGCCAGCAAAGAAAGAATGATCCAGACGCAAGAATCTATGGCAAACATTGTAAGAATGTGATAATTTCAGTTGTTTCCATCATGACAATAAGATCTGCTCGGACCAGATCATGGAATTTGCGAATGTGGCGTCTGCCAATGTAACAAAGATTGGACGGGGCCAGCTTGCGAGTGTCGCAAGTCAGTGGACACTTGTATTGATCCCAAATCAAAGAAGATTTGTGCCGGCCATGGCGAATGCATTTGTGGCGAATGTAAATGTACTCAAACAGATGATAGACAATATACAGGTAAATATTGTGAGGAATGTCCCACTTGTCCAACAATGTGCGAACAATACAAGGATTGTGTCAGAGGGACAGTGTTCGGAACTGGCCCATTGACAAGGAGGAACTAGCACTATGCCAAAATTCCACATTCAAAATTGAGAATGTAACCAAATTGGAGGTGGGAGAGGATGAGGTCCTTTGCGTATTTATTGACGATGATGATTGTAGATATCAGTTTAAGTACAAGCTCACGCCGACAGACAATGGTGAAGAGACTTCATACATGCGCTAGACCAAAAGATTGTCCAACGCCAATACCCATCTTCTTAATACTCCTAGCACTGGCATTACTTATTTTACTATTAGGCCTATTAGGGTTTACTACTCTGGAAGTGTCTAACCATGTGGAAGGATAGAAACGAGATAGCTAAATTTGAAAAAGACAAGCTAACTGCCAAGTGGGATACGGGTGAGAATCCTATCTACAAACAAGCAACATCTACATTTAAAAATCCTACTTACAAGCACTAAAATTTGTAAATATTTATATGACATGTTTAATCAACGGATATTAAACACTAACATCTAACGTAATCAATCTACAATCCTCTCAATTCCGAATTAATTATACAATCATGATTCGAACTGTAACTGTATGTCAATTCATCTGTGTTTTTGTTTGTGTATGAGAAGAGGAGAAAGAGACGATATCTAGACAGAGATTGATTTGTATCAGATTATTGTATTTATAGTCAATTATATTGGTCGTTTTGAGGTCAGTTCCGTGATGAATGATTCTTCGATTGAGCTCGTAAATAAATTGATTCCCTGATATTATGATGCTGATATCAACAGTAATGATAATACAAAATTTGATGGTGTATTAACAGATCGATATTTGGGAGTATGATTTAAGCTTATCATGTACCAAAACAAATAGTAATTGGTATTTACCATTCCGCATCACCAACGGCCTTCTGGAAGATATAGTCGCGGCCATTGATGTTCATGATACCATCTTTAAGATGAAATTTCCATTTGTTCCTATTGCGTGTAATCTTATCATATTGGCAAACAACCACATTATCTGTCTCAAACATTTCTGAGGATTCATCATTACTAACATCGTCTCCAGAATTTAATGGATCTTCATCGTCCCTGCCCGAATCAGCCTCTTTACTCTCTTCATCACTAACATCAGCGTCGTCGTCTCCATCTGGAAAATCGCCTTCAGATTCATCATTATCATCGTCCTCGTCGCTTGTGCCATTTGAACCATCTAACTGGGGAACATGGTGTGAAATTTGGTTGGTTGTTGTTGCAGTAGTTGTAGGGCGCTGTATTTGTTGTGGTTGCTGTTGTTGTTGAATTTGTTGTGGTGCCGGTGGTGGTGGTTGTATCTGTGATGGTTGATGTTGTTGAGTTTGTCTATGTTGTCTAGGCTCTGATTCTCTTATCCTACGTAGCCATGCTTCTTTTAAAGCTTTCAATACTTGCTCATCAACACCTTCTTCTGAGAATGCCTCTTTGAGATTATCAACGACATCGTCGACGATAGAATTATATAGCTCGTTAATACCCATGGTCAGATAATTTAATATTTATTTCTGACAAGGCCGAATATTTCTCTTCCTCTGTCTATCGCTTATTCTTATTAATAATATGTGGCAATAATATATGGATTCAATAGAAGATGAACACAATTTCGGCCTTGTGATGTTTATATTAATATGCCACAGCTGTGTCTATTATAGTTGCTAGCACAGTGATGGCATGCACTGTCGCCGCGTTATCGCGAGCCACCAATACTTGGGGATTCAGCGGGTTTGTTAGATGATTTCATTACAAGACTGGGAGTTTGTCCATAATATTTGGGGTTAATGTAAGACAAATCATTGAATTTCCCCAGAACAGGGTAATTTGTTGATCCTCTCAAAAGAAAAACCCTCAACATTTATTAGAATTCATCGAATGGGTACATTTTACATGTAGGCTGAGAATTCTCTCAATTAATATCAAACAAACACCTTTGTGCATTGAATCACCTCGGCGAGTCTCCTACGAGCTGCCTCCAAATCAACTGCTCTCTTGGGGTAGGCCAATGTTGGTCGATTAAACTCGATGCTTCGAGGGTCAAAATTGCGGCTGAATAAACAGCAGAGTTAGCAAAATCATGGCAGACTCCATATGAACGAGTTTTGTTGCATGAACCTCAATTGAATGCAAGTGTTTTACGCTAATGCCGGTGGTTAGTCTCACTATTGGACAGGTATTATCACTATCAGACAGCCAGGACGAGGCAAAGATCACACAGAGTTGAATAGTATTTGTAGCGGACAGTTATTTTACCCACAAGTAAAGGCGGGCCAAAACAACCACGACAAGACATTCAATTCACTTGTTTGCACCTCATTGCCTGTCACTTGGCTCGCGTCCACTGAGGTGAGCTCGGAGAATTGAGCCTATGAATATGGTGAGGTTGTGTCGGTCAACCAACCAGAAGAGGACACCAACTGAGGTCCACTGCTGTCATGTATGCCAATTATGTGTTTCGCATTCACTGGGATCGAATGGAAGTCGGCCCCGTGGTCATCCAATTGCAGTGGCTTTCGAAAATGGAATAGACAGGCCGATGGAGGCGGCAATCGACGGGATGCTTGGATGGAATGATGAAATGAGCGAGTCGGCGAATGTCGATCATTTGTTTCATAATCTACACAAGGAGAATACATCGACCACCTGATGTATTCTCTCTATATAAATAACACTGCTGTGGCTCATAATTGGCTGCCCACATAAGACGAGCAATAAAAACAACAATTAGAAGGTGCTTTGGTCCTGGGCGGAATCGATATTCAGCAAATATTATATTGGCCACTTTCAGTATGTCAAATTACACGAGAATCAAGATGATGGTCCACTCGAGTCGATCGATATTCATCTCGGCCATTCACTTAAATTGGAGCCGCGTGGGTGGGCCGCCGAGGTTAGATGGCAACGTCAATTACTTGGAAACCATCAACATGGCCCCGAAGCCGACGAGATTGGAGCTCGACAGTGGCCTCGTTTCTTATGTCGGCGACAAAACTCTTCTGGACTCCATTCACATTGGCTCAATGGGAGCCGAATCAATCAATATCAAATAGAGCTTGGCCATCTTGTATTATACATGTAATGAGGACGTCTGGTCGTTTGGAACCTCATTCTGGCGCAAATACTATACTGTCTTTGATTACCAAAACAATCGAGTGGGTTTCGCCAAACCAAACTGATTAAACTGCTATTCAACAAGTTTATAAATGGAATCTACATTTATTCAGGTACATTATCGCTGTCTTTTAGAATTGTAACTCTTTTGAACATCGTTATCATCTCTTATAGCATGGTGTCGTGGGGATCTACTGATGAAGCGACGCCCCAAAGCTCCCCTCATCAGTGTCTTAATTAACTTATATGTTGCCAACATCTTCTCTAGAGAAATGATGATGTGAACATTGCAATCAGGGCACTCTTCTCGTTGTCTCTCGTTGACCCAATCATAGAGGCAATTATCGTGAAAGGTATGGCCACAATCCAGGCGAATTCCGAATAGGCCAGCGAGACTTGACTCGCATATGCCGCAAGTCTTTCCATCAAGTCATCCTCCTCTGGTCCATCATTTCCTTGCTCAGTACCCAATCCAGTGTCTCCTTTGTCCCAATCATCATCTTTAATACATTCCACTTGATGATCATCCTGTCCTTCGCGTTGTTGTTGTTGTTCTCCTTCTTCGCCCGGCAAAGGAATCGACGCACAAATCTGGAAGGCAAATAGCCACAAAGAGCCACCGATTTGATTGCGCGAGACATATCTGGAAGATGTCAATTACTGGTGGAATTATTGGCGATTAAGGTGAGTCTATTACAATGCAACAAGCGTTAATTAAATTTAACAAAAGAGCTGTCAAGTGTGAGCTTAATTTGTTATCAGCTCATAAACAATGGGTTCCACCGCCACTCGATCGACGCCCACTTCACGAGAGGAGACCAACGGCGAGTTGTTTGCGCCCTAGTCTCATGGAAGTGGGCGGATAGGACTCCATAACTCAATAATGCACTTGTCGTGTATGAGATATGTCACAATTGTAATTAACTACAGCAGTTGCATCTAATTGATGAGAATCAAGCAAATTAGCATCAGCATGTGGAGTCGAATCCTGATTGTAATTATAGTAGGTCTCTTGTCCGGCGCCTTAGTTGGTTGCCAGGTGGCCCACAAGACAATCACTTTGGACTTGAAGAGCACCCACAATGGAAGCTTGTTCTACACGGAGATAACCACCGGAGAGAGGGCGACAACAAACAAACCTTCAATATGCTCATCTCCACCTCATATCATCTCACTTGGCTTGCCTCGGCCAGCATGAGTCCATCGCGAGGCTACTTGATCAAATCGGGCCACGAATTTAACGAGACTGTTAAACGAACAAGACCCACGGGATCCGAGTATGGAAGCGACTTCTTCCAGACCCACTATGACACCTTCCAGGTGGGCCCGCATTCGATCGAGAGGCAGGCATTCGCCCTCATGTGCTGGTGCGACGCGAAGTCAGACAGGATGTTCGACGATAACGGACGGCATTATTGGGCTCGAAGATGCAATCAGTCGCTTGTATGATGCCAATTACTTGATGAGGAACCTCTACGAAAACAATTACATCGAACATCTCAGCTATTCTTTGTATATAAACAATACTGCAGTGGCCAATCGATTGAATAACAACAACCGCGACGAGGCTGACCAACAACAACAACAACAACAACAACAACAGCCAGAAGGCGCTTTAGTGCTGGGCGGAATTGATGCCAAATACTATACTGGCGAGTTTGAGTATGCTAAAATGGACGATTACGAAAGCCTGAGATCCCAGTCCAAAATGTCATTATATATTACAGACATCGATCTAGATTGGAGTCGAGTGGATAAGCAGAAATTGGATGATAGCATAGCACGAACGGGACTGATAACCGTACAATATAACAAAACTACTGCCTTGAAGCTCGACGGTAGTCAAGTGCTATATGTTGGCCATAAGGAGATCCTTGATACCATCCATATTGGAATACTGGGAGCAAAAGCAATCCTTAACCGCAATTTCTATGCTCTCCAAGACTGTCGGCTGGACAATAAGCCCGACTTTCGGTTCAAACTAAAGGATGGCTTCCTGTTGATCATCAGACCCCAGGATTATGTGATTGAACACCAGTTGAACAATCAGAAGCTGTGTTTGTCGGCTTTCAAGACTTGCCGAGAGGAAATCTGGTCATTTGGGACGAGATTGTTACGCAAATACTATACATTTTTGACTACGAAAATCATCGAGTTGGATTCGCCCACCCAAGTTGACTTGATCAAATTGATCAATAAACACATCGCTATGAAATGGATCGATAAATAAATGAGAGAGAACATATACGTGCAGAATTGGGTTGTTTATATCGTTTAGTCGTAGATAGATTTTGTTTGTTAAAGCTGTCTACTGCTTCCGCTTGATGCCAAGTGTGTTAATTATCCACTTGAAAGTGTGACACCTGTAGCTCACCAGTAGAGTCCCAGCCCAGTCCAAGTCTGAGGCAATCGTCTCCAACGTGCTGGCATCGCCACATTGCCGGCCATGACGCCCAACTTCAGCTTGTTGTGCACTACCTCCAGACGATCTTCATTGGTCAAGGTGTTGACTAGATCCGATCCGTCTCTTAGTTCGATCGGTTTTGGCAAAGGAAACATTTATCCAAATCGCCCGTCGCAGAGTGGAACTTCTTCAAGCAATCCAGGTGGTATTTGTGGCCGCATTTGATGTCCACAGGTGGGCTCTCGACAAAGTCGTCGCGGCACACTGGACAAATGTCCCTTTCATCATCGTCGTCGTCGTTGTCTTCCTCCGGCTTGTTGTTGATGGTCTTCGGAGGAGGACTTGCCACTGGTTCGAAATATTCCTCCTCGTTTGCCCAGTTTATCTGTTGACTACCTGTTGCGGGTGTACTAGCCGGATTCTCTGGCCTCTCGTCTTGATCGACAGGACGAGATAGAACCTGGCAAGTCATGACAACTAACAACAAAGTCAATATCAAATAGAGCTTGGCCATCTTGTATCATCGAATATTATTGACTAATTAATGAGATTTTTAAAATAACAACAAATGTAGACGCCCACATTTAAATACGACAATGTCGAGCAACATAATCAGCATTGCATCTCTAATTCAATCCGGCTGTCTGGTGATTGCCTTTCTAACATGCTTTTCTTTGCATTGTTCCAAATGGGAGTAATGCCACAAGCCTCCGGAGGTGTGCAATAACAGCACAATCTATGGATCAACAAGTACTAGTCTGTTATTATCACTGCACTGAATCCGCCCAGTTTTGGTGTTCGCCACCTCTTTGTTATTATCGACGCATATCATCCCAATCATGTCTGTAAGGTTTAATTTTTGATTATCAACCCGCAACAATTCGACCAGATTAATCATTACACCGCATGACATAAGGAAACGCGCCCATAAGATCGAGCTTTTATCGGACAATTTTATTGAATTATTCGTCTTCTATCATTCAGTTCCATCCTTGAGGAATATCGGAGGCCATTTAGCTGACGCAACGACACCCCAATGGTCCCTAAGCAGGCCCACAATCATATAGTACTGTTCCCAGAGGATCTCGTTAGTGAAGGTGAACTTCTTCTGACAGATGGGACAGCTGCGATAGAAGTTGCCCTCAAATTGGCTGACCCAGTCTTTGATACAATGCTCATGGAATGTATGGCCACACTCCAACTCAAACTCGAGCAACCTGTCGAAGTTCTCCTCGCATATGGCGCACAAGTTCGCTTCAATTCCTAGCTCCTTTTGGTGCTCAGTCAAACCATTGCCTCTGCCGTCATCCCAATCATCGCCTTTAAAACATTTAACTTCATCATTACTGACTTGTTGATCTTGTCCTTCACCTGGCACGGCCTTCAACGCACCAATTTGAAGCGCAACGAGCGAGATAATGGCCGCCAAATGGATTGTGTGATTCATTGTTGAAGTTATCATATCCCTCAATTGGCTTACATTGAAAGATGGCTTTGATCTATTGAATGGATTATTGGTATTGATGCATTTAGATCGGTGCCTAGGCCCAGGATTGATTATTGACGTTGTGACCAACGCCAAGCTATTGAGCAGCAGATGTGTTTGCTAAAACATATCATGACGATTGAATCACAGATTTCTTCTCTCATCAAAGTGAATCTAAAATTGAGTAATCTTATGATATTAATATTAAATATTAAACGATACCAGAATGGGTTCTATTAGGTGCACGCTGGGGCTGACCATTGCGATCTATTATATTTGCATCCAGTGCTTGATGAGATCAGCGAGCTGCCAAGAGGCCCACAAGATAATTACTTTGGATCTAAAAGCATCCACAATGGAAAGTTGTTCTATGCAGAGCTTACTATTGGCCGCGAGACAAACAAACGAACCTTTAATATGCTGATAGCCACCTCATATCACCTCACCTGGCTAGCTTCAACCAACATGAGTCCATCTCGCGGCTACACGAATAGGTCGGTGGACGAATACGACCCGACTCAGCATTACACAGGCGTAACAGGAGCAGTTTACGGAGGCAGCATATTTCACCTCCACTATGATACTTTTCAGGTGGGCTCCAAGTCGATCCACAGCCAGCCATTTGCCCTCATGTACTATCATCGTGGACGCAAAAGAACGATGATACCCAATATTGAGGGTATTATTGGCTTGAATGAGGGTATTAATTGGCCGGATAATGTCGATTATTTGTTTGCAAATCTCTACAAGCAGAACTACATCGACAGCCCAATATACTCTCTTTATATAAACAACACTGCAATAGCAAATCGATTAAATAGTAGCAACAAAGACGAGAATGACCACTACCAACAACAACGAGAAGGCGCTCTAGTGCTGGGCGGAGTGGACACCAAATACTATACTGGCGACTTTGTGTATGTTCCAATGTTCGAATGCGAAGATCGCTCGTCCTCATCGAGGGTATCCTAAATATTTCCCACATTCACCTGGATTGGAGTCGTCTAGATAAAGAGCAACTGAGTGATAGCATAGCTCGCCTGGGAACCTTCCAGGTGGACGAAAGACCCACGAGACTGAAGCTGGACAGCAGTTTAATAGTATTCTTTGGCGATAGAAGAACACTGGACTTGATCCATCTGAGATTCTCGGTGCTAACCCAATCCTGAGGGTAATTTCTATGCCTTCAAGGATTGTCGGCTCGATGATAAGCCGGACGTGGTGTTCTCAGTGATGCATGGCTTCGAGATCCGCATAACACCTGAGGAATATGTGATCGAGCATAAATTGAACAACCGAACTCTATGTTTGTCGGCTTTCAAGCCCTACAATGAGGATGTCTGGTCGTTTGGAACCACATTCTTGCGCAAATACTATACTGTCTTTGATTACCAAAACAATCGAGTGGGTTTCGCCAAACCAAACTGATTAAACTGCTATTCAACAAGTTTATAAATGGAATCTACATTTATTCAGGTACATTATGGCTGCCTCGTTTGAACATCATTATCATCTCTTATAAGATGGTGTCGATGGCATCAACTGATGAAGCGACGCCCCAAAGCTCCCTCATCAGTGTCATTTTTAACTCATGTCGTGACATCATCTGTTCTATAGGAATGTGGAACTTTACATTGCAATCAGGGCACTGCTTCCGCGGTTCGCCCCGTATCTCGTGGACCCAATCATGGAGGCAATTATCGTGGAAGGTATGGCCACAATCCAGGCGAAGTCCGAATAGGCCAGCTAGATTTGACTCGCATATGCCGCAAATCTTTCCATCCAAGTCATCCTCCTCTGGTCCATCATTTCCTTGCTCAGTACCCGATCCAGTGTCTCCTTTGTCCCAATCATCATCTTTAATACATTCTACTTGATGATCATCCTGTCCTTCGCGTTGTTGTTGTTGTTCTCCTTCTTCGCCCGGCAAAGGAATCGACGCACAAATCTGGAAGGCAAATAGCCACAAGAGAGCCACCGATTTGATTGCGCGAGACATATCTGGAAGATGTCAATTACTGGTGGAATTATTGGCGATTAAGGTGAGTCTATTACAATGCAACAAGCGTTAATTAAATTTAACAAAAGAGCTGTCAAGTGTGAGCTTAATTTGTTATCAGCTCATAAACAATGGGTTCCACCGCCACTCGATCGACGCCCACTTCACGAGAGGGAGACCAACGGCGAGTTGTTTGCGCCCTAGTCTCATGGAAGTGGGCGGATAGGACTCCATAACTCAATAATGCACTTGTCGTGTATGATATATGTCACAATCACAGCAGCCGGATCCAATTAATACCTTTAGAAACTGTCAGCGATTCTGATTCGGCAAACGTTAGACATGATAACGGGCGTAGTCAAAATGGTGCCTCCACGAGGTGAGTTGTATTTAAAAGAATTATTTATTGCATTAGATTAGAATTGATGATTCTCATCTTGTTTCCTGCCCCTTTCTACCTATCTGTCATTGTCCTTTTTATTACACAAAAAGCTTTGGAATATTACAATAAAGATTATCGACAATGTTCTTACTGGTGTGGACAACAAATAATAAGAATATGATGATAATGTAACATCAATCTTAATCGATTGAATTTTCTGTTAATATAATGTATACAAATAATTTTGGACATGTTCCTGTGTGACGGTGATAACTTAATCTTTTAGTGACATTATGTTTTTCAATCAAAGCGCTTTCATTGGTTCGTGCATTCTGAGATGATATCATCAATTCCAGTTGGTGCTTTTTAAGTTGATTGAGTAAAATATCATCCCTTTGTATTGAGCGAGTTTGTGTGTAAGAATTAAGATCCATCAGGTTGGTCGTGGTTTAACTATATTATAAAATACTAACATAGTTGTTAATAAACTAATGACTAATTGATTGATTAAGTTGTTGTGCATATTTAAGTGTGTTGGATTCACCTATAAGTCTGTTGTACATCCATCTATCAAGCTACAATTGATTTGTATCACAACTTGTTTACTCCTGAATATGATTAGTTGTTGTCTTGTATAATTCTTTGCCTCAGTCCGGTGGGACTAGTCTCCATTTATCATCTCAATCCTCGTCCTCATCGTTCTTATATTGGTTTGTAGGTTTATGCTGTTGGTGTAGATCTTTCGGCGAATTAGTATTATCATCGTCGTCATCTCCATTCGTCTGGGGCAGGTCGTGGCCATTCATCTGGTGGACGCCATTGCCATTGCCATTGAATGTTGCTGCAGAGGTAGCATCTCCATTCAGTTGGTTCGTCGTATCACCGGCAGCTGGCGCCGTTGTGTCGCAGTTCATGGCATCGTTGCGCATCTGCTGCTGGATCGTCTGGTCGGTCAACGAGCTGGCCACTGTCGTGCTCACAATCATCCTATACTTGTAAGGTGGTTGAACGCTCTTAAGGACACTTGATTGGTCTCCGAATCGAGCAATTAGCTCCTCCACGGCGCTGGTATCGGCGCTCAGAGTATTTTGTTATTATTGGCCGAAGATCGGCCATTATCGTAGGAATAGTTGTGATTATCGACTGAGGACGAATATCCATTGACGAATTGTTGTTGTTGTTGTTGCTGCTGATGTCGTTGATTATAAACCAGTGGCTGTTTGTCAGGTGAGTCTAGAGGCGACATTTCGGGCGTTGGAAAGGCCTCTTGTTTCAGCATGCAATCGAGAGCAGTCTGGCCGCTGGAATCCAGGTTAGTGGCCATCGCCGATTGTTGGCCAGTTGTGGTTATGTTGATGGGCTGATAGCCTTTGATGTTATTAGGCTGATTATTGGAGCCAATGAGCATCATATTAGTGGTCAGCACTTCATTATGATGGTCATGAGTTAGGAATCTCTGTTGTTGTTGATGGTGGTGGTTGTGCTGTTGGTGTTGCTGTGGGTGATGCTGCTGCGGGTGGTGGTGGTGAGGTGAGGGCTATTTGTGGAGTTTGATTGGTAGTGGTCGACATCATGATCTTGTCCCTTATTATGTTGATAGTTGTTGTTGTCTTGCGTCACGCCAGCGTATTGATTTTGCGGCTGAGCTGTGGTGGTGGTTGTGGTGGCTAAGGCTGTCGTAGTTGATGTCGGCCCTCGGCCAGCCACGGCGCCTACCTGTAAAGTAGTCAAATTATAATCGTTAGACGTGATATTAGCAGCAGAATTACCTGAGCCGCCGCCACCACTCATGTTGACGCCGTGGTTGTTGTTCGGCGGCCCGACAGTTTGGCCGTGATTATAACTCATGGCCGGCGACGAGTGGATAGATTAAATGGAGCCGAATTGTTTGGTGATTTTTCGATGACGACGAACATGATGGTGATGATGAGGACGGGGAGGTCGATGTTGGCGCCTGGATGTTGCCATCCTGGCCATGATATCGTGGCTGCTGCTGCTGCTGCTGGCTAGGATGATGGTGCAAAACATTGGAACCAAGTGCACCTGTTGCTTGAGGCACGCCCGAGGAAGCGCTGTTGTTGATGTGGTTGGCCCTCGAAGTTGGTGGCACCGAGTAATCAGATGGCCTCATTGTAGTCTGTCCGTCGCCGCCGCCACTGTTGCCATACATTTGCTGTTGCTGTTGATGTTGATGGACTGCCGTCGACGTATTGCCGTGCACTTCATGTGACGAGGAGAAGGACGACGAAGAGGAGGATGTCGACGAGGATGAGGTTGATGAGGAAGAAGTTGGCGGCGCGCCGGACGAATTACAACCATTTGATAGGCTGTTGTTCATTGGCGACCCTTCATGTCTACGTTGATTGTTTGTTGTTGTTGTTGGCGTGTTCCCGCTGTTGTTGGTTGTTGTCTCAAAATCATCTTGCCGCCGAATGTCGTGATTTTTAGTTGCGTCCAGTGGAATTAGATCCTCAAGTTGTTGTAGTTGATGTTGTTGTTGCTGCTGCTGCTGCTGATGTAAGTGAGACTCTTGCGCAGGTTGAAGCTCATATAATTGTTGGTGCATGCTGTTGGCATTGGCGCTCTGATGCTGTAGCTGATGCTGTTGATGAAGCTGATGGTTGTGTTGACCAAATTGACCGCCATTATTATTGTTGTTATTATTATTGCTATTATTGGCGCCAATATTCATGGTATTATAAATATTGTGGCCTGTCTCGGCCGGTGGCAGCGAGGAAGAAGAGGAGGTAGTTGTGGTAGTGGACGTTGAAGAGGAGGTGGATGAGGAGGCGCCGCCGCTTGCTGTTGTCCATAATGACTCTGGTTTTGTTGTTGTTGTTGTGTTGCATGCTGGCGATGCTGAGGCTGATGGCCAAGGTTGAGTGGATTGGTCTGTCGTGTCTTGTTGCAGTGTCGTATAATTTGCTCGCTGGCCCGCCGAACTGCTCGTATTATGACCTGTGGATGTAGCACCGCCATCGGCATTGATATGGTGCCCATTGACTGGAGTGCATTATTGCACTTTGATTGGGTGAATAATATTGCTGTTGCTGCTGCTGCTGGTTGTGACTAGATTGGTTGTTGTGAGGACTTTGTATCGAATGGTATTGTTGTTGATGCTGTGGTTGATTGTGGTGGTGAACGAGGCTCTGAGGGGGTGATGATGTGGATAAGAGTAGGGCGAGTTTGGGTGCTGATATGCAGCTCCACCACCACCTGCGGGAGCCAACATCATCGGCGACGCCATCACATGACTCGGCCGGTGGTGCTGGTTAATGGCGCCCGTCGCATAGTAAAGGCCGGCGGCCTCAGCGCGCTGATCGACGTGGTGGAGCTGCTGCTGCTGCTGCTGTTGCTGCTGATAGTCGCCTGGAATCGAATACAGATGATGCTCATGGTGCTGTTGTTGATGTGGTTGATGTGGTTGATGGGGTGAGAATGAGGATGATGAGCGAGATGATACTCTGGTCTAGGTACAATGGAATTGATATTCTGCTGGTGCTGGTGCTGCTGTTGGTGGAGGTGCGAAATGTGATAGTTCTTAGCGCTGCTGACGCTACTGTAGGGACTGCTGTTCGGCGACGAGTCAGGTGTATGTCCTGGCTCCAGCAGGTTGTGGTGATTGTTGATCATCATCATATGTTGTTGCTGTTGTTGTTGTTGTGGGTGTGAGTGTGCGTTGGGCCCGCCGACACCTGTCAGGAGAGCGTTGGGAATGGCGGCGCCCGCCATCCCGCCAACTGGATAGTTCATCTCATCATAATCGTAGCAGTTCGCTGGGTTATTGATACTTTGATGGAGATGATGATGATGATGATTTGTGGAAATGATGGAGACCAGCAGCGCTGCCATCCACCAGATGATGTTGATGGCCAAGATCGCTCGGTTGAAGCCCAACAACGCCGATAGATGAGCCTCTTTTCTCCACTGAATTGTCTTCCTCCTCGTCGCCGCTGGCGGCATTAATGTCTTCGTCCATCTCGTCCTCCTCGTCGGCCACGTCCGTGCCAGTTGCGCGAACTCTGCCATCGGCCTGGCCGGCCGCATTGAAACCCGTCCAGGCCTTGATTGCATTGGCTCCCGTCGAGCCTGTTGAATTGGTGTTATTTGCCATATTGTTGGCTTGCCCTCCACCACCACCACCACCAGTTGCATTTGCTTGCTGCTGCTGTTGCCCGGGAATGGCCGGCGCGGCTACACCTTTGCGGCCATTCTTGCGTCTCCTGGGGCGATACTTGTAGTTGGGGTCTGTTCCCATGAAGGCCAGATAGATGATGATGATGTTGGAAGAAGAAAGTGTTAATTTAGATGATGTATGTTTAGTGTTAATCTCGAGAATCAAAGGTTAGCAGAGTTTGACACATCTATTGCAACCAGCGACTGGTCATAATGTTAATGTTAATGATGATTAGCTGGCACATGCAAGCCCCAGCAGGTGATTATTGGCGCCAGGCTAATGGCGCAAGACAGTGAAGTACAGTGTCGATCGGGCCGACGACAGAGGTCGGCGCTGTGTTGTTGGCCATAAAGGAATTACAGCTCGTCAGAGGCAATGAGGTCAGCCCGAGCCAGGTTAACAAATTGATTAAGATGTCATGGCGTTATTATTTAAAAAGCCACCGGTCGGGCCGGCCGCGTGAAGGCTGGAAGAGTAAATAATGAAATCAAATAAGCACTCTGATTATAATTCACACTCTCTGACGACCGACCATCGACTCAACCCAACGAACTAATTCGTTTAGGAACGACACCGCCAACCAGTAACCCATTTCAGTAATGACCGTTCAGGCTCGTCAAACGAGAGCTGGCCAGAGATTAGCGCCGATAAGTTTGGCCAGGTAGGCGCACAGGCCGAACGACAACTACCTGGCCAGCCTGTGGTAAGGACAGCTGATTACCTGTTTGATGGCATCTCATGGGGCGGCCAGGCTGCAATTAACTGCCGATAATTCAAACCGAGCTGAGGATTTGCTTATCCAAACAGCGAACTAAAACTATATATAATCGACAACGACGACGACGACGACGACCACCACCACCACCACCACCACCACTTGTCCGCTTGGTTTGGTAGGGCTGTCTTTCTCATCTATACTATTCGGGCTAAGGTAAATGGTGGACAAGAACTACAAGGGAGGCAAGTAGAGAGGCAAGCCAGTTTACCAGTTTAATGCTCCAGCCAAATGACTGGACGCACAGATTATTGGTGCAACAACGACAGAGGCTGCCTTGCGGAGAGTTACGTCTGGCGTGGACGGTAACTTGATGAAGGAGTAGCAGCGAGGTTGCTAATGTGGCCGAGAGACACATAAGATGGGATGAGATGGTCGGGACTGGCCGTGGCGACGGCGGTCATAAATGAGGTACTGTCAGGGCGGGATAGGGCTAAATGTTGTGTGTTTTATGCCATGCGAACGGCGTGCGACTGGCAACGAACGCCAGAAGAGAAGGATGCAACCACTGACGGCTGCCCGTCCGACAGCTACCTGTTGCCAGCGAACGCTGTGTTCTTCCACCGACAACGACATTGAATTTCGCCCCTCAACAACAGATAACACTGACTGACCGAAGCTCGCCTGGCGCCAGCCTAAACTGGCCGCACGTCAGGTGAACTTGACGCAGCTTTCAAGCGTCATTTCTCGACTTGTCAGGATGCCCAGAGATGACGACGACGGCGACGAGGATTTGATTAGTCCTGTTGGAGTGGCGTCGTCGTCGTCGTCGTGTTTGAGGCTCTCTGGCGCCGCCGACATGGAGTTGCGGCCAAAGCTCGGACAAAAACAACACCAAGTGAAACCCTGATGAACCTGCGACGAAGATAACAACAAGAAGAACCACCATAAGAGCAGGACGACGACGAGGACGATGGCTGACGCCACAGAGTAATTACCTGAGTGATTGCTCAAGTGGCCAGAACATTTGGCACAAGTCACTAACAATAATGGACTTGCATTATCAAAAACTTTTTGCGAGAGAAGGACGACATCAACGCATGAACATCAACAACAACAACGAGAACATCGGCCTAATAACCGTCGAATTCCGATGCAAGAGTAGAGAGGATTCGAGCGCGTCCACTTGTTTTCCTTCCTATCCGCCGACTGTGGCCACTGTCTTAATGGGCAGAATCAAAAGTCCCTCCAATCCTCTATGCTTTGGCTGTAGTGCAACACTGTTCTTGCTGTTGTTGTCTTGATTACTGTTGCCACTAGTCTTGGGGTAGTAAATTTATGGCTAGATAATGCGAGGTAGTGGCTTTTTCTGCGAGCACATCAACTTTTGGTCAAATTTTTCGCTTCCAGGCCCTTAGCTGACCAACACCAGCCTAAACAAACACAGTGGCCGTCTTGAAGAGCCCAGCTCTCAATAGCAACTGATTTGTCTCCTTATGTGTTTGTTGCTTGCTGGTGCTCATGTAGTCTCTTGTTTCGGGCAAACAGTTTCAGCTGGCGATGGGAGATTTCTCAGGTAGTTAACAGTGACTGTTGTTATGGTTGTTTGGTGGCTTAATTTTACGAAGATTCGCTGCCGACACTCACTCACAAGCCAATAAAATGACTCCTACTTTTACTGGCCACCAAACTCTGCTTGTTTGTGGTCTGCAATTCACTGATTCAGGTGTAGTTGCTGGTGCTGCTGTCGAGTGGCTATGATGTTTCCTCGATCAAACTTTGGTCTGTTCTTTTTAATAAAACAAAACCATCCTCACCAAGAAATACTTTGCTCATGAATGACGCCAACAACCAGCCGACGGGCGTGTATTGCTACGACTCTATTGATTTACAA
Organism: Oxytropis ochrocephala; assembly: GCA_020916435.1. Lineage (NCBI taxonomy): Eukaryota > Viridiplantae > Streptophyta > Magnoliopsida > Fabales > Fabaceae > Oxytropis > Oxytropis ochrocephala. The sequence goes on from JAJHUT010000145.1 coordinate 59,640, forward strand.
CGACGACCTTCATCAGCTACTCATGCGGGATAGCAACAAGTTAAAAACACACAACTGATACTGATTGCGCTTGTATAATTTGCAGGCCAGCCATCTCTTTGGCTCTCACTGATTAAAATAATGTGGCAGATGTCACACACACACCGGCCGGTGTTTCTTTCCACCTTCAGGGCAGTGTGTTTGTTGGTGTTGACGTCGATTGGGTGGTGGACCATCACGAGAGGTATTTATTGCCCTGCGCCAAGCTGGCGAGACAAGATATTTGCAATTCAGGTTTCCAAGACGAGGCTCCAACTGGATATGATAAAGTTGGCTTGATTTCAGTTCGGGGAAGTTGATTTGCGTAACTAAGCTCCTCGGGAATATCTAGTTAAGATATACATACTATTGATTATAACAAACGATGGCTCCTGTAATATTGCTCCCTCAACTTCTGTGCCTGTTTAGCATCTTTGCCTTAAATAGCTAACTTGGCTCATTCAGCAATCATTAGTGGTTTGACTTAATCTCTCTGCCAATGGTTTGATTTATAAGATTTCTTGTTCTTCCTTAGGCCGCCTGTTGAATTCCTAGTGGACCACTAACAAGTTGCAGTTGGCGCTTTAGTTGTCGCTCTCTAACAAGATCAAGATTGATCGGGAATATCATCGACACCTTTGGATGGGCCTGGCCGGCTTAATTTACTGGAGTTCAAATAAGAGCCAGAACGGACAGGGCTAGCCGACGACGATGAAAGAGTGTTTCGAGAACAAACAATCATTCCGGCGGCGCCTCGCAAAACCATCTGCTCTCGTTCTGTCGACAGCTTATTAATTTAACACAACGACGACGCCGGCCATAATCATTTGCTTTTCTCTCTTTCTCAGCCGCCCGGAATCTGCTCACGGAAAAATAATATTATACTGCTCGTCGTCGTCGTCGTCGTCGTCCAGACAGACGAAATGTAGTGACTTTGTAGTTGTTGTTGTTGTCTGCAAAAGAAATGAGATTCTGGCCAGTCAGGGAAGAGGGCCATATCAGACGAGAAGAAGAGTATTGTATCTTTTTCTTTGGCTAGTGGTTGCCATCATCCAACGTGAATTGTAGCTTGTGTTATGTGAGTTTCAGGTGTAGAAAGATGGGAGATTGTTTTGAAAATTAAATCTCACCATCCTCCTATTCTGGCTGGCTATGTTTTTGGTTGGCGAAAGGAGACGATATAAATGGCATGTGTTTACTTACAGTCTTGCATATGTTGCACACGTAGGCGTTCGGCCTCCTCAACGAATAGCCTCCTCTCCTGTATTGTTAGACCTCTCCATCTCTTGCCTGTTAAAAATGATGATATTTCAGCGAGCCAATTGGGTGCACCGCGATAATGATTAAGGTGGTTGGTGCCGATGAAAGATGATCAAATGGAGATTGGTCGTTTGTTTTTTTCCGACCAGTTCAGTTATGTAATACAAGGTTTGGCCCGTAGATGTATGTGTGTTTGTTTGTGTGTTCATGTTGTTGTTGTTATTGTTGGGTTTGTTCGGGCCGGTGAGTAACGAAGAGTAGCCAGAGCGAGATGACAATTAATCAACATTTCGCGAAATGGTTGGCATTTTTATCGTAAAGTGATTTGGTTTACGATATCATCATAGAACAACAACATTAGTGTGGCATTCCAGGAGTGGAAAACGGGCAGGTTTTGGAGGTTGAGTGGCGTGAAGTGAAGATGAAGATGGTGGTTTTTGTTTTGTTTGGCGTTCCAGGGTTTCAAATAAACGTTAAATGATTTTCACCATAAACGGATGTCGTAGTTGTTTTGCATAACCGCGCCAGAGATGTACGTAGTGGTAGTAGTAGTTGTCGGTGTTTTGGTTGTTGTTGTTGTTGTTTTTGTTGGGATTGGAATTATGGGATAGAACGAATGTGGGCAATAGATGGAGGTGGTGTGATTTGCATATGAGGATTTTCACAAAAGCCGGAGAATTTAAGCGTAACGTTGCGTAAGGCAGGTAATAATATTGCGTAAGGTTGTTGTTGATGTTATTTTTCCATATACAACAACAGATAAAGAGATGGCGCCCAAGCGGTGGTGCAAGGAGATTTCCATGGGTTGTTCAGAATTGTTTTTAACGAGGAGGTTGTTTTGTTGCGTTGTTATCCGACCAGTAACCATACATGTTAATATTCAACGTTCATTAATTTGATTGTTTAAGATGATTCAGGAAACATGGTGATCAAGTCGTTTATGATTAATCAATGATAAATCATTATTAAGAAGATATTGATGTGATTTAATGGCATGCATGGGTCAGGGTTGGTCGTTTGGTTAGGCCCGATGCGATGGATTGTTCGTAACCCCAGTGGATATCGGTGTCCATGTGTTCGTCGGGTAGGCGAGTAGTTTGAGGGTAGTAGATTAGGCAGGTTGATTAGTAACGGTCTGAGAATTTAATCAATTAGGTTGACGGTATAAACTAATAATAATCTTCACTTCTTGAACTTTGAACATAATTTACGGACCACATTTAGTCTCACAAATCTCTCGACGGTTGGATTGATGAAGAAAATAAAATATCGATTCCTTGTCGAATTATACATGGCGGCTGATGTTTGCTCGGCAACGCCGAAGTTCAGCCCGCCAGAATTGAATGAGCCAACGAACGAACAGACGAACGAACAGACGGGCAGGCGGGCAGACGGGCGGGCGAATTTGGTCGTCGTCGCCGCTGTCCGTCCGTTCGCGGGCTCTTCACGGTGAAACCAATCAATTCACTGGGCACGCCACACATCGTACGACTTGGCGCCAAAATCACTGGCACATCATTGTCACGAATCACGGGGCGACAGTTGGCACGTGGCCGACCCCGCAACAAGTACCTCAATTTGAGACACTGCGATGACACACCGCACCACTTCGTTCCCCGTCGTTGTGCATGCGACCATATCGTGCTTGTAAAATAGCGAATTGTGCCACTGTTGCCAGCGAATATAATTCTGTTCGCTGGCGAATTTATCTTTGGCGCGCGCCGAGACCATAAAAGAGTTCACTTTCTCATTTTGGTATCAGTTGACATTCTGTATCGTATCAACCAACAGTCTAATGTCACTTTGAAGGTAGTTTACAATTGTATCATCAAGTTAAGTATGATTATTCCTCAAGTCCCTCACCAAACGAAAGGTCAAGCAATTCATCGGCTACATCACGACAACCACTGATACGACAGAGATTCACCATCAGCTATCCAGCCAAATTACTGGTCGCCAAGTCTTCAAGAACAATGAGTGTGCGGCCATGATCTTGCGATCAGTCAACCAGTGACTCGGCATCAGCATCAGCATCAGCATCAGCGTCAACGTCGTCGTCGTCGCCAATTTCAGTCTGTCTGGTGAATACTAAGCAATAAGGTATCTGTGGAACAGAGACTGATAGACCGACGAAACAGACAGCCCGAAGATAGCCATCCTCAAGACAGACGATTCGAACTTTATCTTGGTCAGCACTGGCCGACTCACTTGGTTGGATGGCGGCCATCATAACATCTCATGTTAGCCTCTTGGAGCCATCACTGAGCGGCGGAGAGCGGCCGGCTGATTGAGAAGACCAAGACGAAGAAGATGAACTTGAAAAAATCCAGCCAAATTTTAAGACGCTTAATAGACAGGACACTCACTCTCTGGAAGTCCTCTTCATTTGGGGACAGACATCAGCAACAGCAATACGCAACAACAACAACTAGTACCACCACTACTACCACCACTAGTCCAACACAAACCCACAGGCCTGTGTTATTATTATTCTTGTATCTACTGCCGAAACACTGGATGTAAGACGGAGAGCTCGGTTTTAATAATTGAACAACACACATAGAGAGAAGGGGAACCGAATTCTCTGTCGTCTCATTCTCTCTTGCAGGCTTCAGGACGAGAATCAGACTTGTAAGCGGTCCTTCTTCTCGGAGAAGACACTCGCCATTCTAAATCAAAAGGCTCGCTCAAGTAGCTGGTCAACAACCAGAAGGAAGGTTAAGGATAACATTAGTTAATCTTCTTCAACATGAGAGAGTAAGCTTAATCGAATGCTCCCGAGAGCCAGTTGTCGTTTCTGGTAGTGCCACCGTCACCGCTGCCTCTGCTTTGTCGAAGGAACGAGTAGGGCTTTCGGCTACTTATCATTATTATCATGGCTATTATTATTACTATTATTAACTAACGAATCGTCTCCAACATATTCCCTGTTCGTCATCTCATTTAAATCTAGAAACACACATCCAGTGAAGTGAGCCTATTCGAGGAGTCGATCGGGACACTGCGAGAGCCAACATTGCCAACAAGTGCCTGGGCTAGCCTGGCTAAGGCCCACAGGTGAATATCAACCTTAGACTTGTAAACATCCGGTGAAATAATGGACCAGCTGACTGGAGACGGTCGTTATTGTTGTTATCATCATCTCGCGGACGTTTGATGACAACCTTGGAGACATGGAGGAGCCTCGGACTGGCTAATGGTCATCCGGATTGAATCTTGGCCACCTTCTGTCTGTTGAATTTTGGTACAGCAGCCAAACAGAAAGGAGGAAGAGGAGGACGACCGAGAAGAGAGCAACTTGACGGAGTTGTGCGCCAAACTTCACCTAAACAACAACAACAACAACAACAGGTCGACTCGAGACACAATTTAGACAACAGCGGCCGCGGCACACCAGCAGCTTATGATACGCCGCCTTCAAAGATTGGACGAGAAGAAGAACCAGCCGGCCGGGCGGCTCATTCAGGATCCACACTTACCAACATCTCTGCCAGGCGTAACACATAATTGATGGTGGCAAAATTATTATTACTATTATTATTATAACGTTCGCTGGTCGCCCGGTCGTGTGTGTATGTGTTGCGTAATAATCGACTTGAATCCGGCGGCTTCTTGGCGGCACACTTCAACTGGAGGGACCACTCTTTTTCTTCCCTTTCGAGTGGTCCGAGTTGGCTCGAAGTCTCTGGACACACACACCGACTTACACCACCACACACCAACAGCTGGTCGAGTGTTGTTCGGACCCTCCGTAAAGAGAGTGATGAACCTGGTGGAGGACGCAAGGTGCTTGGCGACGATAGACTGGATTTAGATTGAATCAAACGCGGTCGTCGTCGTCGGCGCCGCCGACACATCACAGTGGCAAACAGCCACAGGAATTGGGTCCAAGCGGGTAAGAATTCCTCTTTTTCTTTCAAAATACGCTCTGTCACTCACTGAATCACCCAATAGCAGGACCAGCCAGCCAAAACGGACGGCCGAGCGAGCGTTTTGGTGGCTGGTCCCTCCTTTGGTGGATTTTAAATTTTCGTCATCGGCGCGCTTCCTCGGCGGGCGCATCTGTGGATTATTCTCGCCGCCATTGGGCAACCAAAACACAGGCGCCAGGTGAACTGTGGCAAGCGCTGGAGAACAACAGAGCGGAATTCCACCACACAACTGCAATCAAAACTGACAGATACCTTCACGTCGAGCCGAGGGATGGCCAGGATGGCGACGACGATGACGCTTACCGCCGAGACTATCACAGAAGTGAGTGCTGCCGCCACCGCCGCTTTGGAATCTCCTATTGGTCTACTGGTCCATCGCTCGGCCAGCCAGCCAGCCAGCCAGCCAGCCGGCAAATTCTTCATTCCGCCAACACTCCGGCACAAGTGAACACAGGTGAGTCGAGTCGTCTGTCTTGTTGCTGATGTTCGCTTGGATACATACAGCATCATGGCTGGCATCTGCAAACAGCTGACACTAATACAGGCACTAGCTGAAGATACCTGAGAGTCCACACACATCCACATTTCAAACAAAAGATTTTCGCCAACTTTCCAACTCAAAGCGCAGGTTTACCACCACCGCCAGCACCACCACCACACTGGCTGTGTGTCCACTTGTTAGGGAAATCTTTGGCAACATTACAATATAAAAATTGGATCAACAGCTTTCGAGCGAGCCACTGGTTATTCGATTGATTTTGCTTGCTCTTCCAAAGCCACACACACACATTCTACAGGCATACCACCAACCTGGACATCCATGTGAGGTAACATTGACAGCAGGATCGACGTTGACGCGCTTCGGACGACGAATATTGACCAATTGTTGACTGATGCTGTTGTCGTTGCTGTCACGCTGTCTTACTACGGCGTTGGCGGCGGTGGCGGCGGCGGTGCCATTCTCAGCCAAGCAACGCCTTGTGGTAGCCAAAAGAAATCCGATGGTCAAATATTTGCATGATCATAATCTTGGAAACTTTTCATGAGATTCGTGTTCGGCCCATCGCAAGACAATTGCACGCTCGATGATAATATTTACCTGGACAAGCGAACGAAACACATCAACTCTTCTGTCGTCCGACGCTCATCCGGTTCGACGAGCAGTTTTGATCCAACTCTGGCACACCAGCAACGCCCCAAGAACTCTGATACATACATACATACCTATCTAACTACAACAATTCACTACCATAAATAACGACCGCACTTAAGTCTCCCTCCAGTCCAGTATTCCAATCTTCAGGAATCAACTTCAGGCGGGCGGAATTTTCAATGCCAATTGGATACGTTTTGGTGGCGCACAGCCTAGGCTGCCGTCAGGAGTGTTACGGTATGTTACAACGAGGCGGAAAAATTGTTTTATCTTCTGCTGGTATTGGCTCTCATTCAACAAGTGGCCTTTGCGGCGTAGCGCAATCGGATACATCCCGCCGCCTCTGAACCCTCCTCAAAGTGCATTTCGTGTGTCGTCTTGGGCGGCTTCTTAGTCAGCGGCGGCGACGGCGGTTCGGCTCTCCAAACCATCTCCCATAAGTCTCTCTAATCTAGAGCATCAGAAATGGCTGACCATCTACCGGACACTACTCGTCGGTTGCGGACAATGCCCATTTGCGTGCAAGATGAAACTGCCGCCGTTCCGCATCTCTTGGGCTCACTCCAGTGAAGTCTTACTGAACGAGAAATTGAGCTCTCCAAATTAAGGAGGAGCCCTCCTACCACCAACACCACTAGTCCGGTAAGCAAATGAGAATTCTTATATCATGTAGACGACGAGGACGACGACGACATGCCTGACGATGTGTCATATAGTAATGAGAGATCACAAGTCGCCTTAATTATCATGTTCATTTTGTCCACTTCATTCACATGTCCATCTAGCACGTCAACGAGCTCCGCAAAAGAGTTTCTCCTCCACTGGCAACATGACGCCCATACGGCTAATGAATGACACAAACCGAGCCGAGCCGAGCCGAACTGGCCGACAACAAGTCAATTTTGTCTGACGCTGACTGGCCGGCGCTCTCTCGTGAAAATCCTAATGTCCACCAGAACCGGCCGCATCAACGAGATAGCTATGATTACGTTGGACACATGGAATGGACAAGCTCCTGCGCTTAATTAAAAGCGACAACAAATCTGATGATTAGTAAGAACAGACTGGCGGGCAGGCCATTGGATGCAACAAGCCAAGCGCGAAATTTTCCACCTGTGTCTTGGGTGTCCAGCGGCCAACAATTAGCGGCGAAAAAGTTGGCGCAGCTAATGAGAGCCAGCCGAGAGCTCACACTACCGTCAGCATTCACACAGGTGGTCGTCCGGCTGCGGCCACAACTTACAACAGCTTACATGCCCCTTCTTCCAATCTCACACAGACAGACAGACAGATGGACAGACATCTCACGTCACATCCACTGTAACACCAGCCAGCACGCGAACACTGGCCGGGCCGTAAATGTCTGTAGGCCGAGCGCAGCCTCACAGACGGCCAGAAACACACACACAATCAGGTTGATCACAATCAATTTGTCATGGACCAGAGAATGGACACACGAAATGGACACTTGGCTGTGCGGTGGTTTGTTTCCACCCGGCCGAGCCGCCAGTGGCTCTCATTGGCTGTCCAGTTGGTTGCCGTAAGTGTCGTCCCCGTCTCTTATCCTCTGCAGCTAGTAAGTATCGGGGTTACTAATTTGCCGCGTTTCATTCATGAAGACAATTCTTACCAGTTTCTTGCTCATTTACCACTCAACGAGCCCAACTCATTCCTTGCGCGACAGGTTGAAGGCAAACATATGGCAGAAGCCTTCAGGTGATTACGTCGCGACAACCACTTTAATTAACATCTCATTCATTAGCGATGGCTCGTGCACTGGCCAACACGCGGCCCCCATTTATCGTTGTCGAGTGCCCGACTGGAAGCCAACTCTCGCGACCATCTCAATCGAAGCGGAGAACTATCGCAGGCACAGTAGCAAACTTGCGCAGTAGCCACGATTGTCCGATTGGAGCCACGCACAGGAGGAGGCCACTTTTCTCGGCTCCGACCTTCGATGAAAGTCGCCAAGTCAAGGCGTCGGCCGACAATCAGAGGAGCGACGCGTACACTGACCAACTCGCAAGGAGCCGATATTTTGGACATGGACATGGCCACCGGACAAACAGAATGTTTTTCCTTGCCGCCGCCCTACACTTGTATCGTGATTGACCGTCGCCGTCGCCGCCGCCACCACTTAATGTATTCAGTCGCTTCCTGTTTGAAGCGCTGCATTCGATCGTCGGCTCGGCCTTTGGTTGGCGGCTTGCAACCGCACGCTCACGCCGCCAAATGGACTCCATCTCGTCCTACCTGCTGGGCGAACCGCAGGCAGGGGACATTCGACGGGAACTGCGTCCCAAATGATTTCGTTCGGGTGAGAAAATCTGTTGGTAGCAACAACAACAACCACCACCACAACAGACAGTGACTAATGTTCGTCATATGATTCGGTCAGTGTTCTTGTGGTGCTTGAGAAATGGTTGTTTTGTTGTCTCCCTCTGTGCATAGGTAAGTTATCGTGGCCAATGCTTACGTAACCGTTGCCTCTACGATACGTCAACGGCTAAGAATTGCCTGCACCCTATCAACTACCAGGTTAACTATGTGTCATTTACATGTGCATCATCTTCTTACACATATAAAATGATATTCATATTATTATTATAGTCAGATCTACCCTACCTTACCTACCAACCGTTTCTGTCCATACAAGTAATATTCAATCTCACTGGTATCCCATGTGTGACAAGCCAAAATGAACATTCACGCACTGGCTTTTGTTCTAGTCGTCGGCCTCGTCGTGGCGCCGGCCATCGTCAATCGGCTAAAAATCGCCCCAACCTGCTCAATATGGTTGGCATGCCTGGCGCCAAGGATGGCGACGGAGACTACCTGTTGACCTCCATCCCTCAGGCCGTCTTAGTTTGTCAAACAGATCGAGCCAGTGCGCAGCGAGTGGTTTTGTTGGCGAAACAGACAGGCGGCAAGCAACCCGTCTGTGGGCGCCATCGTGTCGGGAGCCGTATCGGCCATGGCTTGTACAGGACTGTAATATTAATTGAAAACTGAGCTCCCCAAGCAACACCAACTAAACATCGGAGCCTCCATTCTAGTTTGTCGCATGTCGGGCCAGTGTCGGACCTAATTAGATGGACCATCAAGAGGATAATCTGTTTCGGATTTCAATTTTCAGGGCCAATTTGGATCTCTGACGCCATTCATTGTTCGAGCTGCCTCGTGTCGTCAGCGTCATCGTCACCGTCACCGTCACCGTCGCACGCAATCCTCAGGCTCACCTGAAATCAAATTTGGCCCCTCACTTTGACTCGGCTCGACACTAGAAATGTTGTTACTGTCGCGCCAAAGACAACAAAATTGGCTGTAGCTTATTAGTGGAAGAAACGGAAGAGCAAAGAAGGCGGCGACCGTCGATGGAGATGGAAGAACATCTTGTTGCGTGCAAAGCACTAGATGATGTTAAGTAACCTCATTAATTTATAATTCATCTACTTTGTTGGCCTTACAACGTCTGGTGGCGGCGACGGGGCTTGGGCCGTTGTTTGCATGCAATATCTCGGGCCGGCAATCTATATATTGCAAATGAGGCGAGTTTGAGACGGAGACGAAGAAGATTTGTAGGATTTCGATGTTCGGCGGTAAGTATTTTGCAAGCGTCTAGCGAGAGGCGCCTCTCCACGTCTCTCAAATAATCTTCGGAGTTCCGAATTGACTTACCAGACAGACAGACTTAGAAATACAAGCGAGTGAAGTCCTTTGTTTGATCTCTTGAGTCTCTTCAATCAACATTACACACTAACCAATGGCAATCAAAGACTACTACTGACTCTAAAATTCACTATTACGCTTCCACTTCCATACTCACACAGCAGCCGGGGACACTTACGTCGAGTGACGCAAATTTTGTCATTCAATTAGACTTGTCATATACTTGTGGCTGATGTAACTTAGCGATGATATACTTCTATGAGTAGTCGTCGTCGTCATCTTGGTCGGCGCTGCTGATGCTTCAGATTAGAATGAATATATACAAGAATCTCTCGCTGGCGGGGGCGCAGTTGTTTTTGCTGCTGCTGCTAATGTGGTTGTGGGTGTTGTGTCTAACAAGGACAAAAAGAAGCTCATCTGAAGCTCGCAAATGGTGCAAATGTCGCAATTTTATGCCAGCCAGTCGCCTTGTTTGATGTGTTTAAAATCGTGAGATTTGAGGCCCCAACCAGTGAGAGGAGTCAATTGACGCCTGACTGGAGAACAAAGTCGCTGGCTCACAAATTGTGCACGATAAATATTCACATTCAACGCCACTGTGAATGGACCGAATATCTCGCACTTCTCGATGGCGAATAACTAGAAACATCGAATGCTGGCAATACTCGGGCCAGCAGAGAGAGACAGAGAGGAGACATCGACTATTCAGGGAGGAGCAAAAGAGAGGCTAGCTCTATCATATACTAATAATTATTCTTCATTGCATTTAAGTGGGTAAGTGACACAAACCTGACGATTTGAGAGACAAGTCGAGATGCGCGTTTCATCTGTCTGGACTGTCATATTTCTCTTTTAGTTTGACAGAGACATCATGAATGGAACTCAAGAGAACATCACCAACTTGAATACAATTGCGCACAGTGCAATCAAGACGCTCGTTTGAAAAGTTAATCAACAGCTAGCATAGGCGCAGCGCCTGTGCATCTCAAACAGCAACGTCGGCCTCCTAAATTGTTACAATTAGTCGCTCGTTTTCTCTTGGCCGTCGACCAAAAGCTGACTGTATAAACAATTGATTGACGTGTATATGTTTTGTGGTTAGTTTTCCGCTAGAACGAACCTTCCCGAATTACATTCTCACAAAGCTGTGCCCCTCTTCCATCAGGTGATAACTTAATTTGCTGTGTACGTTCACTTGTAGGATTTTGTCACTTGATTGATTTTGTTCCCACCAACACTGAGCGTGTGAACTACCCCGAACCCGATTGAGACATCACCTGAGGAGGACCACAACTTCAACATCAACGACGACAAATCATCGCCATCGATTCCAAATACAACAACAACAACAAGTGTCACAAACGTCGCCGATCTGACGCCGTCGGCCGCTTTCGGATAAAACAAATCTCGCTCGGCCGAAGTGCAACTCTATGAATGGCACATCCTCGGCCAGTTAGCTGCACCATTCGGAACTGACTGAATGACTGAACAGACATGAGAGCCAGACGCCGCCACTTTGAAAATCGTGAAGTTATCATCATAAACGACGCACACAGGCAACCGGCGAGCATGAGCAGGCAAATCTCACTGACCAATGGCAGGATCAATTTCTCCCCAGACCCACTCTCACAGGTGCACTGGACAGTCGGCGAAGATGAGCTACACGACAAAGATGAAGATGAAGATGAGTCGGCAACGCAAACGACGATGATCAAGATACACATGAGTGGACACACACTCAGACAGGCACTGGTGCGTTTGAATTGATTGAGCGGCGCCAGAGAAATTTGCCTGCTGCCGGTCAAACGTCTCCTTCGAGGTGAATAACTTTTGCAGCCATCAAGACAGAGATATCGGAGATTCACACCTGTGAACATCAACCTGTCTGAGTCTCGCTGTGATGTACGACTCTGCCAGTCGTCTGGACCATCGTCGTCATCCATTGCACGGATTGTCTAGAACTGAATTGATAAACATGGAACCGTGCCAATTGGATTATTGGCCTTCGCCACTGATTGTCCGGCTGACGTCGTCGTCTCTGTTCGACCCTCCAACCACCGCTAAGTCCATCTGGATCTGCAGACCTCATGCAGAAGCCCATCAATGCAGTGGCGTGCGCCTGAAAATTGAAAACAACATCCCCAAGCGTCACCCCCGGCCCGATGTTTCGATCCGCCTAAGATTCGACTTATCGGCTCGCAACATTTTGTTTAACGAAAAATTATCTATCTTTTTGTGTATTCGATTCGGATGCTCAATCTAATAACAGCAGAAGCATTGGTAGCAACATCAACAGCAAGCCATCTATGGTGGGCCTTACGTAATCGGCCAGCACTATGACCAAGACTGTCTGAAATGCCTGGAAGACCCGTCGAGTGACTTCTCTTGGTGTCGAGGCTGGTGTCCCTTCAGATGCTCATTACCTGGAGGTGTCTCGAGGCTTGAGAGAGAATCATATTGAATACTTTCAGGTGCTCTTGGAGCTGCTACCCTCGCCTTGAAAGTACTGAAGGCAATCCAGCATCAACAAGCGAGAGAATAGTGAACTCTATCCTTTCTCGTCATCGCATGGCCGAAACCTCATCATCATCATCGTTCCAGGTGTCGCAAGTGTTGCTGCGGCTGGTTCTACTACACCAGCAACACTTGCGACACCAGAATGATGATGGTAAACTCCAACAAGCCGGCTCGACTAGTTGCTCTGTGAGCATGCAAACACATGAGAGTTAACTCGCCTTGCGTGCCAGTCGACTCTGACCTAAAGACGACGACGACTACGACGACCGAAACAGGTTGCCGCCTATCACACTCGTTCTCGAGCGAGACAACATTAGATGATTCCTCTTCCACCTCTTCTTTTCAGTTCCAGCTGTCTGCTTATAGGACAACTAGAAAATCAGCCAAGTGTCGTTACGCATGACGATTACACTAGTCTAGGCTCGTTGCTGTCGCTTGAGTGCAATTTTCATTCAATGATGATGAATTGATTGCTTCTTAATCTATATCAATGGCACCAACTTAGTTCCCTCCAAAATCATTCTTCTCTCTATGGAAATACACGCCAACTGAGTGCTGAATAATTAACTTGGACCACCATTCTCAATGACGTAACAAACAGACAAAGTGTGTATTCAATTGCGTGGCGATAATGATGATAAGATGATGATGAGATACCGGCAACTCTTGAACCATTTGACAGTTTTGCAACTTAGATAGAGAAACCACTTAGCTCACGTGTTCATTAGCCACAATTTCGCCGCAGGTAATAACGTCTTTTACATCTCCATGCAAAGTTAATGATTTCGGTCGTTCGTTGTGGGGCGCTGTGCATTACTTCTTGCGGCGTCGGCGCATCTCAACATGTTGGTGTTCCTCTGTCGTCTGGCCGCCCGCTTGCCCACCTGTTTGTCCTCCATCTGGCAGTCTTGTCTTCATGTCGGCAGGACGTTCGTCTGCATTCTTCTTGAGCTTCCAATTTGGCTGACCATCGCGCAGGCCAATTGTGGCGACAATTTTCTCGATATCATCTTTAACGCTCATCAAACGATCAAACGAGGCGAGCCAGTTTGTCTGCGTCCATGAAAGGACTCAAGCGCTCAAACAGGTGTTCGCCCATGCTAATCAACTCGGATGCCTTCAATCCGCTCCTGATGGAATGATGTTGTCCACCTGCTCCATCTTCGTCCGTCGCCGAACGCTTTCGGCGGCGCCTCCGGCCTGCTGCAGTAGTTGCGGCTCCTGCACAGTGGCGGGCGCCAGTAGGCCCATCTGTGTGGCCCCGAACAGGTTGCCGCCATTAAATAACATTAGGAACAATAGAAAGAAGGGGCTACCGAGGATGATGATGCCCAGCACGACGGCTATGGCTATGCAGGCGATCTCGCCGATACCAACGCCGTGCTCCCACTTGGGCATCAGATGTTCATGCTCGTCATGTTGATGATGCTCGTGTTCCTTGTGCTGGGCGGCCAGGTGATGATGGTGGTGGTGGTGGTGCTTCTTGAAGGTGGCTGCCGTATTCATTGGGCCCCCATTCCTGGGGGCGCCGGATAATGATCGCTACTTGTCGTAAAGGTGCCCCATGTTCCGAGACATCCGTCCAGGGCCACGACCAGCGGCTTCGGGCGTCGCCATGGTGGCCGCCGTGGGCCAGGCCATCGCCGGACTGCCCAAATAATCGACCATTGGATGGGCCAAGTGGCCGGTCGCAAAATCAAGCTGGTTTTCTGAATAATTTCGCGCTGGCACATAATGATCATACTGCTCTGCTTGATGCTGATGGTAGAGTGGTGGCAATGAGGATGACAATGGCGACAATGACGACGACGACGATGATGGGGAAGACGCTGATGTTGAAGAGGACGAAGAGGATGTCCCTCCATTGGTGGCGCTGTTGTAATAGTCGGCGGCCGTCGCTGTGGTGGCCATTTGAGCCGAGGGCGCGGCCGCTCAAATAATAAGGCAGGTCGGCCGACGGCGCCACTCGAAATCGATGGTGCTGATTCATGGAGGCCGGATACATTCGACTGGACGCGGCCAAATGACTGTTCGCCGCCGTCGCTGTTGAGTAGCCCGCCATGGACGAGGAACGACGTAACTGTTCATACCTGCAGCTCCATTATCTTGACTGTATGGGCCTGGCTGGTCGGCGGAGGTGCTGCTGGTCAGCTGGCCGTCGGCGGACGAGCTTAAGCCGGCGCCATTAGTTCCGTCGGCGCCACTTGCGCTGGGCACCCGCTGCGGTGGGCCGGCCAGGTAGGTGTACGGGGCGGGCACGCCGACGTCGGCCGACGTGGGCGCCGCCAGTCCACTCAAGGCTCGCGCCACTGGCTGCTGGTAATAGTTTGCCTGCCTCTCCTGCGGCTGCTGTTGCTGCTGGTCAGTAGTGTCGTAATGATTCAGACGGCCAACTGTGGGCGGATGAACTTGTTGTTGTTCGCTGTTCATATCAAAGGGTTGCGAGTAGTTGCTAATGGCAGAGGTTAATTGCTGCTGTTGTCCAGCGCCTGCTGGCTCCTTATGGGCTCTCAATCTATATCGAGATCTAATCAATTTCCTAGTAACTTGCTTGTTGCCACTGCTTGTTTGCTGGCCAGATGGCCTGCTTGTGGTGAGTGGTTCCTGGCTGACTGCCACTTATCAACTCACCGTTACCTGTAGTCAAGGTTGGCGAGCCCGTCGTTGTCGTTGTTGTTTGCAATAACGCCCGAATCTTTCTGATCCATCGATGTCGGGCTCGCCCGTTCGGCTCGACTCGGCCGCCGCCTCAAATCGTTCGATGGCTTCGTCGATATCAGACATCGACCGCACATGACGGCCGCCGCTTGAGCTTGTTGTTGCTGTTGTCACTTCCGCTCGACTCTTATCCGTCCATCGGACACTTGATGGTGTTGGTTGCTCATTGAGTGGATCTGATGATGTAATAAAAAGCACATCTTGTTGCTGTTGTTGGTTGAGGCCGCTGGCCACTGACTGCGACAATGTCAAAGTCAATGCGATTAGCAACAACACTGGTTTTGTTCGAGTTTTGCTCATCATGTTGATGCTGATATGTTTTCTGGTGGCTGCTGATTGGCTCGATTGCTGAGCCCGATGTCTCATCTTATTACTTGACTGCTTTCTAGACGGCCCTCACCCCGTTCACATACATAAATACTAACACTTGAGGTCGGCTGAATGTCAATGATGATGATGATTATGGTTTCGATGTTTCAGCGAATGCTTAAAGATGCCGACTGAAAAGTGATGCAAGTGGTTGTTGTTTAAATAGCTGGCCGCGAAATGAGTGACAAATTTCGAAAGTTCGTTCGGCCAGACGTCGACTTTGTCTTCTTTATCTTCTGAGGCGTTCGAGGCGCTCTTGAGACCATAAGAACCTCCCACCTTGAAGAAACCTCCAGCCTACCTATTCTCTAAATCGGTGGCGCTGGTGGCCTTTCACCCTTTTTCATTGTCACTGTCATCATTGATAAAAGATGGACAAAAGATCGAGAAGTGCCCATTAATGAGGTCTCGCGAGGTTTATATGTGAAAGTCTCGTCTTCTTTGTAGTCCCTTTGGGGTGTATCCCATTCATCTAATGTATATACACCATAAAGTGAATCGGTTTCACTGGAGCTCATTTACAAGATGCCCACCGTTAAGTTGGAGAATTGAAAATCAGCAAAGCATATCATCAGCTCAAGCAGCAACAATAACAGCACGTCGGGAGTAGTGGAGTTAAACCAAGAAACCACCGACAATGGAACATCTACTGAATGGATGGGCGTGTTGCCCATGTGTTAGGCCCGACTTGGTTCACTGATCAATTAGAATAACTAGAAGACTCGGCGACAAATGCCAGTCGGGAGAATGTGATTTGATATTCTAAGCATTTGATTTAGTGAATCATGGTGAAAAAATGAGGCCGACGAAGAAAGAAAAGTTGTGTTTGGTCTGTGGCAATGCAAAATTTCTCTCTCTCTCTCTCTCTCTCTCTCTCTCTCTCTCTCTCTCTCTCTCTCTCTCTCTCTCTCTCTCTCTCTCTCTCTCTCTCTCTCTCTCTCTCTCTCTCTCTCTCTCTCTCTCTCTCTCTCTCTCTCTTCGGCCTGTCCATTTTAGTTTGGGCGTCGCCGCCAGCCAATTTATTGTAAATATCGAAAGATTCTAGATAAAGGAAAACACAGATACATACATACAGGAGGAAAGCGTTTTCCTTTTTGTGGCCATGTGACAGCAGCACCAAAGATGAATGCATGAGCCAACCAGCCAGACAGACAGACAGCCAGCAACCAACCAACAAACCACCGACGGCAAATGAATGAAAAATCAAGATTAGACACCTCTGTATGTGTATCTGTCTGTCCGACTGACTGACTATCTACCTGGCCGCCCCTCTCGCTCGCTCGCTCTCTCCACCTGATATATTGTGACTGGCGGACGAGGCTACCAACTCTCCAGGTTCATTGATTGGTGGCGCAAAGGTTGTGGCTGTGGTTGTGGCTGCCGTCACACCAGACAGGTCGTTGATGGACGGACGAGGCGAATAGAGAGTTGCCTCCCTGCTTGATTTGCATCAACCAACAAGGTGATGCTCTTTTCGGGCGTCAACCAAACTGTCCAAGCAACAAGTTTTCACCTCAATAACCACTAGTTACTTTCCACTTCGATTTAAATTATAAACTATGACTAATCTAGTGTCTGGCTCTCTAGTTTTATGATTAACACGAGAGGTTTGTGGTTCTTTTTAGTGGTCCCTAATGACGTTGATGAATGTTGAACGAGCCTTACACCTGTTGCAACTGCTCTCGTAATTAACGAGCGTATATGTTTGATCATGAATATGACCAAAGCCTATCTGTTGGATCCAGCGAATGCGTGGCCAATTAAAGCCCACTGATTGTAGAGAAATTTGATCTGACACTTAATTACAGTGTACAAATCAATTCACTCTCAATACAGATCAAAGTGCTCCAATGGTCATCATTATCAGCACAGATACATATGCAGATTGCCAGATATTCAGCATTTGCAGGATGGCCATCGTCGTTTGCTTTTTACTCAATTCGACCAGAATGTATCAAGCGAGCCGAGAAGAAGAGAGATGGATACTGAGGAGTCTTGCATTCAAATGAGCCGCTGTCTCTCTCTCTTTCTCTTTCCATGTGTTGTGTGATGTAGTAAAAGCATACATAATGCGTAGGCGCACTCGGAGATCCCACCTGTTGTTTTGATCTGAGCAATTTGGCCGCCTCATCAAAACACAGCCAGCAAGACAACAGCCGGGCCGGCCCGAGCAGTACAAGTGAATGGAGGTGAATTTCTAGTAATCAAAAGGACGGACGGACAGTATTTTCATCTGCGCTTGATTCACTTATATCCGAGCCTAATTTCCGCTCGTTTTTAAGCAACATATTAATTAGTAGCCGCTTCATCGCTGGCCGTCGGTCGGCGGGCGACCTGGCAATGGCCAGCCACGACATTATTGGGATACAACAAATGGAAGCAGCTCCTCTTTTCTTCTTTCTATTAAGCAGGTAAGTCGCACCTTCAACGTGCATACAACCAGCCGCCAATGGCCCAGTCAAAGATCTCCTTTCTCTCTAACTGGCAAGAGAATGAACAATCTCATTTGATTTGTGTGAGCGTAGAGGGAATAAGAAGAAGACGAGAGGAAGATGACCATTTGGAAAGCCAAGCAGAAGGCCCACATGCTGCCCGCCTCGCTTTGGTAGACCACACGGCATTAGGAATAACACAGAGGTGCGAGTTACCTCCCATTGAAGTGGTGGAGCCGATGGTGGTATGCATTGCAAACCAGACAGAATTTGTATATTGCAATTGCTCTTTCTTTCCGTCCGTCCGTCCGTCCGTCCGTCCGGAGTGTAATACCACCCCAAGAGACGGCGAAGTTTGCAATTAGTCTTCACGTATGTGCTGGACAGCTCTCTCGCTCTCTGTCTCTCTGAATTGTTTGGCTTCTCGCTTGGCCTTCGTAAAAACAAAACACAAAACAAAAACAGCCAAGCCGCAAATCATTCGTGGCTCATCGCTTACGGGCTGCTAATTGCAAACTGTTACTGGCCATAAGCTCACTGACGGCGAAATGAGAAGACAAGGCGCCAAACAATCAATCATTATGCCTTTGTGTGTCTGTGTATGTTTACGTAAGCCTACCTACCAACTTGATGCTGCTGCTGGTGATGCTGATGAGCAAACTGTGGCCACTAAGTGAGAATTCAATTGTCGAGCGCATTCTTTGCTTGCTTGTCTGTGTGTATATAACATCAAGCGCAATTATTATTTAATTCAATTACTTATTCAATTTGGATTAACATTTCAACAGTCAATTAATCTTAGTCAGTCAGTCAGTCAGTCGGTTGAGCTAAGGTTCCAGTGCAGGATATGCTTCGAGCTGCATGACGACACAGAGATCATACCTGGGCAATTGAGAGCTTCCAATAGAATTCGAGGCGTTTGCGTGGATTACTTGTATTGGAGTTTTCTCTTAACCTGCCGTTTGGCCTCTTTGTGATGCCTCATTGCCGTTCGGTTAGGTTAATTATTTGAAAGCAATTGGTTGCATGCATGTACAAGAAGGTGGATAGATGCAACAGATCGCCGTTCGATCTGCCGGTGATTCGAACCACAACAACTCAACACACTAGACACCGACAACGACAACAATATAACATCAAAGCTCTTTGTTAGTAGTTGATTGCCGAAACGCTCATAAACACTTAGAAGGCTTTGATTTTCGTTATTATTAGTGTAGCTGTAGTTGTTGTTGTTGTTGTTATATTCAAAAGGTAGCTGGATTGCAGGCTCGCCGCTTGGCTCACTCAGATCGACGATTGAGCAATGCAGACACACAAACAATTAGCCATTAGCTAACCAGTTTATGATGATGATAATGACGATCACAGTGGTCCAGCGAGCGCAGAATCTCTATCCTCCTTCTTGCTAGCTGGCTGGGCGGCCGTATTAGTGCAGATCCTACGGCGAGCATTCTATTTGCGGCTTGTTTGGCGGTCATGCTGGCCAGTCGACAAATTATTTAGCAGCAAGAAAGAATAGCTAACAACAACAACAACAACAACAACGAGCGGCACATACTCGGACACTGCTGCACCAAACCACTTGTTGGCCGACTCCTAGACTCCTAGACTCTGGCCTTGGATATTTGGATGTTGTAATGGATGTTTTATATCATTTGCCAGCCGAGGGGATCTCTCGTAAGTCGGCCGCGCGAGAGGCCTCGAAAGGAGAGAGATGTGACGGCTGATTCTCGGCCATCCACTGGAAGTTTGTTATGTCGTGTTAATCTTTATCGTCGTCAGCAATCTGTTGCACGCTGTCCCTAACTATCTCGCCGACAAAGACTCGAACGACGAGGCCTCCTTGTCGCCGCAACCAGACGTTTGTTCTGGCCGACTGCACCGACAACAGGCTCTCGCGAGGCTCGCACAAGTAAAGAGCAACAATTAAGAGACGAGGAGGTTGTGTGTGTATGTGTTACCTGAAGAAGTGTGCAGCTGGCCAGAGTCAAGTGAAATTTAGCTCACATCTTCAAATTAACTGACCAAAATGGACGATGCATTCGACCTCTAATCAGTGGGAGATGAGCACGAAAATCATGGAGAGCAACAACAGCAACTAGAACAACAAATCTGGTAGGGCACACAAGAAATGATAGAATGATAATGTTCTCTCTGGGCTCTTCTAAGCAAAGTCCTCTATCTCTCTTTCCTTCCTCTACCTCAAAAGACAGTAGTGTCCACTCACAAGTTCACCATCGAGTGATTGCTCCATCTCTCACCATCGAGCATATGAAGCTTGTGTCCATTAACAAATATCAACATGCTCAATGTTGCATGTTTGTGTGATAATGCAAGATAATCGCAACATATTAACATGAATTAGTTCTGCTCCCTTAGCAAACTGGAACCATCGTCTTTGGGTTGCGTCTGTATTTCAAATCGTTTCCGTCGAGATATTGTTGTGGCAGCTCGCTTCTTCATCAGTTTGTATTGGTATGTTAGGCTGGCCAGAGGATAAGCAGAGTCGTGAACCATCCGCGAATCTCTTCTGGTCTGTTGCCCGAAGCACTCACTTAATCAGTAAAAATAATGTGTCTCTCTCTCTCTCTACTGCAATCACAGTACTGCAAACGAGAACACTACTACTACTACTACTTCTGCTACTTAATCATCACCCCTCAGGCTGAGAATTAACAGCCGACACAATCTTTGTGAGCTGTATCTCGTCCGCAAAACAAACCGAGAAACAATTAGACTTGCTCTCTGTCTCTATCATCGTTCGTGAACAACAACAACAGCGATAACATTTGCCGGCCCATCAAGCGAGACAGTTCTTTTTACAAGCTAGGGTTGATCTTAATTGAGTGTTAAGAGATAGATAATTAATTACACATTTAAAATCAAAAATGTGTTCGCTTTGTGTGTATGCGTTGTGTTGATTTGTTCAAGAGGTGTACGTCGAGTGCTCATCATCGGAAAGCTTTTGTTTGCTGATGCCTCCAATTCATCGGCAGCAACATCATCATAGCCATCGCCATCATGTCATCTGCTCGACCATGACCGCCGAGCGTGCCATCATGTATCATCGCTCCTTCTACCAACTGGCAGGCTGGTCATGTAAGGCAAAAGCTCGCTTTTCGCTTGTCGACATGTCTGATCTTCTGATGAGGCTGGGCATTACATTACGTAAGCTAACAAATGTTCTTGATAAGCTTGTGATGATGATGATGACGATGATGGAGATGGAGATCTAGATGAGAGGACTGATGATCAATCTTTCTCTGTTTCTCGCTTAAATGTGTGATATTGTTGAAATAACAAAGTTTCAAACACAACAACAGCACCAATCAACTTGCCTCTGCTTGTCTACTCGCAAGCCTCAAATTCCTCTCGCACCCTCAAAGGTGCCTTCCATGTCATCTACACTAGTCAAAGTGAGAGTTTCCCCTAAAAACTAGAGAAATTGATTGTGAACATGAACAACACCATAAATACTTCACGTTTTATACGTATACATATGCATATGCGCGCAGTGGTGAATGTTGGAAAATCAAAATAGAATTAAATGGAGGAGAGCAAAAAAAAGCGAGACAGGCTCAACGCTGAGTGTTATTAAGCTCTTAATTAATAGGCTACTAATGTGCAAATGTCTACAATGACATGATGATAGACGGCCAAAACCGATAGGTAAACAAGAGACTCGTCCAAGTTGGCTGGCTACATATAAACTAAACATTCGACTATCAACATCGAGCTGCTGGTTTCTAGCCGGCGTTGTCGTTGCAATGATTGAGTCAACAAGTGACTTGGAGTATTAGGCGAGCCATGTACGTATCAGTATATAAAGTTTAGTATAGTGAGACGCCACGTACATATCAGTATATCGTTTGGCGCCAGAAGATAAACAATACTTGTCGGCGACAAGTTTAGCTTTGATTTTTACTGTCGTGCTTGCTCCTCATCTCATTGAAAAATAAGCACGACGACAGACGACCGATAAACTTTTGATTAGGCCCATCCATTTTGGATTAAAATTATTTATTGGCCAGCCAACCAGTCTCAGGGACGAAAATCAAGCGCAGTCCTTCTCTTTGTTTCTATCCCTCTTGGTGGTTCATGTAGAGAGAGAGAGTGGTGGTAGCGGTGGTAGCAGCAACAACAACAGCGAATGTGTCCATCAATCCCACATTGGCGACAACCAGCCCAGCAAGAGTGACTAGATAAAAGATGGGATCATTTCAATTAACATTGAATTGAATTGAATTTTGATGCACACAACAGATAAATATAAACATGTTTACGCTCCTTGTTGATCGTGCAAGAGTTGGTGTGTTCTGAAACAATATATCCTCTCTTGTCGCAACTTGAAATAATGTCTCATAATTACCGAGATACGACACGAAAAACAACATTACTTACCTAACATTTTGCTCAGGTCTGCATTGTGTAGGTCGGGATTCTCGTCGGCGAGACGCTTTCTTTCTGCCTTCGCCCAGACCATGAACGCATTCATAGGCCGACGAATCCTGTGGACGTTGTGAACACTGTGATGATGATGATGGTGTGGATGAAGTTGGTCGGCATGCGACATGACTTGATGGCCAACTATCGGCAATTGTCTAGCTATTGGGTTTGCTTGCATATGAGCCGTTTGTGACTGTAGTCGTTGGTGTTGGTGTTGCGGTTGCTGTTGCTGTTGTTGTTGTTGTTGTTGTTGTTATTTATTTGTTGTTGTTGTTGTTGTTGCACGACCGTTGATTATTCTGTTGGTGAAGATGCATGTCGTCTGTTGTTTTGGGGACAGAATTGAGGCCTTGTTGTCTACTTAGGTCTTGCTGGAGTGTTGGTGGGGCTGGTTTTGTTGTTGCATTTCACTGGTAATTGTTTCTAATTGATCGCCATAAAGCTGGTGTGTTGTTGTTGATGCTGTTGGTGGTTGTGTTGTGGTTGTTGTTGCTGCTGCTGCTGCTGCTGAGCATGGTGGTGGTGGTGTGGCTGATTAGGAAGTATTTGTTGGTTGTGATGTATGACTTGCTGAGACATATTCATAATTTGGTACTGAATAGTTGTGGTCTGTTGCGCCTCTGCCGACAAACCCTCCATGCTAAATGGGTACTTCATAAAATATATTGATTCAACAAGTTTGTATTGCGCGTTTATCACCTCTTTCACTTGCTGATGATATATCTATATAAGCCTGGCAATAACCTTTTCCGGCCAGGCTCAACTCTTTCTTTCTTGTTAACCCTATACTTGGAGTATTGCGTACAGATCATCCACATGTGTTTCCTTGAGTATCGGCTATCTGTCTTCTAAATTCTTCGCTTACTATCTCTGGGCATCGATTAATATGATCTGATTGGATATCTAACTTTTCCCTTGAAATATATATTGCCCAAATAATCAACTAGATCTAATTAAACACGATGAAACAACAATTAATAATGATTTCGGACAGAGATTTCCGACTTGAATGCATTCAATCTGCGAGGAGTGCGAAAGAGTTCGCTCTGGTTAATGCGAGCTCCAGTCTGTCTGTCTGTGTGTTTTCCTCATCGAATCTTTCTCGGACGCGCCGACCACCACAACAACTTTGCCTCTGACGACGGCGAATAAAGAAAGGCACAGTTCGCTCGACGGCGCCGAACTTTTCGTTGTTAAGTTCGGTTGTTCGCTCGGCTCCATCGCCGCCATTTTGTATGGGCCAAGCAACAAGCTACTGCGCATCGGCCGCGCACACCACACTCAGGGCCTGTTCGGGCCGACGTCGACGAAGGCAAGAGGACAGCTCGAGTCGAGGCGCGAAGGGCCGCCTGAGTCTGCCCATGCGCAAGCCACACTGGCCAGCTTACGCAAGCAAACCCATGGCGCCATCTGGTACGCTGCAACAAGAATTGACTTTGCCAATGTGGGACTGTCCCATCAAACTAAGAACTGCAAACGATGGATAGACATACAAATACAGCCTCAGGTTGATTTATTAATTAACGCTGAGGATGCAAGAAGATAGATAGTCTCAAAGAGAGGATAACAGGCGCACAATTAGATGGCTGATTGCAAGCCATCTAATTGGGTCACTTTTAGAGACAGTAAGATTTGTCAAGAGGCACTCGCTCGAATGGACGATAGTAGATGGCGCCAGTCCAGAGTTTGGACACACCAAACGATTTTCATAGTTACTACCATCGACTGCCACCAGAAGCCTCTTGCATTGTTAGAACACTCGAATGTCTACAGGCCATGAATCAAGACGCCAAAGAGATGGTGTACAGGTGCGACACTGGGGCGACATGTCGCGATAATTTATTTCTTCTGTTCCTTAATTAACATGATATCTGAATAGTGGAGGTGCCTGGAAGTGGCTCAATAGATCATCATCATCATCTGAATTTCGTGAGTGACCATCGTCGTCTCCATCTATGGACATTGCAGCAGCCACAGCGCAATCACATAAGAACAACCAACGACATTATTTATGAGCATTGACATCGCCAATGCGGGCGAGCATTAGAAGGCGCCCGCCAGACATAATGTACCAACCAAGTCGGCTAGTGCCATCAATAGCGAGATACCAAACACGTCCGGATCCAAGTGGCGTCGCATGAGCAGTGTCATTAGTGGCTCGCATATTGATAACAAGATGAACACTTGTACGAGGCAAAGTGATATGTAAACCAAGCAGAACTGCCAGAAGCGTTATGGTCACATAATTTGCCGCCGATAAGAGCCAGATAACAAAGAAATACAATGTATGGGCCGGAACCAACATTATCAACAGCAATCTGGCCGCTATGGAGTTAGGGGCGACGGATTGCAGAACGACCACAGCATGAGTTTGATAAATTTTTTCCACATTTTAAAGGATTCTCCAATGCGCTCTGCCATGATCGTCGCCCGGAGCTTCATGCTAGCTGAGTCCTTTGTCTTCTCATCGTTAGTGGATGGATAATGTTCCTTGATTGATGATGTAATAGGATCTGTGAACGATGCTGGATTCAGTGGGAGGCCAGAGAGCTTTTTTAGTTGGTCCACCACCACCACCACCACCACCATCACCACTGGCAGCAGTTGAAGTGGCCAGTATTTGATTGTAGCCGAGACTGTTTTGACGTAGCTGCTGTTGACTGATTGACACTCGTCTCAATTCCTTGCACCACAACCAAGTGGACACTCGACTCGCTTGGACGGCTATCAAATTGGCTCCAAAACCATTCACCACCGGCTGATACAGTGCAATTAAACTGAAACGGCCCACAAACACCGACAGCACTGCACCAGAGCCCATCGACACCAGAATTCCCGTCAACATTGGCGGCATGGAGGTCAGGGCAATGCTGTGTGTCTCCTTGAATCGGTAGGCCAGATAGCAGAGGGCCGGATAACTAATTAGCGCAGTGGACAGTATGGATATGGGCAGTATGGAGGTGCCCTGTTCATGCAATGAATACATCAATTCGGCGCACAGGCCATAGGCTAGTACACAGGAGACGTCGCCGTAGAGGGCCGCAATTAGGGTTGATAAGTTGTCGGGGTTCACCTGAATGTAGTTGGCCAAGGCGATCGCGAACGACATGACGAAACTGGAAATAATTACAAGGCTGATGGCCGTTATCAAGGCGCTGGGCAGAACAACCAGGCCCGAGATGACGAATAACTCGTTCACGCCACTGGTGCCTCCACTCGAAACACCCATACCTTCCACACCTTTCAATAAGCCGTCAGTAGTGGTGTTGGCAGTAATGTTATGGCCACCACTACCACCACCACTACTACTGCTGTTTTCTTTTGGGTTAAGGTGAAGGTTATGGATGTGAGCATTGTTTTGGTTGCTCATCAAACATATCTCGCATAGGATTGACAATAAGGCGGCAAATAAACTTAATCCAATGGCCTGACTTAGTATCAGAATCAAATTAGATACATAGGCGTGCCGGCGCTGGTGGCCGGAATGGAGCAGTTTTAAGTTGGACAGTGTGGAGAGACGTGACGCCAACGTCATCTCGATATTACCCTTCAGGCCAACGAACGAGGGCAATAGAACAAAGAACACTGGCACTTCCTTGAAGGCCCGCCAACGGGCTATCTGGTTCCAGCACAAGCCGGCGGCCATATTTCCAAAGCCGGCCAAGATGAAGGGCAGGCACACTTGCAACATGATGATCAATTTAGTCTCTCGTGATGGATCTCCTGGAGACGACGACGACGACGACGACGACGACGATACTGATAGTGATAGTGATAGTGATGATGCTTTTTAGTATTTACTTTTCTACGACTATCATCATCGGCCGGCCCCTTGCTGACAGTTGGGGCGCCGACGTTCCACTGGAAGATCGATTATTATGGTTGTCAACATTAATGTTGTAGTTGTAGTAGCTTTGCTGGCGATGGCTGTTGTTGCCACCAAAGTTGTCACGGCTCGGCTCGCTGTTGGCGGCTGACAATGTGCTATAGAGAGATAATTCAGAGCCGGAGCGCCTCATAAGATGGCCATTCTGGTGGTTGTGGTGGTTGTGGTGGTAGTGGTGGTGATGCTGGTGCTGTTGGTTGATACGAGCTGCGGCCGTTGGAGGTGCTCTAGTTAATTTTGATGCTGCTGTAGGCTCTTGTTGATGCGGTTTTGATGTCTTATTAAATAATGTCCTCTTAAGATTGAAAGACGACGAGCAAGATGATGACGATGAGCAAGTCGAGGATAAAGAATAACGCGCCGGTATCTTACTAGTTGTTGTTGGTTGACTGATTAAAGTCAGCGGGCCGGACTTGTCGTGCTGCTCGAAGGAACTCGTTAAATCAATGGATTTCAAGGTGGAAGCCAAACTGGATGCTTACGAAGTTGTTGTTGTCTACTAGTTAGCGATGTCGTTTGATCTACTTGATGAGAATTTTTTGGTTGTTGGCTCATCTTCCTCTTTCTTCTGCAATTGATTTCGGTCGCCCTTTCCTTTAATGTCATTTTTTATCATCGTCATGATTGACATGCTCGTCGCTCTTTTGCCCCAACGAAGCCCTTACATCATCACCCAAGGGAGCTGGAGGCGCCTGAGGAGATATGAGGCCGCCGCGGGGTCCATTAGGCAGGTCGGTGGCCGACGCGGAGACGTTCGTATCAGAGAGACTGGAGGCCAGACTACCTAGCGACGAACGACGTCTCTTTGATCATGACTAGCTCCTCCCACCTGCATGTTGTTCTTCTTGTCAGGTTGGACGACAATGTAAAGCCACCTTATGGCAACCATTTAAATCAGCGCAATACTGCTCGGGACTGCTATAATAACTACCACCGAACGGCAATGAACAATTGATTGGTTATTTGAGGCCCAATCATGATGTTGTTGTTGTTGTTGTTGCTCGGACGGGCGCCGCATGTTGGCGGACAACACATCGGGTTGTAGTTGGGAAAGAACTCTATGCCAAAGTTACAAAGTTCGCTCATATGCGAACTCAAAGAACAAAGATCGTCACTGAATCTAGGCCCGCTCGAGGGCGCCCAAGATCAGGTGAATCAAACTGCTACGTCGCCTAGTCCTCAGCTCGTCCGCGTAGGCGTCCATATCGCTCCGGGGCTTCATCGAGAGCAATTGCACATTTCTATGCGAAACAATTGATAATTTTCTGACGTACTCATCTTGTTGGAGGCCGTCTACGTCTGTTGGCCGTTTGTTGTTGTACGTGTGGTTGCTTTTGTTGTCTCCTAAACGTTGACGTCCTTGTTGGTGTCTGTCGGATGTATTCTCGTCTTGTTTGTTGATGTTTGTTGCAATTTTTGAGAGTAATTTTACAATCACATTTTTACCTTTGTTTGTTTCTTTTGGGTGGCCTTTATCACAATCATAACTCAACTCGGGCACTTGCTGATTTTGCAGGTTTTGATGTGGCTGTTGCTGGTGCTGGTGCTGCTGGACGACTTGTGATTCTTTGGAGTTTATCTCCAGGTCTGTTACGTCTTGAGAGATATGGTGGCCAGTCTCGCAATCCAACTCCTCAGCTTCGTGCTGGTCCGATTGTACCTGACCCATGGCTAATTTAAACTTTGCTACTTTCTGTCGTTTGTTTATCTTGTGCCTGTCATTGCTATAATGCTATTGTTCACCAGAACTCTTTGATGGTTGGCTCGGACATGATGCTAAACAATTGGTTGCTATCTTGCTGGCCTCCTATGAGATTGGATTGTTGTTATCACCTAACAGTAACCTTTTCAACACTAAAGCAGAGTTTAAGACAATTTTCATTATAAATACACAGAGGCGAATTGATAATTTTGGCCCACCTCGACGATTCAACTTGTGTTCCCTCTGGGAAGATGTGTTGAACGATAGACGTAATGATGATGGTGATGATGATAATGATTTTTCTATGGAATCAAATAACAAGCCATACACATCTGGTTAAGCCATCATCAATTGTCTCGTTTGCCATCTGATATCTCTGCCGGGATAGAGCGATTCTGTCTGGAGGATCTGATGCTGTTACAAATGTTAACCTCCATTTCCCAGACGATAACAACAACTAATATTACATTAGCACTATGCCGAGGGCCGTGACGAGGCTTGTGACTGATTTGTGTCGCTTAGAGAACCCCTCCCGGAGGTTATGTCAGTGTCATAGGTGTCATTGTTTGTCCGATTGTTTGTAAATTTCCAACAGATGTGAAACATTGCCAGCTTGAAACATCAATCTTATTTTAGCCTGTCGCGTCACCACGAATGAGCACTGTGGAGTAGGTGGCCAGCCATCATGGACGACCTGCAAGATGTATGCTTATTGTTATGAAGGTTACAAGGAAGGTGTAATCGTGTCCCATAATGATTCGTTTGCATGAGCCAAAGAGGCAACAGTGTGGAGCCAGCTTGATAGTAGGCCTCGAAGTTGGGCCCTTTTGTGCATTGAATCATAAATTAGTCTGATCTAATTTGGTAGAGGTGTGCTACGACGTCCAAGGCTCTAATTTAATGACTTTCTTTGTCTCCAACAGGCTGATGGATGGCCTCTATTGTATGCGTATTTGAGATTGTTTTGAGACAGAAATGATTGTCTGCCAGGTGTCTGGTCAATTGGCTAGCTGTCAAAAGAGATTCGGACACGCAACTGGACAACCAACACGACACAAACAGTCCCCGCATCAAACATAACTGCAGATACTTCAAACACCATTGATAGTCACCCCAAATGCCATCCATCTAGTGTTATTATTAGATAGCCGGCGCCTCCTTGTGCAAGTTCATCCTCAAGTAGCTGTGCATGTCGCAAAGTAGATGTAGAATTCCACTTGCGGGACTTTGGTCCGACGTGCAAATCCTTTCGTTCCTGTTTATTCGTCTGTTTCTCATTAAACAGTTGCATGTGGCCAACCAAGCGTCCCAACGATACTCCTGGGTCTGGCGGGGTTTCGTACTGTCCATTTTCGGAGCTTCAGGTAGCTCAGGCAATCCATCCAATTGATGAATAATATTTAAGTGTCTTTAATGGAAACAAATTATCCGGACGGAAACCATCCCGAATGAAAAGGCTTTTCTCCGTCTTCGGCTAGCTTACTCACTCACCGAGTCACCACTCACTTACCTACTTACTTAAGTCTCGAGTGACCATTACTCGCAGATACAACCAGCCTCTCCATTTGCATTAATGTGTCCCCATATCGTGGCCAGTCTATTTGCAATGGTCATAGTTCTTGTAAGGAGAGGATGGGGAAAAGTAGTGAGACTTTGCTACCTTTTGACAGCTCAGCCTCCATGGGTATTATTATGATTGATAGTGTGACAGTAAGAATGTTTTCATTAATGTAAATCAGACAGTTAGTCTTGAATGTTCATTCAAATGATTATTCTTACACCCCTTGAAAGCCTCTGTTTTGGTTTCTTAGTTTGGAACAGAGGCAGTTATATTGACTTGCCAAAATCCCCCAAAGCCAGTTTTGCATTGTTCCTCTCACCCCTTCAGATGGCATTTGGCTTTCACGGCTCTGCAAAAAGCCAATCTGGCCTTGGTTGTTTCAGTCATGTCCTCTACATTTGACTCAGCATTTGTATATGTAGACACCACGAAATCTTGAACAATATCCAGGCTAGTTTCATGAGAACAATCACCAACACCAGGAGGACTCAGTACCTCAATCTAATTGCACAATCACTCTGACCATATGTTGGAATGAATGAAAGAATACGCTACAAGACTTACCAGAGCGGGAGAATACTGTCCATCTCTCTTCCTACTACCTACTTCTGTGAGCTTGTGTTTTCTACAAGTTAAAACAAGCTCAGTGCTGAAATTACAGAACGTATTTCTCTCACTGATCCTGACATAAACACACATGAATTCTGAGATAGACCAACCAACCAACCAACCAACAACAATGGACAGAATCGTCTTAGGAAATGAAAAATATTATCAGAATGGCAGCATTTGGCGTACTATTTTCATTTCCTATCTTGATGGGTGTTCTTGTTCTCCCTTGTTGTTATCAACTTTACTGAAAGTGTATCCATAGTACAAAACATCTCTGATTGTAGAGTTCGAGACTGTCTTCAATCTCGAGTAAGCTGTTCATGGGGAAATCTGAACCCAACAAACCCCAATATGATCAAGTACGTGCACTTTAAAATTGAGGCACACGTAGCTTGGGAGTGTTTATCATCATTGAGGGCGGCGACTAGAGAGGACCGTCTCAATAGGAGGCACAGTCGTTCTGAGTGCTGAAGGGGCCAAGATTGCCAGTCCCGTCAGTGATATCTTCATCATGAAAGCCTGCTCTAATGGTCAAACAACAGTGCACAGGTCTGCTGGACAGTAGGCTACTCCTTTGGGTATTAATATATGTACGGCTTTCTAGTGCTTTGTCGTCGTTCCTCTGTGGTCCATTGGGCTTTGATTTTTTGGCTCTCCTCATAAATATATCTACAACTGCTGCCAGTGCTAGCTTGATATTGGCCTGGTAATTTCAGCTAATGTTTCCCACTAAACAGGACAATGATTCGCTAGGTGTTTTTGTGTGTGATTGTTTGTTTCTAGAAAGGGTCTAACCTAGTAATTTGCCTTGTAATTCTGGTAGACTGAGCGTTGGATCTCGTTGTTGTCGTTGTATTTCTTTAGTATTATTCATCTTCTCAACTAAGAACAAATGTCCATTGTTCTTGTGCAACCCAGTTTGTCAACACCAACAGCGCCTATGAGCATCTGGCTAGATCTTTGGTACGCTGGAAGGCCTTGCCCGTGCCACATGTATTCGTTGTTGACTGTCCTCTAGCTGGATCTAGTTCGTTAGCATTGTTTTTGCTTGTCTGCTGGGGCATTGAGAATGATAAGAATCCATTATGAGTCTCTTTCTGTCTTCTCCATCCCCTCCTTGCTCGCCTCCAATTCGCGCCTCTAGTGGTCGCCTGGTAGTTTCTACATTTCTTACTTGCGACTTGCAAAGTTTGTGCGGAATGAATTTAGATCATAGTTATGACGACGGTGACGGTGGCGACGACGACGACGACGATGAGTACCAACGCTGGCATCATGATGATTATGATGATCATCACCATCAGGGTGACTATGTGCGTGGCATGTTGTCTAGGTCGCATGTTGGTGGCATGTTACTGATGCTTTCGTTCAGCATACCATACCATATAACATCCAATCCTATCCACTTCTAAGCTGGCTTCTTTGTCTCTCACTCCTCTTTGGGCTTCTAATAGTCCATGATGTTGGTGCCATCATGACGATGGCGACCGCGGCGTCCCTGGTGATAGTGGCCTTCGACATGTTTGCCGGACATGAATAATTTCGTTGGTCTTGTCGGTATCTCTTGTTGTCGGGCCTCCTATGTGACCAGCCTGGCTAACATTACAGGGGAGAGCCTGAAGCATTTGCGACCTCTACTTGCTGCTGATGTCAACTGGGGCCATCTTACACCACTGTAGACGAATAAGGTCTCCTTTCTTGAAATATGTCGCCAAGATTCGAGAGTTCTCTCTCAGGCGGCTGTGACGAATATCTTCGAGGCTGCTGGTGTCGTCTTCGTCTTGAGATGGCTCGTAGTTGCCATTCTATCCATTTAGTGATGTCGCTGAAAAGTGCTCATCTAAATGTTGTCTTTTAGAAAGAATTCCAAGTGTGCAAGGTTGTTCCATGATAGAAACGAAAGATATGATGAGGACGAATTTCTGCAAAAGAGATGACCATAAGTGAGAAGATGCATCAGAGAGCTCTCCCTTCCGCATCTCTCATCGATATCATTAGACAAATTTCTATCTACTCTCTAGAGGTTAGTGGAGAAGAATAAAATTCGCTGGTTGCTCTCACCGCTACCGAAGGACACATTCGGTGCGACATTTCGACGAATTCGTCCTCTCAATGGTAGCATCCATGACGAATTTTCGGGGCGGCCGCCATTGGCCTCATCGCCGCCATCTTTGATGTCGTGGACAGCGAACTTCCTTGTGTGCCAATGAAGTGTAAATTCGTTTTCCTCCCGACCCTTAGATTCGCTGCAACTGGCTTGTTGCTGATTTGTCCAACTTGTGTAGTGTATCTGCTGATGCTGCTGCTGCCGCCATCACGAGTTGTCTGTTGCGCGTCTCCCTCAATTGCCGGGGATAGAGCACAGATAACAAAACAGAGGTGGTGAAGGAGGCGAAAGAGTTCGGCGGCGGCGGCGGCGACGACGGCACACGACAGCTGAAGCGCGCTAGGATGGTGCCTCTTCTGCAAATTCGCTCAGTTTTGTTCGATAGTTCGCCTAGTTCGCCCCGCTCGGCCATTGTTTTGTTGTTCGATGTTTTCGTCGTCGTCATCGCCTCTTTCGCCCGATGCCACCGACACACATGAACAATTCATGTTCCCTCGGCCGCATGCGCAAAAGACCAAACTTAACTCGTTGCCGCCGCCGCCCGGCTTACACGATGCTACTGATGATTCGGTGGCGCCAGCCTCAATGGCGCCTGCCCTCCCAGACCGTCGTCCCCATCCTCATGTTTGCTGACAAACAATTGAGCCAGTTCTGCAGCTGCGCGCCAGCGTTGTGTGTCTTATCACAATCGACAGCAATTGCATGTGTAGTTCGGTGGTGATGGCGGTGGTTGTGGCCAGAAGGAGAGAGTAGTTGTTGTATGGTTGGTTGTGGTGGTAGTTTTGGTGGGTTCGAGGCGGTCGACGGGCAACAAAAAGTCTCGGCGCCAGATTTGCGTGTGCGCGAACCAGCAGTGGGGGCGACCTTTAACATCTGACCGACAACTGGACGAACCACCAACACCGACTGGTAGTCTAGTGAGTGGCGAGCTGAAGTGAGAAGGCCAGCTTTAGGGGACAGTCAGTGTGACAGAGCAGATCTCGAGCAATTCGCCAATGAGAGTCAGGTTGTGTTTGGGTTCGAGTTTGATTGTCGGCCACGGATTAGTTCAGTTCGACTTTGATTGTCGCCGGGCAATTTCACCATCGGCCGCCACCAGTTCAAGCGATCGCCATCGCGCCATCCATCGATCCGCAAGTGGTAGCCAATAACACGCATCGCAAGCCACCAATTCAGGATTGCAAGCAGTTGATTCAAACCCAGACACAACAACAAGAACAGCATTAGAAAATACAAAACAACAAGGGATCCATTCAGGGCGCGACCAAACTTATTAGCAACACAACACACTCGCTCCTCAAATCCAATCCAATGAGACAGGAGGCTGCTTAGAGGGACCAAAGAAGGGAGAGAGAGAGAGAGAGAGAGAGAGAGAAGAAGAAGAAGAAGAAGAAGAAGAAGAAGAAGAAGAAGAAGAAGAAGAAGAAGAAGAAGAAGAAGAAGAAGAAGAAGAAGAAGAAGAAGAAGAAGAAGAAGAACAGATAGAAAGAAGGAGAGAATGAGAAAAGAGGCAAGACGAATAGGATAGGATAAAACGAGATGAGATAGATGTAGTAGAGGCTGGCCCAGATCCGTCGCCTACTCGTCTTTGTCCATCTTAATTCTCTCTAGTTGCGTCCATCTTATTAAATCAGCAAGATCCACTAACCAAAAAACAACAGCCATCACTAAATGCCATCGGCCTGGTAAACCAACTCAACGACAACAAACCACCATCACCACGACGATCAACAGAACCGACCAGCGGCACTGCAACAACCGACTAGGCTACTACTTTGGCCCCAAATGCTTAAGCGCCAAACTCAAAGCCATAGGCGCCAGCAAATAAAACCAATTTCAGGATCTTCTGTATGTTGTAATCAATTTAAGTGAGAAATCTCTATTTATTATTGTCTGCGTTCAATTTAACTTTTCAGTAAAATAGGAAGAAAGAAAAGAGAGGAAAGTAATGGGGATATAAGAAGAGTTGCTTGGGAGAAATGGGAATAGTAGAAAGTAGGAAAAAAAGTAAGCAAACGAAGAAACGTACAGAATAGTGAAGAGAAGAAAACACGAAACAAGGCAAAGAAAAAGCAACTTAAATAAAACTTGCTTACTCCAGAACTAACTAAATAGTCAACCCAAGCCGGCCGGTTGGCTGGCTAGATAGTTTAGTCACCCCCAGTGGATCTCGCTAGCCGGCAATTTGTCCGTGGAAACAAACAACAAACAAACAAACAAACAAACGAGACCAGAAGGTTACAAATGGAAAAGGAATCTGGCAGAGTCCAATGCTAGCTACGGCTGGAAAACAATTGAGTGGGACCTCCCTCCCTCAACGAATGGAATTGAATTGAATTGAATTGAATATAACTATTGAAACAAGTGAGTGAGAGAAACAGAGACAGCAAGCGAGAGGCAGATAGATAGAAATAAAATACTAGCTTGATAAAAAGCCGCCCCTTAAGCCACCCGCAAAGACGCAAGTCAAGACAACGTGAAACCAATTTCAGGACAAGCGATAGAAAGCAACAGCACAACAACACCAACACCAACACCAAGAACCACCAAGCCTACCACATTGACCACCTCACCAAGATCGCCCGAATCCCCCAAAAAGGATCCTGCCATCTTGTTCTCCGCTTGAGAGGCGACTCGAGCAGCCTCGTTTCCGCCGGCACTTTTCGCTACTACATCATTCACATCGGACAATTTGTTCCAGCTGTAACAATTGCAAACCAAACAGTCAGTGGAAGAGAGGCCAATAAACAACGAGCTCACTCTCGCGCTCTCTCACTCTTTTCACTCCTTTTAACGACTAATTCTTGGGCACCAAACATCAAAACCCTACATGGTGTGAAGTAGTGCCAGTGGTAGCGGAATTCAATATACAGCACATGTATTGTAGTGCTGGACAAGTTTCCAGGAAAGGAGCTTCCAGGAGCACCAGTTGGAGATGATTAAGTACCCCATAGCTCACGAAGGCGGAAATAACATGATCGAGCTGAATCTTGCACCTCAAAACCACCAACAAAACATCTAGCATCATCAAGCACCCTATACACGAAAACCTGCACAACAAAGACATAAAAACAGCTACAGAAACCAAGTAAATATAAGATAAGTTGATTTCAGAAAAGATGTTCAACGGCGAACATGAACATTGGATAATAGTTTCAAACAACAAATGTGATCAGTTTTCAAATAGGAAAATAACACCTACAGCAACAAACGACACTAAGTGAAGGAAGAGAGAAACAAGAAGCAGGATTTTGTGTGTGAGTCATATTTTACGACAACATTGTATAAACAACAAGTCCCGACGCCAACATCAGCAAATCATAGATACAATACGAGCACTACCACCGGCATCATCGACGATAAAATCATTTTGAGAAGAATCATTCTAAGTGCAGCGTCGCCTCGGCCACGGCCGTCAACTGTCTAATGCAACCATAGATTGTATCGCCGCGTACATCATAATTAACAGCAGCATCACGACCATCATCATCATCGTCGTCGTCATCATCATCATCATCATCATCATTAGAGTGTACACTTGACGTGTAATGTGTCGAATTATGGAGAATCATATAGCCTAGAGGAATAGTAATTTGCATAATGTGAGTGGATTGTATATGCGTCTCATTCATTTTGCAACAGATAAATCTAAGGTAGCAGAGAAGTGGATAGAAAGAAAGGAGAGCAGACTGTCTAGTAAGGTAGTTAGTGTATAGATGAGCTATTGCAGCCCACAACCACCACCGCCACCATCGCCACCATCATTCTTGTGGCCCACACACACACATCAGTTGAACCCTTCCCATTCATTAGAGACACTGGATACATAACAAAGCTATCATATCTTATCGGCCGCAGCCACTGCCGCCAACAACGACGACCCGACAGCTGCTTATTGAGTGTCATCATTCTCATCAAGAAGGATAATAATGTAATTTTGCTCACATCCTCACCACCGCAACTCAACTGTTTCATTCTATTGTATGGAGAATGATTTACATTGTTGACATAATATCATATGGCTATAGCTTAATTAGCTGCAAGAAGAAATCACTCAAAAATTTAAGTAAACAAAGAAGGGCCGACGAGGAAAGAAGACGAGAGAGACTACGACACCAGCTGCGACGGCCACGACCTGGAAGAAGAAAAAGGAGACAGCAACAACAGAAACAAGAACAACATCTTGACATCAAGAGATCAATCATTTAGAAGTAGCCCCATATCAGGCTAATCACTACAACTCAAGTGAAAATTCATCATCATCATCATCATCCACATCATCAATCAAAATGGGTATCAATTTTGCAACGATACAGAGCGACAGAAACTAACCAATCTGTTCCAAACGAAGCGCGATATAGACATCAAGCCATTCTATGTATATCTATGTCCAGTCATTATAATCGTTTGCTTTGTCAGTACCATCTTCAATGCAGTTCTAATGGGCATCAGTAGGCAGGAAATGAATTTGTACACAAGTCGCCAATATTATTGTTATCTCTGAACTTGGCCGTGACAGATCTGATTGCCTCAATACTGAATGGCCTGTCGATATTATTGAACTCCTATTTGCCGGAGGTGTTCGACATTAAGTTGGGCCTATGTTCGATGCTAATTTTCGAGGCAATTAGAAATGCCGCATTGGTGGCATCCGCCTTGCACCTATTAGCATTGGCTTTTTGTCCATTATCGAGGAATTGTCAATCCATTACATTACAGGTAAGTAGTAATAGACTGTGCAAGCTATTGTTGAGTACAACAATTAATTCCCTCGAGCTTGTGTTGTCTGGAGGCGTGAACTGGAATTAAATTAAGAGAGAAAGGCCAAGACGAGGAGGACGAAGACGAGGTATATTATGATGTAGTTTGCATGATGTCTGTTAGGCTGCAGCAGAAGACAATCCTTAATGGAGTGGGCCATCGCGAGCTCATTTGCAATTGCATCTGCATCTGCATCTCTATCCTCAACCAAACCCTTCGCCACCACCAAACAAACAAGAATGGAAGATTCTCGTTAGCAGATAAAGAGGAGCGAAAGTGTAGAGGTTGTTGTAACAACAAGATGGTGTAGTTCTACTAGCCGTGTTTGGCCCCAACAGAAATTCAAACAGTCACTTCATTAAGCTAACAATGGCTCGCGACCATTTACTTTCTTTAGCTTGCTCTCTCGCTCTCAATCTCTCTCGTATGGCTTGAAAATTCTTCGAAAATTCTTCATCTGATCTTCAACACAGACCAACCCAGCAAACAAATAAACAAACAAACATACCAACACACCACCGCCACCACCGTTCGGCCTCGCACCGTCGCTCTCCCATCATGCAGAGCTCTTTGTTAGATTGTTGCTCGCCAAACCAACAACGAGAGAATGATTATTATTGAGAGCAAAAGTGAAGCCGTTGCGGGAGGTGCATAGCGAAGTGGGACCAGACTAAGATAGATAGATAGATAGATAGTTAGTTGGTCGACTGGCTCTCTCTTACAAGATGGTCGATTCGTTTTGGCCAAGACGAATGATCCCAACGACGACGACGACCGTTGAGTTAAAGTGACTTTCATGCTTGCATTGTCAGACATCCCGCCGCTACAGCAGCTTCTCAACACCGACGCACTTAGAAAACGAACCGAAGTAACTCAGACGCTCCTCCTTCTGGGTCGTTAGGCACCTTCACAACTAACTGATCTAGATGCTCGTTTATATATTCACAATTCATTTCCTGCCCTTAGAACTGCCAGAGGTTCGAGACATCATCATGGCCGCCATCGCCGCTGCTGCCGTGGCCGTCATTCTTGTCTTATATCGGTGGTTTTATTCAATTTGCCATCCGCCACCAGTAGACAGTTTGTTTGTTTGTTCGCTCATCTGTTTGAAGTAGAAACAATGCTATTAACCGATTCAGGTAGCCTCAGCGTCCAAGCAAACATTCGCTGTGTTCGAGTCTAAACAAAAATTTTAGAAACTTGACGGCCTTTTGTTGTTGATGGCAACAGGACTACACTTTGATTGATTCACGAGCAGAGTGGTGGTGATGTTTTGTCTGCTATCACCCGCTTTTTGTTGTTGTTTGTAGATGTTGTGGGGCTTTTGTTTTACTTTTTTTGACCTTCAAAACGGATGCTTGAATGAAATTAACATGGACAACATTCGAATGTTCGGTCAATTCAATGTGCCAAATAAGTGGCCAGATTGAGTGTGAGTATCTCCTCCATTCTATCGGGCCATTTCGCCATGTCCCTCCTTTGGTGGGTGGTGTCTATCTCGTCGTTGTTCTATCATCTGCAACTGCGCCCGCTTGGCCACGCAGACAATCAACAAACTGCTTGAGCACCAGCTGGGCTCTACATAGACACCATACTAACTGGAGACGGAACAGGAAAAGGAAGGTAGACAGAGAGCTTGTGAATGGCAAAGCGAGGTGAGACCGATTCTTGATTCTTGATTCTCGTGTGAGTGTCTTAGAGTCATCAGGCTAAAGCTAAAATTGATTTTTTGGCTCGTTTGGTTAGTAAATAAGCTTGGGATGATAACGGCGAGGTCTTAGTCTCGGTAGGGGCCATCCATTATATGCTACAATTGTTGTGTTCGTTGGAGCATACCAGATCCATTAATATCCTTAGCAGATAATCATCACCTACAGCTTTCGTCAGACGCCACCGCCGCCACCGCGTCTAGGGCGCTCGATCGCTAGTGGTCTGCGCCAGTCGATAGAGGCAATCGGTGATTGCTAATATCATGAACTGACTTCTCCTGCATGTGCCGAGCTAGACAGCGTGACACTTTTGGAGGTTTGTTTAGTACAGATAAAGCCGTGGCGGAGTCCGCAGCCGTCGCTAGAACGCCTTCAAGCGCGCAATTCGCCGAGTGACACTGATATTGCTATGCACTTGCAGAAGTAAAAGAGACGCTCGTTAAGTCGAGGTAGACGCGAAAAGTTACGACAAGTGAGATTTTCTATTTTACACGACGACGACGACGAAAGCCTATGAACAAGGCTGGCTAGTGGTCAACAAACCAGACTGAGACTGAATAAATTTATCGCCTTTGAGGGGAGGGGCCACTTTGGCCAGCCACTGAATATGGGCTAGCCGCCCTGAGAGACAATTATCTTCGTCAATTCAGACAATGACCACTGGCTCGCTCTTCTAGTGGCCGTATTCGTTTGTGAAATAGGGCGAGCAAACTGGCAATCCATAACAACCCAAACGAGTCGGACAGACACCAGCATTCGTTAGACAGACAAAGCCATTCCTTTAACTGAAAGCTATCATTTGTTTGGCCGATCCTTTGTCCGGTGCCTGCTGCTAATGAGTCTACTTGGCTTGTTGGTGGACTCGGCCAGGAAGTGCCAATTACGACGATATAAATGATTAAAGCGACGCCGGAGGTTGATTAATTTTTAGTCACCAAAACGATACAGCACCCAGTCCAGTCAGTCTAGTCCATTCAATTGCCACCCCAAACGACTTAATGATGGTCATGTCTATTTGAATGAGTCTACAAGAGACTAGACACTTATAGCCTGAAAGCTCATTCTAATGGATGTCTATGCCTGGCTTGACATCCATTAGATCTAATCCGCCCACTAGAAGTAAAGGCAAAAAGCAATGCCAGACATATCAGGTTCTAT
>JAJHUT010000139.1:0-395390 GCA_020916435.1 Oxytropis ochrocephala
CGTGCGTTCGATTTGCATGTTACTGCAGTTGGGGAAGGGCATGGCTGGTCGCCGCCCGCCGAGAGGAGCCCCGGCGAGAGCCAGATTAGGGGAAGAGCACGACGGATGGGCCGAGTTCGGTCCGGATGCCGACTGTTGTTGTTGCTGCTGTCTTGTCTGTTGTTGTTGTTTGCTGTCGAATACCATCTGTTGTTGCGATGCAACCAGACTCGCTGATTCTCTAGATCTCTTCTGGAGTGGCCGCTATGGAGTTTAGAGGCGACTCGTGATCGGTGGCGTCCGATTGGCTGTTCTTTTGAGACCTGTAGCCTGTCATCGCGTGGATGCCCACCAGCGACGATCGTCTACCTGACGGCGTGGTGCCCACCACTGGCGTTTGCGAATCGCTGGCCCGAGAAAGGCTGCTGGCAGGCGTGTTGTACTTGTGCAGGTTGGACTCACGCTGTCACTGCCGCCAGAGGGTAGCTGTTGCTGCTGCTTGTATTGCTGTTGCTGGATCAGGACTTGGCTGTCCCGTCTAGACTGGCTGCCAGTCTTGAGGTTGCCCGACTGGCCCCTGCCAGCCTGGAGTGCGACCTGAGCGAGGCTGCCAACGCCGCCGTCGCCCACGTTCATTACCACCGAAATGGAGCGCCGACTGGCCGCCGGACTGATCCGTGTCATGAGTCGGTGGCTCGAGCTGGCGGCCATCTCATCGCTAAGCACGTCGAGGCTGCACTTGCAGAATGCTCGTGTCGGGCAGGTTCCTGTTTGAGGCACTTCGTTCGCGCGTATAGCCCGTTCCCCGACTTGGATTTGGACTGTCGCCGGGACTTATGCTCGACCTGGGACTTCTTTTCGGTTGTTCGTGCTGGGAGATTCTATTATTCGTTGCCGGTGTTGCCCATAGCACTCCACTTCATCTGTTGCTGCTGCTGCTGCTGCTGATGATGATGATGATGATGATGATGATGATGATATCCGGGCCGACAAGCAACCAGAGGCTGCCGATTGATCAGCGAGGCCGCCGGCCAACAACGGGTTTGGTTGGTTCGAGTGGTGGCCACCTGTGGGTAGGAGGAGAGCACAGCCAGTTTTGTCAGCTGCTGTGTTTCAACTACAAGAATGACCGATTTGGGTGGACAGCCGCGACTTACCCGCGATGAGATCGTTAAGAGACTTGCGGCGCGTTTGCGGCGAGCTGGGCGGCGGCCGGAGCGGCCAGAAGTCGGTGTTTCGTTCGCGGGCGCTCTGGATGGGAATTAGGGCCTCGCAGATGGGCTGCGCCAGTTGGGCGCTCAGTCTGCCGCCTCCTCGTTGCACCCAAATGCCTATTTCGAGTGCCATTCGTTGGGCCTGAGTCCGGAGTAAATGAGTTAGTTTTACATCTTGTGAGATACATGTTGAATTGGCGGCCATTATGGCACTGTGGACACTCACCTGATGCGTGGGAAAGTTTTGGAAGATGAATATCTCTTTCCAGTTCATGTCTGCCGATGGCTGAGTCTTTGCATGGCTTCTGAATCTGGCGCTGTTTGTCAAGGGAAGATATCATTCGGTTGATTAGTTTGATATTCCTTATTCTAGATGGTCTTTTCATTGATATGATCATTTGCAATGAGTGCGCTTACCTTTCGGGCAATATTCGTACCCTCACCACGTAGTCGAGCGCGGATTTCGGTCGATGTTGATGGTCGACAGCACTGAGACCTCCAGTTGGCCCACCTGCTTCGTCCACATTTACCTGGAGGCCAATGAGAGACCTGAGATCTCATCGGGCCCATTCGAGGCGATGGGTATGAGGGCCAGCCGAGGGGTGGACATCGGCTGGCCGTAGTAGTCGAATCAGGCAGGCCATTCAGGTTCAGGTGGTTATCGGAGGCCATCTGTTGCTGGTGTTGTTGTTGAGGCCACACGTTGATTGCGAGGGCTGAACTGGCGCCTTGAGGTTGATACATCTGAGTAGGCTGCTGTTGGTGGTGGTTGTGGTGTTGCTGCTGTTGGCTCATCAGTCCATTGACAACAGGCGCATGCAGCTCGAGGTGGCACTGCGCGACTGTTGCTCGTGCTGGTGGCTCGCGCCAAGGTGGTGCGGGTTATTGGACATCAGGTGGTTGTGGTGGCCATTGAGTAGTTGTACTTGTTTGTTGGCCAAACCACCGCTGGCCTGAGTGGTCGATTTGGCCGGTGGAGGCGTGGCGGACGGCAACGAATCCCTCGGGCATGAAGCCGGCCGTTGCTGGCTGTTGATATTGCGGCTGCTGCTGCTGCTGCTGTTGGCCAGGTATTTTATGGGTAGTCGGCGGCCAGTGCCAGTCCGCTGTTGTTGTTGTTGTTGTTGACCGATTGGAGGCCACCTTGCAACTGTTGCTGTTGTTGTTCGTGAAAGCGTCTCAGGTCGCGTTCGGTCTGTTGGGGGAGTCGCCGCTGTGAGCGAACATAGTGGGCGCCTGGTGGTTGGCGCTCGAGCCGCTGGACGAGGCCGAATGAGCAGCTCGGCGATGTTGGCCGACGACCTCGATCACCTCGGCCACCTGCTCGTAGCTCATGTCCAGCAGACACTTGCTGTCCCACTCGATTATCTGGTCGCCCGGCTGCAAGCCCACCTTGTCCGCCGGGGC
The DNA here is from genome assembly GCA_020916435.1 of Oxytropis ochrocephala. Lineage (NCBI taxonomy): Eukaryota > Viridiplantae > Streptophyta > Magnoliopsida > Fabales > Fabaceae > Oxytropis > Oxytropis ochrocephala. Next base: position 2,601 of record JAJHUT010000139.1, read on the forward strand.
CACCCCGGCAGCACCCACGAGATACAGGCCTGCAGCTTTGTGCCCGGCGGTCATCTGCGGCTGGCGGCCCGTCGTCTGGGCCACCGCCGCCGCCGCCGCCGCTGCCAGTTATCTTGCCGCCCATCACCTGAATGCCGAAGCCACGGCCGACGTTGTTGCTGTTCAGTGGATCGAGCGAGTCGTCGCGATACAACACCACCCGCTCGAGCAGTTCGCCGGTGCCCCCACGCCGAGGCCTCCGGTGCCCGCTGCTGGCCACCTGTCGCTTGCCGGCTGCCGAATGGGCCCGAAAGGGCGAAGCGGCATCGATGTCATCCACCCGCAATCTTGATGTTCTGGCCTTCGGGCGCACTTCGCCCGTCTGATCGTCGGATCGAGCGAGTCGAGGCATCATCTGGCCGTCAGGTCCGGCCCCCGCCCGCCCACCAGTGCCATTCAAACCACTTGTAGAGCCTCCATTGGTGCGTTGTTGTTGCTGCTGTTGCTGTTGGATGGGTAGCTCCATTAAACTGCGCGACTGTTCACCAGGCACCTTCGGCAGGACTCGGCCACTGCTGCCCCGTCTCTGATGCAGCAATAGGAAAACGCTGGCGCCACCTGCAACACTGGTCGGGTCGCCTGGGATCAGTGGGACGACGATCGCTGTTCGCGCTGCTGCTGCGCGCTGGATCACCTGCTCGATGGCCACATTGATTTGCATGCAGGCGTTATTTGGTTATCCTCGCTGGTACATGATCTCCCGCCGACCTGCCCATTCCATTCAACTGGTGGCGTTCGTGTGCCGCTGCTGCTGCTGCTGCTGCTGCTGCTGCTGCTGTAGGTAGGCCATGGAGGCCCTGCGCTGGTTGGCCGTGAGACTCCGACAGAGACACCTCGGAATGTTGATTGGCTGGCGTTGTTGCTGTTGCTGCATGTACATCGACTCTGGTTGCCCATAATTGACGCCCATCGACGTCTGCGTTTGGTAGTTGTATGTCTGCCTCGCTGTAGTTCATCATCATCGCCGGCATGTATGGGTTGTGGTGATTGATCTCGTCGCCTGGTAGGCCCTCACCGTCGCCGTCGTCGTAGTCGTCGTCGATGTCCGAACTGGACGTAGAGGCGAACCTCCTCCGAAGAGCTTCTCTTGTTTCTCCTCCGACGCCTCTTCTGAGTGCACGAGGTGACTATGGACGATAGTTGGGGCTGATTAAGGCGTTGCTGTAGGTCATACTGGTCACTCAAACGTCTCCTGGTGTAGGTTGTGGTGGTGGTGGTCGTCGTTTCCCGGCAAATTCAACAGACCTTCCTGCAGGAATCGCTGGCTGGCCGAGGGGTTCTGTCGTCACCGTTGAGGCCATCTGTCGACATTCGATGCTGCTGCTGCTGCTGCTGCTGCTGGAAGACCACCGTCGAATAGAAGTGATCGGCCGAGACGGAGTCAATGTTCGAGTGGCTTCGGTTGCGTGTAATCAGCGTTCCATCGCTTAAGTTGTCGGCGATGATGCTCGAGCGCCTGATTAGGTTGGACTGGTCGGATAGGCGGCGCATGTGCATTTGTTCGGGCGGAATCTGCATCAGGTTGCTGCTGTCGATGTGGCCAGCCAGTGGATGTTGCAGGTTGGCCGACGGGGCCTCTCTGGCCGCCGAGTCCATAGGATGGACGCCAGTCATCATCAAAGGTGCCTGATGCTGCTGTTGTTGTTGTTGTTGGGAGGCAATGGAGTCTCTATGGACGGCAAAGCGGCTTTTGGTGGGCTACTGGCGGTTGCTGCTGCTGTTGCTGTGGTTGTGGTTGTGGTTGTGGGCCGCCTGGCGAGCCGGCCAGGTAAGCGGACGGCGGCGGTCGACATCTCGCGGGCGCTCTGCGGCAACGACTTCTGGCTCGGGCCACAGCCACCTGTTCGCCTACATCCACAGAGAGGCCCCACGGCAAGGCCTGCTGGTGCTGGCGCTGGATGCTGGAGTCTCGTCGGAGTGCCTGTGGACGCGACAGGCGGCTGTTGTTTTGCGCTGCTCGGCGCCAGATGAGACCAGCATCGCCGCCGTCGGCTGCTGGAGCTCACGGTGTCTCTGCGAACTTCAGGGGCCAGCGGGCCGCTCGCCCAGTTTTTGGGCGCCGAGGCGCTCGGGCGACGAGCGCAGGTGGCCGGCGCCTAGTGGCTCCGAATGTGGGATTCATTTGCGGCGGCAACTGCTGTTGTTGCAGGTAATTAACCGGATGCTGTGGATTGGCAGTGGCGGGCTGTGCCTGTGGCGGCTGTGAGTGCGAGGCGAAGGCCTTCGTTTTGCCTGAAGTCTGTTGTCTGTTGTTGTTGTTTATCCAATTGGCGAAATCCTGCTGTTGCTGGCACGCCGCGCCAGCCGCGGCGCGCCTCTTGCATTTGGAATGGCTGGCTCGTGGCATACTGGCGGTCAGTCTGGTGGGCTGGCGTTCACTGGAGCCAGTATAGGCTGCTTGCGCCAGGTTGAGGCTGCCGGCGGCGCCAGCCAGAAGTGGCATAAGGCGGCGGCGGCGGTGGTTGTTGTTGTTGTTTTTGTCGACGTTAGGGTGGCGGTGGAGATGGCTTCGTGCCGCTCTTGACTTGGCCTCGAAACGAGCTGATGTTTACCACTTCTGACAACATGTGACTTGGCTGTTTGGCTGAAATGGCCACTGGCACGGCGGGCACGCGCCGTCACAGCCACCGCCTGTCTGGCCGCTTGCTGGCGGCCAAGAGGACTAGCTGACGGGCGCCGACACTCCGCCATGGTGGTGGTGGTGGCCCGCCGGCTGGCCACTGGACTTGTTCACGTGGACTTCCGGTGCCCGCCTGGTGAGTGGCCGTGGACGACATGGACGAGCAGCCAGACGAGGAGTTGGACGAGGCGGTGGACTCGCGTTGGAGCCCTTATTGAGCGCGATTTTCAATTCATTTTTGGTTCAATCTGAGCGTCTGCAGGGGCCATAGGGACGGCGACGAGGACGAGGAAGACAGGAACGAGGAAGACAACAATATTAGTCTGCTGGCTGACAAGTGCTAAAGCAGTGACAAATCTACACTTTAATTAACAGCCACCACCCGCTCTCAATACTTACCATTCTACGGACAGCCGACGGAGTTTCTGGTTCAGGCCGAGCTCCTTGAGGGCCTCGGCGGAGATGGCTGGATTGCATAGCGCCCGTCGGCGGCACGAACTGCACATCAATGCTATTGTATTTGGTGGTGGTGGTGGTGGTCGTTGTTGTTATGGATGTCGGATTTGGATTTGGAAATATAATGATTGTGTGTTAGAGAGGCTTATAGCCCACCCTATCATCTGTCTCCGTCCCAATTAATCGACATTTAAACTGGTCGCTCAACACTCTAATGCCAATGCACTTTCACATGCACAGACAGGCCCAACTCAAAAACTGGGCCCAGTGAATTGTAATTAAATGTTACCAAACCAACTGCTGGAGATTCTCCCATGCGATTGTTTTGCTCTTTCTCTCCCTTTCGGGTGCCTGTTCAGGATAATTTCTGGCCGCCGCCGCCTCGCCTTGCTCGGCGCTTGATTAATGACAGGCTCGCCGATTGAATGGCCAGCCTCCGTCGACAGGTCGCCAGGAGAGTCCATTTGATTGCATCTGTTTAACAACGTATTAGCTATTGGACTGGTCCTCGTGGTCGGCAGCGGCGGCTGGGGCTGAGGCTGAGGCTGAGGCTGAGGCTGAGGCTGAGGCTGAGGCTGAGGCCAAATGGCGCCAGTCAGCGACAACATTCGGCCAGGATTCGCTCCAGGATGTGATGTTTTCAACTGTCGGCCGGCCACTTTAACGGAGCGACACCACGACAGCGCCGCCTCCATTGTCGGGCCGTCCAATCGGCGGTCAAGCGCAGGGCCAGCCCACGCTCAGACAGCGCATTAGTGGGCCACCTTTACCTGCTGCATCGAGAGGTGCTTCCGTTGAATGCAAGAGCTTGGCCTCGGTGGTCGTTGCCGCCGGTCGACCAACAGCAGAGGCGTGAAAGTATATCTAACAAGAGGCGAGCTCGACTCCACGCGAAGCTCATCAACGCCGGCAACTTGTTTGTTTGTTGTTCGCAATAATAACAACAAACAATAATTCCTGCCGCCGCCGCCGCTACTGCTACTGTTGGATACGCTGGCGGCTCGAGGCTCGAGCCACGCCGTCCACAGGTTAATTGATTCGATGCAGCAATGCCAACGGCGAGAGAGACTGGCCGACACATTAGGACTCTCCACTAGATAAGTGTTTACTCTCATTTGCAGGCAACTCCTGCGAGTTGGCCCGCAAACTCAAACTCAAACTCAAACTCAAACTGAAACTGAAACTAAATCTGAAACTGAAACTGAAACTCTCAAGTCTCGAGTGTTCGGTCTGATCTGCAGCAACGACAACAAGAGCGGCAAATTACCTCGAAGGGCTCGTTTGCATGCATCCACTGAGTCAGTGTCATTAATCATGGCTCTACCACCACCACTACCGCCACTACTGCTACATGATTAATAATAATTAACTTACCTGGTCGTTGGCCGAATAGGAGGCGCAGTCGTCGCAGATGAACTGCTGGCAGTTGGAGCACAGGTGCACTGGTTCGCTGTGGCCGATCATCTTGCGACAGATGCGGCATTGATGGCTAGCGGCGGCGCGCGACGGCGGCGGCGGCCGCGGACTTTTCCTGCTGGTCGCCCGACGAGCCACCACCTGTTTGAGGCCGGCCCACCGACGTGGATGTGGTGGTGGTGGGGGCCTGCCGAGCGAAGAGGCGCCACTGGCCAAGCCGACGTGGGCCGGCCCCCGATCGAGTGGGGCTGCACGGTGGCGCCAGTGCGCTTGCTGCTGGTGGACATAGTTGTTCATCTCATTGTTATTTGTCATTGGACGATGCTGCACTTGGCGAATGGATGGGCTGCCGATCAATTAGCTGCTGCTGCTGCACTGGCCGGCCAGCAGTCTCACCTGGAGCCGGCTGCAGGTGGCTGGGCCGCTCGGAGGGCGCTCATTTGTCTGTGTTGGCGGTCGGGTGGATGAGAGGAGTAATGGAAGGAGGCAGAGTTAATGTTTGTTGTCGTTGTTGGGCCACTTTCGCGCTTAAATTGTTTTTAAATTTGTTTTGGGCGCCTTCAGTTCCGCTCCAATTCTCGTCGCTTCCATTCACTTCAAAGGCAGCTCTGTCGACCTGGCGAACAGCTCACAAGTTCCGCTTCAACTCTCTAAATGCAAATCAATGGAAATGAGGGGCCGAATGTCATCGGTGGCTGGTCGTTATCTATAGATTGCCCGAGTCGAGCCATATCGAACGGAATGAATCTGCTGAATTTGTGGCGCCGAAAATAAATGAAAACCTCGGCCCCCGCCCAAGGCTCAGTGGGCGCCAGTGGCCAGCCGACGCCACTTCAATTGAATTCAATCGAAGTGACGCCACCGACAGCCAACATTAAAGCAAAGTAACATCGGCGCTTAAATGCACTTTAGGGCTCGAATTGATTTGGTGCGCGGACACAAGACGCGCACACTATTCCATTGAAACAAATCTAATCAAGTGCAGGCGAAAGCCCCGTAACGATGGCCTTAGGATAATCCATTTGCTGTGGTGAGTCCGGCCTCATTCAGGTGCAGTTCGCGGGTGTCTCTGGTTCGGACAAATGACTTCTGAATGGACGAGCAAAGAGGCATCCATTATTGTCTAACAGTATTAGTTGCGGCTGCGGCGGGGTGGCTCAGGCCGATGTCGATGAGCATTTGTTGTTGTTATTATTCTGGACGACGACGACATCATCCATTTCAAGCCGGCCGCGCGTCATTATTATGCAAATTGGGCTGTTTACTTTGTCCGAGACGGCCCGACGACGGGCCTCAAACACACACCTGAGCAGTGATGAAAGATGCCGTGTCGATGTTGTTCCTGGCGCGAAACAACAAACAAACTGTGAACAGGTGAGCCGAACAGGACAGCGCCGACTGTGGCTTTTGTGGGCGGCCATGAGGACGACGACGACTGAATCTCAGCAATGGGGCCACCTAAGCCGCCGCCGTCGAATTCAATTCAATCTACTTTCTTTTGGGACTTTGACGAGCTGTGTGTCGGCCAGGGTGAATTGTGGCCAATTTGATGGACTGGCCGCCAGTCTTGACAAATTAAACTGGCCCGCCTGGATGTAATGAAACACGCACTGTTCAGCGGAGACGCCGCCAGGTGGTAGGCGTCCATTCCACAGGCGGCCGATTAATTCTCTCTCTCTCTCTCTCTCTCTCTGCAATGGCCGATGTTCACGCGCCATCGATCATATCGACTTGATTGTCGCCTTCTCGGCCATTCTTGTTCTTCCTCTTCGTCATCGTTGTCGTCGAGTTGGCTGAGATTGGCCACTGCAGCAGCAGCAGCCGCCGCCGCCACCAACAAACACTTAGGGCAAGTCCATTTGGCGCCAATTGAATTTACATCGGCCATCGACACGCCCGACTTGCGGCTCGCTTTTGTCCGGCGCCCGCAAATGGATGTGCGCACCTGAACGATTGAATTTATCATCATCATCATCGCGAACGGCGACCAGTTGGCGGCGGCGGCACTCTCTCGCCACGTGATCAGTATTTTAATTGCACCACAAGACGTGACGACCACTAGCAGAGGCTCGCCAGTTAAGTCCCTCTAGCGGTAGAGTCCATTCGGAGTTGCCACTTTGGTCCAGTTGGACACCAAATCAGCACTTCTATCAATACCACCAGCACATTAAGTCCCCGAGGACGGCCGGCTGATGCCAGTGCAGGCGTAAGCGTGCACGTCGTTTGCGCTGAGCCACGCCCAGCCGGCAGCCAGTCCGCGGGCCGGCAATCAATCGCTGCAGGTTGACGCGAAAACTGTCATGCACTAACGCCAGGTGGCGAGGGCGCCGTCGACAGCAAAGAGAAGTGCATTCCTATGGCCGACAGCCCGAAAGAAGGCGAATCTTAATATTATTAGTTTATTATTATTATTATTATTTGGCCAAACTCGACTCGGCGTTAGGCCGGCGCGGCGCGGAGTCAGTCGGCCGGAAGAGACGCCAACGCTTAGCGTCGGGCGGGCAGGCCAGCCGACGCTCACCTGGCAGCTCAGCTGGCGGCCGCCCAGGGCCTCCTCGCAAAGGGCGGCAGGCCAAGATTGAAACAGTTGCGGGCCGAAATGAGATGCGAGCTGGCCCGCAACCGAATGGCGGCTGCGGCGGCGGCCTGACGAGAGCCGAAATGGTAATTCGCGCGCTCAGGTAACTCCCAACTAAATAAAGGCAGCGAGTCTGCCGGACGGCCGGCCAGCTGGGCCAGGTGCACCAGATAAATTGAAATAAATTGCAAACAATACACAGGGCGCCGAGGGCGGCGCTCATCTGTTCGCTCGGCCGGGTGATGATGGAGGGCGACTGTCGCCGGGCGAGTTGTCGTCTTGCAGCCGGATTTGCATGGCCCACTGGCTGGCTGGTTGGCTGCCGACTGGCGGCCCGCCGCATATATAGAATGGGAATCAAGTGAAGGCCTAACGCACGCAGGTGAGGCGGAGGATGAGGCAAATCCAAATCGTCGAACAAATTGGAAGGCAACTTTTTGGCTGCCTCTCGAGATGGATTAGCATTTCGCGGAAATTTGGCATCTCATCGTCGTCGTCGTCGTCGGTGGTGGTGGCGCCAGTCAGACACGACTCAGCGAGTCCATTTGCTGGCGGCCACCAGCGCCGACGAGTTTGTTTGTCAGTGTCGCCCCAAGTCGGCCCCATAGGCAAACAAGTGGCAGCCAAGTGGAGCCAGTTTTCGTTCCATTTTTGTCTCCAAAATTGCCTCTGATTTGTTTGGCTTGGCTCTCGCTGAACCCCAAATTAAATTGCGCCCCTCCGCCAGTGGCCGCCAGTTTAAACAAACCCACAAACTGCAAGAGGACGACGACGACGACGCCGCCGCCGAGGACGACCATCAGCCAGCCAGGCGGAAGTCCCGAGAGAAGCCGGCCAGGTGAACTGGCGGCCAGTGTGTGTGTTGCTGGCTCGTTCGGCCAAAGATCATTAACGGCATTGCAGTTGGAGTTTATTATTTGCTAAAGCTCCGCCAGGAAGCCAATCTTCTCGGCGGCCGGCCAGGTGCGCCTCGCGAGCCGAGAAAAAGCACAGACACACGAAAAGGGTTCCACTGGCAGGCAGGTTAAGTGAACAAAGAGAAAAAGATAAGTCGTTGCAATTGAATTAGCTGCTTCGGCGGCTGTGGCGGCCGCTTTCGTTCCTGTTGATTTGAATCTCATGAAGAGAGAAGGCGACGTTTGGCAGGTGGCCGAGCAAGACGACCAGACTGAGGCCGAGACTAAGTCTGAGTGTGAGGCTGAAGCTGAAGCTGAAGCTGAAGCTGGGCAGCCCTCAAAGTGGCATTCCAGTTAGCGCCAGCGGACGAGCTGCAAGTTGCTGTTGTTGTCGGCCTGGCCAACATTGGACGGCTGCAACGTGACGTTTTGCCTCCACGACGACGACGACGATAGAAGTTACACTAACTAACCAGTTTTGGGCGCTGCCAAGCCTCGGCCCGAGTCAACTCGACTGCCGACGAGGCTGAACAACAAAAGTTATGCAAATTCATTTCGCTTCATTGCCTTTCGGCGTGTGTGTCTCTTCAATTTGTTGTTGTTGGCGCTGTCGCCGCTCAGCCTCCTCCTCCTCGTCGTCCTCCTTATACTAATCATCTCAAGTCGTCATTTCAAGATGATGAGGAGGACGAGCACTCTAGTCGAGTGGCTTATAGTTGTCTGTTGTTGGCTCGCAGGGCCCGCCAAGATATTGCTGATGGGCACAGCCAATAATGCCGGCTGACTGGCAGCCAAAAGTAATCAACATTAAATTGAATTCCAGCGGACGTGCGCATTTGTTTAATTCGCGTTCTCGGCCTCCGACGAGTGAGTGGCCTTCGACGGCTACTCGGCTGGCGCTAGAGGAGTCGCCTGGGGAGACATTTTTGACCGCCGCGAGCAGATGTCGATCGTTAATTGATGTATGGGGGCCGGCAGATATAGAGAGAGAGAGAGAGAGAGAGAGAGAGAGAGAGAGAGAGAGCAGAGAAGGCAGCAAAAGCGGACTCGCCAAGTCGCCTCGAGCCGCCGCCTCTTTATCATGGCGCCATCTCCGAGGAGGCCCACTGGAAAGGGCCCGAAGAGTAGCAAATAGACGGGCAAAAAGAACTGGCGAGCCAACTCTGGAGAGCCAAAGCGGCCGGAAACATTCGACGGAGTTTTGCAAGAGATAAGGAGAGGACGTGTGGGCGTGTCAGGTGCAGTTCAACAGCAATTTGTTGTTGTTGTAGCTGTTGTTGTTGTTGTTGTTACTGTCGTTGTGTTGTGAATCATTTCCGTCTTCTTAGAGGAGCACGAAAAGTTGTCAAACGCGACGATGACAAGTCGAGCTAGAAGTAACTTTAAAGGACGACGACGACAACGACGACGGGGACACTGACGACGAATTGTCAACATTAATTTGACTCAAGAGATAGAGAAGCTCGCGAGGGCGAACTTTCCAACGGCTGGCCGCTTTAAACTGGCCACTTGCGAACAACTACAGAGAAACTGGCCAACGACAAAACCTTTCGCCTCCGCAAATCCATTAAGTTTGCATTAAATTGTCTGGCCAGTCCGAAAGAAACAAACAACTCTGGCGGCGGTGGCGGCGGCGGCGGTGGCGGCAACGAGGATCTGAACGACCAGGAGGGGCCAAATAGTTGCGCCGGCCGCCACCGCTCTCGTCACCTGGACAGGTAAACCAGTAAACTAGTAGCGCCGATTGATAACAAATTACCTGGTGGACTGTCTGCGGCTCCCCAGAGAGATGGAAAGCCGGTAAACTGGACGGCGAGTGGGACTTGGTTTTGGTCTACCAAAGAGAACGACAACGACAACTACAACAACAACCAGCTGGCTTCTCAGATGCCCCGCCAACTCGTAAAGTATACAATTCGACTCCCACGTCTGCCGGTCCGTTTGTGTGTCTGTCTGTCCGTTTACCTGTACTCCTAACTGCTGCTACGGATTATCTCTCCTGGCCTCTTCTATCTTTGTGTTTCGTCTCCTTGCGCCCGCTCGAATTAGCCGGAGCCTGGCGCAGAGCTCATTACCTGGAGGTAAATGATATCTGTGAGCCGAGGTGGTGGGGTGGGCGAGCTGTCTGTCTGTCTGCCTGTCTATTTGAATAGTTCATGGCCGTCGTTGAGGCCTCTCATAGCCATTCTCAATTGTGGACTTGTTGACACGGCCAAATTGACGTAAAATGTTGTTTGTCTTCCTTTTTGCGTCGCCGTCGCCTACTCATCTTATCCTCACCCTCGCCCTTTTTTCATCCTGTCCTATATTCTGTATGCTACCACCAAATCACAAAGAAAAAAAAACACTCTCATTCTATTTCGACAAACAAACGAGTTGATATCTGTTTGTTTGTTTGTTTGTTTGTTTTTGTTCCTCAGTTCGTTGGCATGCCCGAGCCCGCTATCACGCCCACTCGCTCGCTGTCGGATACGCGCACTCGGCCAACAGAACAATCGAAGTGTGATTTTTTCGGGTTCGTTCGCTTGCCATGCCCAAGAGGCGAAAATCAGCGAATTCATGCGAATTGTTGGGATTCGCCGATTTAATTTCTCTCCTCCTCCTCCTTCGAACTCCGCTTTGGTGGTTGGCCAACACCATTCCGATGTGCAATTAATCGTGTGTCGTTTTGTCGGCCTCTTAATCGGCACAATTTCGACTTATGTTGCCGTACACGTTGCTGTCAAACTAAATGAGCCAAATGACAAAACAAAAAGAAGAAGAAAAAACAGAAATAATAATAATAATAATGAAAATGGAAATGGAAATGGAAGTGAAAATGAGAATGAGAATGAGAATGAGAACGCGGGAATCCGAATGCAGATGAGCCAAATAGAGAGAGAAGGAGAGAATAATAATTGCAGTTGAACAAAAGCAAGCTAAAGCCACATGACTTTCTTTTTCATACTCTCTGTTTGTCTAGCCAGCGTCCATCGAGCAGCCAGTGGTCGGACTAGACAAGCAGACAGACGAGACTACCACGACGATGACGACGACAGGGACAATCAAACAAGTCACTCCTGCTGCTGCTGCTGCCTGTCTAGCTGGCCCACTGACTGGCCGATGTTGCTGCGGTCGCTAGTCGACTTCTCTCACTCTTAAATCACAATTTTTGCGCTCTGTCGTCTGTCTTTGCTGTCACTTTTACAGTTATGTTCATAGCCACGCTTCTGGTGGTGCTGGTCGGTGGCAACATCACAAAAAGGAGTGAGGTTGGAGCAAATTAAAGTCAGTCTTGCGGGCCGCGAGAACAAAAACAGTTGGCCACCGTCGGTGCCGCCGCCGCCGCCCAGGGGCTCACGCGAAGTTTGCGCCCAAAGAGTAATTAAACTTCGCGTTCCGCTTGGCTTCCAGTTCCACTCCAGCCTCCAGCCTCTGGCGTTCAGCCTCCAGCCTCCACTTTCAAGTTCACGCCGCTAATGCCAAGACTCTCCTCTTGAGGAGCGAGAAAACAATTGCGCTGCGTCGTCATATTTGGATCGCCGAGTGGGCAGGTGAGTGAAGTCCAGTGAAAGTCACAAGCGACCCCGTGTTCTCTCTGATGGCTCACGCCACAGTCCATTTGCATCGAGAACAGAGAGTCGCAGGCGACTGGACCTGGCGAGAGGACCAAAGTTGGTGGCCTTTGCGGACCTCTCTCGAAGGAGGAGCAGCAGCACCACCAGAGACGTACTTACAAGCTCGAACTTTGGCCCACGATGGCCAATTAAATGACTTTGTTGTTGGTGGACTCCCTAAGCCACCTCCGCCACCACCAAAGTCTACTTACAACATCGATTGGCAAAGGTAAAGGCGGTCAGCAAAGAAGCCAGCAAAGGCTCTTCTTTGCTGGCTGCCATTACCTGCCGCCGGAGGCAGCAAACTCGGTCAGCCTCATCAACACACACACGAACATCAACACAAAGTAAATGGACTCGACGGCCTCCACTTTATTGTTGCCATTCGTCTTCGGCTGCTTGTTTTTGGTCGAGGCTATAAACTCGGGCCTGCTTTAAGTCGCCAAGGCTTCAATGAAAATGATAACCACCAGCGATGTTGTTGTAGTTAACGGCGGCGGCGGCGGTGGCGGTCGAGTGAGAGTCGACGTGAAAGCCAAAACTGGCGGTGGCGGTGGATGTAGCCATCAATGGAGAGAACCAAAGTTGATTCAAATAAACGAACAATCGATCGACCAGATGACAAAAGACGAAAGAAACTCGCCCGAGTCCACTCATTGTTATGTAACTTTCCATTATTTGCCCCTCCCTCTGCTGGCTGTTGTCTTGCCGGCCGGAAGTGAAATCTGCGCCCCAACTTCCAGCCAGTGGGCCCCCTCCCCAACTCTGTCGTGTGCGATGGCTTTGCCCCTTCGCTCGCTCCTTTGATTATTATTACTTTCCAGCCGATATGGCAGAATTTCCCAAGGCCAATTCGAGAGTGGAACATCATCGGCAAAGTGCACAGTCGACAGAACTGCTCGCCATAAGTGCAGGAACTCATGCAAATGGACATTGCAGTCGTGGCCAGTGGCTCTCCTAGCTTGTGGACTCCTTTAATTTCAATTGAATCAATAACCGTCGACGAGAGAGACGATGCAAGATATCTGTTCCGCCTGTCTAACTAGATGTAGGCGAGTGTGCCATCAGTTGCATTGAGCATATAGACGCGAACATTATGCAAATATCTCATCATACTTGGTGGAGCCACAAAGGCCGACCAAAATTCCAATTAGGGGACTGTAGTTTGGATCGGCCGGAGCAATACCCCAGGCAGCCGCCGAGGGGCGGAGTAGATGCCAGTGGTGGCGATGGACCAAAAAGGCTCCTCTCTGACTTGTGTCTTGTGTTGGTCTGTTGAGGGTGGTGGTGGCCGCATGACACACAACAAACGCATGACATTAATTTTTCATTTCAATTAATTGATTTCGCTTGCCCAATTGAGCATCGCCGGCGCCATGTCGCTCGGCGTCCACTGCAGAGCCACTCTCGTTCAGGATGGAATTGATTTTTCCGCTCGTGTTGGCTGCCCGACCTCGGCGGCCCCTTCGCATTCACTCCAATGATCGATCGATCTTTCTTGGCCGCCGCCACCACGAAACAGAAAGAGAAACAGCAAAAGCAACAACAACAACAGCAATAAGCTTCGACTGGTTATTATTATCGTCGTCCATTCGTCCGTTTGTTTGTTTGCTTGCTCGTCTGATAGTTGCATTGTTATTTTACACCAATCCGTCGCGTCCTCTACTTACTTGCCGATTGTATCTCGCTGGAACTGTTCCTCCTTCTTGAATCCTCGAGCAGAATCTCGCGCTCTTCTTCTACCGGTCAGATGGGCAGTGGCGTCGGCCGCCATCAGCCAGGCTGTCGACATGGCCGCCTCCGGGCAGGACGCCGGCCGGCTGAGGAGGAGCAGGAGGAGCAGGAGGTGGCGCCTGATGAGGCTGAGGTGGTGGTGGCACCACCGGCTGCGGCTGGACATCGTCGGCGGCTGCAGGGCCCGGGTTGGAGAGGGCCGGCCGCGCCCACGCCGTCGGCTGCTGCGGGCCGACGGACGGGGAACAGACCAGCCGCCGCCTGCTGGAGGCTGGCGATGACGCGCGACGACGACGAGGCCACCTTCTGCGCGAGCCTCTCCATTGGCTTTTCAGCAGCGCCCACTCGAGTTGTGTCTTTGTGTGGGTGTGTCTGTGTTAATCAATACTTTCTACAGAACACTCAGGCAACAATTGATTCTTGTTCGCTCAGTGGTTACATTTGTCGTTGTAGTTGTTCTTTCTCCTCTTATTCTTGCTGCTCAGCTTCTCCGGAACAGCCACGGACGACATTTAGCTGCTTTGTTGTCGCCTCGCTGGCCCCATTTTCTATCACTTTGAACTTGCGGCTGACTAATGGGAACATTGAAAGCACTTGCATCTTGTCTTCGGGTTCATGTCTTGCCGTTGTCCGTCCTCTTGTTCTTCTCTTCTCGTAACTTGGTCGATGCGGCTGATCTTCTAAAGAACTGGCCGCCGACTCAACATTTCATTGATAGTTTACACTCACCTGACCGAGCCGAAGCCGGAGACGGCGCGCCGGGCACAGCTGAAACAACGCAGGCGGTCGTCCGGAAGCGCCCCTAAGATGTGACGAGACGAGCAGCTGAGAGTGGCCGCCGAGTTGGACTGCCAATTGAATGGAGGAGGAGGCGGCGGCGGCGGCACGGCGGCAGCGGCGGCGGACGAACACAAAATGTTGCCCCCAAATGAAGCTGCAGTTAGACGACGTATTGCGCAATAAAGGGGTTTGAAGTTAGGCGGGCGGGCGGGCGGACGGACGGACGGACGGACGGATGGGTGGGCGCCTGCGCACTGTGACACGGTGCTCATGTCTCTCAATCTGGTCGCTCCAGGTGGCCACTGGAGGAGGGCGCCGGAGTTGATTTGAGGTCGTGGCTCGGCCGCAGCCCCAAATCTCTCTTGAGAGTTAGAAATCTAATTTCAAACTGATGAGCTGCGTTGGATGGAGACGCCGAAGGTAGACGACGACGACGACGACGACGACAGGCCAAGTTTACATTACCTGCTCTGTCTCTGTCTCTCGGCCCTCTCGTTCTTCGTCTCTTATCCTCTCGTCCATCGGTCGACTTTACCTATCCTGTCGACTTTACCTAATCCACACAGTGAGGAAGAGAATTTTTTAAAGTTCAAGTCACAGACAAAGAGAAAGAGAAGAAAATCTCATCATTCTGTAGCTTAGGCGGCGCCGCTAGTCGCCGGCCAGCAGCACCAACAACAACAAACAACGACGACGTCGATTTGTTATAAATGCAAAGGAACTGTTTTCTCTGTTGTCGTCTCTTGCTGCCTCGGCACAGGCAAATGATGTGCGCCGCCTGAAAGCCACCTGAACGATTTGGGTCAATTTGCACGCGCTCGTCTTGGCCGCAGCCACAGCCGCCAAAAACCACAGACTCCTCACCTGGCCGGCGGGCTCCTTTTTTGCCCAACTCGGCACGTCTACAGCCGAGGCGGACATTGCTCGAGACGATCGGGCGGCCTCTGGCGCCGCCGGGGGCGCCGCGTCAAATGCAATTAAATTCAATCCAAACGCCCACTGGCCGACCTTAGAATAAAGTCAGACTTAGCGGACACACGCAGACACAGACACATGGCGACACTGGCAGCCGACTTGGTGGACGAGGCGGAAGAGGCGTCCCGGCCGCCACCGCCAAGTCAATGGGTAGGAGGACAATCCTCGCTGTCAAGCTGAGCGCGGCACCCACTCGACCACTGACGATGTGGCCCTCCATCTTAGTTAGCCTCCATTTGCCGGGCCACCCGCCGACGAGCGCAAATTAAACTCTTCCCAAAGAGAGACCAAATGAGCTCCGACGACGACGCCGACGAGCGCCAAGTCGAGTCTCGCGCGGCAAGCTGAGACTTGATTTGCAATAACTCCCAAGACGGCCGACAAAGGCAAAGTTTATTTATTGCAACACTATTCTAATTCAACTGAGATTGTCAACTTCTCCAGCCGAAGGTCGTCCAAGGCGGAGGTGGACGCCGAGGCCGGGGCCGGAAGCCAGCGGCGACTGGATTTCGGCCTCGGCGAGCGCTCATCCTTCCAGTGGTTTTATTGTCGCCAGGCGCCTAAGTAACCAGCCAAGTCGGCCTTCGTGTGTAAGTAACTGGCGCCCAATGGGGCGCCAGAGTTCACTTACAAGCAGCGGCAGTAAGTGAGTCAAAGAACTAAGTAGTAAGTAAGTAAGTAAGTATGTATGTAGTAGAGGCAAGCAAATAAGTAAGTGACAAACAAACAAACAAACAGATGGAAAGACAGAAGGAAATTATCACTTTGTCGCCTGACTTGTTTGGTTAATCTGGCCTGTGCTCAAAGTCGGGCCGGGCGGCCACCTGCACATGGCCAGCGGGCCGATGGGCCTTGGATGGTCAGGGCGCCACCACGCTGCGGTAGCTGGTCGGCGGCGAGCACGATGGCCACTGGCCGAGCTGGCCAGGTGAGCGACAAGACAGACGTCTGCGATCAGTCATCCGGCATCACTCCCAATGCAAACACATATGTACTGACCAACAAAGAAAGCAAACAAACAAATGGACGGACGGACAAACAAACAAACTGGCAAATGGCGCGCACGTCCCTTGTGCTGCCACCTGTTTTTGGGCCAGTCGGGCCAGTCAGGCGAGCTCGGCCGAGGTCAATCATTGGCGGGCTGTCTTGGCGGCGGCCGGCAAGGCGCTGACGCTGCTGATTATTCCTTTCGGCCGGCGCGGCAAATGTCGCCGCTGGCTCGAGTGGCCAATAGTTGACATTCGACTAATTCCCCTTTTAATGAAGACGACAATCAATGTTGGCCGTCCGATAGGCGCGCCCGCCCATCCCGCCCGCCCGCCGGATGGATGGATGGACGGATAATAACTGGCCAGTCCGACGCTCGAGTGGCCCGTCTCAGTTGAATGAATTACCCTCGTCCACTATTAATGGGCGGCCGTCCACCTGCAGAGGCCGCCGGTCACTCGGCTCGGGCGAGCGCCGGCCAAGTAGTGTCTTTGGCTGGCCTGTGTCAGCTAAGGACACTACTTCGAGCCACCACCGGATAGACAGACGGACGGACGGATCGAGGGACGAGTAGAGGCGAGGGCAAAGTTAGTTGGTTTAGTCTAACTAAGGCAGGTGAATTCAGTGCACTTTTACTTTTTGTCGTCTTTGGCCATTCTTGTCGTCCTTGTCAGACCACTGGTGGCGGCGGTGATGGCGACGGCAGCCGATGGCGACGGCCCCACAAGCGACAAGTAGCCGGGGCGGCCGAAAGTAGGGCGCAAAAAGTAGCCTCAGGTGAGGGCCGCCGGACAGGAAGGCGACGGCGGCGTCAGTGGCAGTGGCAGGCAGTGGCCGTGGCGGTGGCAGTGGCGGCCGGACGAGAATCAATGGACGTCGGTCGGCGGGGTGCAAATGAAAGCGCGAACAGTCAATTTGGCGCCGGTCGTCGCCGACCACAGCCAGCGACATTTCCGCTTAGCCGGACGGAAGCACCGCCGCCGCCGCCGCCAGCGAAGGAGCCTCGGACGCGCGGGGCCGGAGATGGCTGCCTCGGCGTCGTTTGGCGCCGACTCTGCTCGTTCACTGGTGAAAATTGTCATTTAATGAGCTCATTTGTGGGCCGGCCGGCGGCAGTGGCGGCGACGGTGGCGGTGGACTAGCCAGCCAGGCAGGCCTTCCGTGGCGGAGTGGGCGGCGCCGAAGTGGCGCCCATCGGCGAAATGATTTATTCAATGGGCGGCGCGCGAAATGTTGCATTGTCTTCTATGGCAGCGACGACGACGACGACGACGACAATCACCACCACCACCACCAACACGACAGGCCGCCTCTTTGACGACTAATTGAGAGGCCGGCGAGATGATGCAAGACTCTGGGCGGACCTGGGCCAAATCTGGGCCCGGATTTTAAAGCAGCCGAGCGACCGACCGGCGAGTTTATTGGAGCTTGAAATGGTCGGGTCAGTTGCGCGCGAAGCCGTCCGGGCTAGGCCAGGCCAGGCCCAACCACCGACCGACTGACTGGCCAGCTGGGCGGCCGACAATGGCCAGCGCCGAGGCATAATTCCTCTGTGATTTCGCCTTGCCTATCCTGTCCGGTCCCGTCCCGTCGTGTCCACTTGCACTCCCGCAAAGTGTAAATAAACTTTATTGCCCGCGCCCGGCCTGCGGACACCTTTTCATTGTTGTCGCCGCTTCGAGGCAACAAAGTCGGACTTTAGAGGCACCCATCAGATGTTTTCCTCGTCGTCGTCGTCGTCGTCGTCCTTGTTGTTGTTGTTGTTGTCGGCGGCGGCGGCACGTTGTCATTGTCGTTGCGCAATCAATCATGACACCAAAGTTGAAAGAATTTACCCTCATTTCGGCCCTCGATATATACTCGGCGCCCGAAGAGATGGACCGCCGACATCTTCGACAATAATATCGATTGCGCCAGCCCGACCACCACCGGACTTTTGAGTTATTCTCTCGCCTATGGTCAACTCACTCGGCGGCGGCGCCAAAAAACTAAATAACCTCGACCATGTCAATGCGCACATTTCCATCTTACGTCTCGAGGCCTCCAGCCGTCGCCGCCGCCACCGACGACTTCCATTGATGAGTTGGGCTAAATTTTAGGCCGACATCAAACAGAGAGAGAGAGAGAGAGACACACACACAGAAGAGTGAGCTGACGATGAAGACGACGACGACGACGATTAAAAGGACGAATAGAAAAGCTCGGCTCGGCGCCGCCAACGGCCACCACAACTCCAAGATTGCCGTCTTCGGGCTCCAGGCGAACTAACTCCAACGCCATCAGAGCCAAACAAACAAATACAATGCGCAATTTGGCAGCCTCCAAAGTCGGCCTCCAACGAACAAATGAACGGCCCCGCGGGAGGAGACTGAGACGAAGACGAATGGTGAGACATTCGGCAAGCTGTCGACATCATTCAATTGGCCGAATGGGGCCGAAGTAGTCGTCCGAGTCGTCGTCCAGTCGAGCGGCCACTGACAGAGTGGACAAGTGACGATAGGCAACCGGCAAACAAGTTGTCGCCGGCCCGCCCAGTTAATTGCAACTTGTTCATCGTCAGTCCATTCTGCTCGTCGTCGTCTTCGTCATCGTTGTCCTTTCACGTAGTTTGCAATGCTGTTGCCTCCAAGTCGTCTCTCTATCGTAATTGGTCAAGTGAAGACTGGAATTGTCGTTCGGCCAGTCCAGTCCAGTGAGAGAGTCAGTCCAGCAAATGGACAGAGACCGCAGCCGGCCATTTAACAAGGCCAAACAATCTCAATTAACGAGCGGCTGCCGGGCGGCCGCCGAGTAAGAATCCATTTCCTCGGCCACTTCCAATGTTCGGCTTGTTTCATGTTAATAACTCCGACGATTCTGCACGTGCAAGCCAAATACAGTGGCCCCAAAGTCAGGGCTGACCAAATGGCATCTGCCGGCCCCGGTCAGGTGGCCTTCAAAGGCACTTTCAAGTTTAATGTCGGCCGCGCTGTTATTATTTACTTTTATATATGAGCTAATACGGACGTCGATAAGAAACTGCGACGGACGAAAAGGAGATGACGACGACGGCGGCGGCGGCCGCGACATTTCCTCTGGCCAAGGCGAAGGCGGCGCCCAAAGGCAAACAAATGGACATGGAAATTTAACAATTGAATTTTCTAGTTTATTACAAATTGCTGGGCATTCGTTGGCCGACTGGCTGGATTTGTATTCGTCCGTCTAGCCCAGCTAGACACTCGCCGAGGTGGCTGTTTAAATTGTCCATTCATTATTTACTCTTGACAAATGCGACAATCGCCTTTTAAGTATGCAATTACATTATGGCGCTTCGCTCGGGTGTCGGCTAATTACGCGCCCACTGCCTACAGTCTGGTGCAACAAAACAGTAGGAGAGTCTGTGAGATCGACGCGAGACAGAGAGAAGAGAGACTCAGCACAAAACAAGTGGCTGAGATATAATGGATGAATCAACTTTGTTTAACTTTGCCCTAACATTCGTTCGGCTCGTGATCTTAGTCGTCCTGGGAGCTGTAGGCTGAAGTAGAAGATAGATATACATACCAACAAATGAATAGACAGACGGACGGACGGACGGACAGACTGACAGACAGACAGACAGGAAGGCACATGACTTTGGGCGGTCGGTGATTGGTTGCCAAGACAAAGGGACGAAGAGCAAACAAAGAAGCGAACAGAGGCTTATTATGTTGTTGGTCTCAATTGTTTCTTGTTGTCGTTCCTCTTCTTGTTCCTCTCACAACTACTGGAGTTTTGGTTATGTCAAGCCGGCCTAATCAGAGCAAATAAACAGATACTCTCGCAGGCAGGGCTCGAGTGAGCTTGCGTGACTTGATAGCCAGGCGCATGATCTCCCTCAATACTCCTAATGATGGTGAAGCTATTCATTAATAGAAACATCATCATCATCATCATCCTAGTCGTAGTCGTCGTCTCCTTCGCCTGCCACCCACCAGCTACCACCACATAGTCATTAGTTGGGTGGGCGGCTAGGATTATAGGCAACCAATCAGACAGTAACCTTAACAGGAGCATTGCGCCTTTTGTATGTGAGGTTGATTATGATGATGACGACTATGATGAGCAGAACTGGCTTTGATTTAAACTCCCTAGCTTCTTAATTCGTCGGAGCTTTAATATAATCACAGTCAAATGATTGTTGAATATAATTTCTAGTCCAATAAATATATTCCGTCATTCGTTTCGTGACAACAAAAGCATCTACATCAACACTATTTCCTCATCTTACTCTTCTCGATACATTCAAAGTTATTCCACGGGAACCAGCTAAAAGCAAGCCCAGAAAGATGATGCGAAAAATCAGAGTTATCTTAAGGAAACAGGACAAGCTCGTTATTAGTTTGGCCGAGCTCGTTACGCCAACGTCGGCGTCGAATCTAATTCTGGGCGATTTGGTCCACAAGTCGCCAGCCAGGATACGCATCCATCAGACCAGACGCCTCCACCATCATCCAGCACCAACAACACCATAAAGGCACAAGACAACACCTGTTGCAAGCCAACAAGACCAACAATGTGGCGCCCAACTGGACGACGGTGGTCGAGGACCGAACCAGGATGATCGAGATGCACGCCTTCTGAGTTTTAGAGTGCAGTCGTCGTCGTTGTTGTTGTCATTGTTGTTGTCGTCGTTGTGCATAGATTGGGTAGCATCAACCCTTCGTGTAAATACTAATATTATCCATTACCTGTCAATCAAAGGTCATCGAATGTGCATCTGCCTCCAAGGCGAGATTGTCATCAGCGAGACGTGTCAAGGGGAGACCAATATATACAATTTTTTCCCTTGCGCAGCTCACATTCAGATACAATAAGATAAGATAATATATAAGATATAATAAAGTTAATTAACAGGTGAAAATACTACCTGAGATGTACATATAGCACTAATATTTGAGTTGTTTTTGTCCCTTCTAATTTTGTCAGAAGTTCGTCGAATTTTAGCGGAATTTTGTGGAAAATGCCGGCGAATTGTTTTGCTAGGTCGGCCACGCCCACGCGGAACTGGCGCAGAAGACGAGCGCAAACGACCCGAACTCGGCAGCCGCTGCCGATGCAAATTGATTGCGGCCGATATGTGCGCCTTCTAGTTGACAAGTTCAGTGCGTGCGGTCAATTTCGGCCCCACGCCTCGGTTTTAATTAACACGAGCCCACGAGAACAATATAGATCATTTTAATACAATTTAGAGTTATAAATATCCATACATCACACCTGGACATGGTTAATTGATAAACATAGCCTTGGCATGCATCAACAGGTTCAATTTGTTGGCTCCACCCAACCCGAGACGAGAGGGGCGACCGCTTTCGGGTGCATTTTGGCGCAATGACGCGCGCAAAACTTTCCCCAACTCCTCAACGAAGACCTTCGCTGGCTGGCTGGCTTTGTGTTTGGCAATGCGGCGGCTGCTGCTGCTGCTGCCGCTACTCGATAAACAACGAAACCCGTAACTTGCTCGCTCTCGTTTGTTGTATACTTTGTCGCATTATAAGGGTCAGACCATTATCACTATATATTATTATATCGATCACCATATATATATCCGATACTCAATAATCATAATCCACTGATACACATACATATACTTACACTATTTACACTATTTTATATTATATATATATATATATGAGTGTGTACATATATTTTCATGAAAATGAACAATCAACAATTGAAACTTGTGTTCTAGCAAATTGGTCTCCAACCAACGTCAGCCTCGTTGTCATCCCCACAATCACAACCATAACGATCACAATCATCATTATAATCACTGCCATCGTCATCCATAGCCACAGCCACATCCACCTCACCACCATCTCCGCTAGATCTCTTCGTCAG
Organism: Oxytropis ochrocephala; assembly: GCA_020916435.1. Taxonomy (NCBI): domain Eukaryota; kingdom Viridiplantae; phylum Streptophyta; class Magnoliopsida; order Fabales; family Fabaceae; genus Oxytropis; species Oxytropis ochrocephala. The sequence goes on from JAJHUT010000139.1 coordinate 24,537, forward strand.
TCTCCGTCATGGGACGTTTCATTGATTGCCAAATGGCTGCTATCTCTTGGGGCGAGGCGGGCCAAGTTTCGTCGAGCCAAAGTTGGCCTCCTGAGAAAAGGAACACTCGTTTATATAGCCATATTCTCGCAAGCAAAGACACAAATTACAAATTTCCAATTGATCAAAACACCATAGAGATACTGCCAGCTGCCATTAGATTTAAAGATTTACAAAAGATTTATTCATTAGACAAGTCAGTGATGAGCAACGATATTCTACCATGATGCGCGAAATAAAGGTCCTACTTAAAAGAGATAAATTAAGACAATCTGGTAAAGGTGAAACATTAGATAAGCTAATATCCAATATACCTTTATTCAGCGCAGTTAAGCCTTACGAAATAGTTCCCAGTAGAGTAAGTGTCCGTATAATCGGAGCCGAACCAACCAATGACGATGAAGTTGACATGTATGCTATTGATCAATACAGACGACAACAGTCCACAGCAACAAGTGATGATATTAATAAATGTCTACAAGAATTTGTGGTTGATGGTCGTGTTGATGGAATTGATGATAAACGAGGCACCGCACTTGAGGACACCCGAACTTAGCTCAATTGCTCAACAAGGAAGAAAGGCGACGATTGGCCAACAAACAGCTGAGATCAATTACAATTTCCGGCCGAGACGTGTTGCCACCAGAATTATGGTCAAAGGATTCATTATTTAAGCTGACATTGACTGATTGCAATCTAACTATTGTACCCAAACAATTAGAAAATTTATCATCAACACTCACTTCATTAGATCTAAGCCGTAATAGGATAAAAAGAATTGCCTAGATCATTTTGTTGCAAAATGGTCCATCTAGAAGAAGTTGAACTTATGCCAAAATCGACTTGAAACCCTTCCCATTGAGATTAAATTCTTTCGTCGATTACATCATTTGAATATAGCAAATAATCGTCTCAGGATGCTCCCATCGACCTTCTCTGATTTAAAAAATCTAAACACTTTAAATGTATCCTACAATAACCTGGAGCCAGTTGCCGGCATTTCGAAGGATGACATCCGACTGGAAACAATTAGATGTCTCACTACAATCCTCTCGATGGTGCCTCAAAATGAGTTCAATACCTTTTGAAATATATCCATGTTACGATGGCCCACTGGGCTACCTAGAAAATCGTTATTCACCCTCATCGAGGAGGCTAGTCGACAACAACCACAAGAGTATCAAGGAGAGCAACAACAAGCAACATCAAGATGACCAATCGCCATTGGGATTGTCGTCATTGAGAACAAACTTCCGAGTTTATTCAGAGACAGCTTTGTTGAATGTAGTTCGTAACGATGAGCTATTGAAGTTGGCTAGCGAAGAAGTCATTACCAAGGACAATTGTTTCCACAATGCAGAGGACATCTTCAAATGTTATTCATGCAAACAAATGAACATATTACCTGCCTACAATTCGACTGACATCTTGGATTATGTGGAACAAGCTGAGAATTTCATATCAAATGTGAAACTATAGACATGGGATGACCTTCATGAAACTAATGTGTAGGACTTGTTTCGATGGCATGAGTTTACGATGATAATCAGAGTTGTGTATGGTATGCAAAGTATACAAGTAACAACAACAGAGGACACCATACAGAAATGCCAAATATCAGATTGGCTGGCATGATCAAAATCAAAAATCAATCTCAATGTGATATCTAGAAGGAACTTACTCACTCAAGTTGACAACGAGAAGATCTATTATTTACAAAAAACAAAATATACATAAGATTTTCTATAGCTAAATCGGAGATGAAAATATGTTCTTTTTCGCATTTCTTCATTGATTTACGGCCAAAATCATCACCATAAACATGGGAGTGTTTATCATCACCTTTTTTCTTCTTCTCGTTGGCAGCGTTTTGCCTCCTCAATCAAACTCAATTCCCGCATCTTTGAGGGCTATCGCAACAGGTTTGAGAATTTCTGTGATATTATTAGCATCGAGTTCGTCCTCTTCGGTCAATCTAATGTTGACAAATGTTTCCTATCATTCTTCAGCAGCTCAACATCGTATTGTGTTATAAATAAAATAGTCTTCCCATAATATCTTGCCCGACAGCTTTGGAGAGTCTTGCTCGTTTTCTCTTCTACTTCAAATCATCAACCATTAACTCAGTATCCTTGTCTATTTGGTCTACTAGATCATCACTTGATTTGTTCGTCGTGCTGTCTTTCTCAGCCTCAAGATTGTCAACTGTTGATTTGTCACTATTGATGATGGCCGTTCGAAAGTCGAGAATTATCAACACTTTGATCTACATTATTTGTCACTATCTTGCTGGTCCTTGTGACCCAATCTCTCATCACTTTCATTATGCTGTTGTTCATCGTTCTCACGACTCTTTATCATCGTCGCCATCATTTGCATCGTCCTTTTGTCACTTTTTGTGCTGGCGCCCTTTGTGTCCTATTGTCTTTTTGTTTAACTAAACGTATCTTGGCACGAATTTTCTCCACTTCATCGATGCGGTCAAAGTCGATTTTACGACAAGTACGACCAACTCGATGAATATAATCGACAGGGGTTGTTTGGACAATTGTATTGTATCACCATATCGACTTGAGTAAATCCAAACCTCGGCCAGCCAGACCTCCAGTCGCAATCATGATCCTAGACTTCCCAATGATTTGCAGATTGCTCCAAGGCTCATAGGCGCTGTTTTTGGTCTTTGTTTCCCACCAATATCACCGGGTGGCAGCCGGCGTCAGAGTCGTCAAAGCCCAGATTTATCGCGAGCTTATGTAAGATCATCGATTGCCTGGATTGAGCTACAAAGACAATGGCTTGTTTGAACGAGGATGTCTGATAGTGCTTGAATCAAATAGGCAGGTTTCAAGGCTTCAGGACAAATAATATATCTCTGATCTAAATTAGGGTTACCGGCTATTTCAGTTTGATCTCTTCAATAGAAAGGCAGCAGATTTATAGTTATAGGTTTGAGAGAATCATCATCATCCTTGGAAAACAACTTTTACCCAACTGTTCCAGGGCACTTGTTAGTGTGGCGCTCAACACTAAAGTTTGCCTATTACAATTGGTGCTTCCATGTTCGTCGATAGCCTCAATATCTCCTTGGAGTTGATTGGCATAATGATGGACCAATCAATAGATCAGGCCTCATCAAGGACTAGGAAGTCGAATTCGAGAGGCGGACCTGTGGCCGGTGTGTTCCATGAAGTTACGTTTGGTCAATTGCTCTACCATTCGGCCTGGAGTTGCCACGACTATGTTAGGTTTGCCGCTCCAGAAGCCTTGTAAGTCTGTCTCGCTCGACTTCAGGCCTGTCTTGCCGCCTCCGATCATCAGCAATGTCTTGATCATTGTCAGGCTACTCTCTTTTGAACTGGATCCAGTGAGAACTTTGATGATTTCGTAAATTTGGAATGCGAGTTCTCTCGTGGGCGCCAAAATAAGTGCATAATATGGCCTAATATCTTGAGTTAGAAAATGAAGTATTGGTAATGCACGTAGGCTAATGTTTTTCCCGTGCCTGTTGGACTACACCCAAAGACATTTCTCCGTATCCTCTTGCCGGAGTTGGTCATGACAGCCTTAAGTAATTGCATCTGAATGGAGACGGTCTCGATATTAACAGAGGCGAGATCTTTTTCAACCAGAGATTCAAGGGCGACTCGCTGAATTTTGTCCAGCCTGCTGATTGTTGGTCGACTGCATTCTTGAGGGATTTTGCCGGTGGATCTTAACAAGTAACATGTAATTATAAATAATTTGATTTGATCAACTATTGACTGAATGTTTGAGATGAGTTTGTAAATAACACGAAGCGTGGGAGTAACACGTGTTTTACAAATATTACTGTGCTTGTTTTTGACCGCGAGAGAATAAGCAGGAATTTGAATCGGTGTGTTTCAGCGCTCAGTTGCCGAATAAAATTTCCTGCAGGAACAATTAGTTTAAGTCAACGTGTCTGCCGTGATCGAGTGAAACACGCGAGCCCGTCAGGAATAAACCACCAGACGAATTTTGTCCCAACCTTTCGAGAGATTGAATCAGTTGATCGATGTCATATATCTATAGGACATGTTAATCCTATTCAACATCCCTAAACCTGCTTCTGTCTAAGAGCCTTCTGGCGTTCAAGTTCTCGCTGGACAACGAGCGCATTCAATTCAGTATGAGCTTGCCACCTCTTTAGCCTCGGTTTCTGCCTCTTCCTCCTCCATAGTTGATACGGTTACCGAACCAAACCTTCCCACTCTTGGCCTCAGTTTTACGGATACCAGATGATGTCGATGGTCGAAATCTATTGTAGAGGACGGTTCTTTCGCCTTACTAGCAATCTTGACGGCCAACATGGGATTTCTTGGCTTGATGTTCATGGCCTTGTTCTACGATGAATATCACATTAGAATCAGGTGAGTGCTTGTAGAATGTCCATAGATTGCACTTCTTGCACTTGAGTCTATATTGCTTTTCAATATGATCTTCGCTCCATTTGACGTAGACAATGTCTCGTCGTCTCGTATGGAGTTTCTTCATGTCAATACATGACAACTTGAAGCTGTGCTTTTGGAGTCTATAACTCTAGCACCATCTCGCTCTCGAAGAGGTAGATTGTGAATCTTGCAGTCGAGGATGAGTCCTATTTGGCCACACCAACAATAGTAAACTGTAAGGGCACTCTCATCGGTAGGATCGGTTCGCTGGTCGGTGCAAACAATACTTCTTGAAACAACTTTTGGCATATTTATTTAATACTGTCTACAATTATCATAGAATAAAGCTGTTGGAGCTGGAAATTGGGTTGTCACTTGGAGGTATAATCTTGTACCTATCCTGCTTTAAGCGAATCAGTTGGATTAGTGGAATATCGAATTACGAATAGTAGTGAATTTGGAAACTACCACAAACTATTCTAGTGGAGTTGGAATAGGATTCCTGTTTCATAAATATAGTTATGTTTTGAATATTATGTGTTGATTGTTAAAAAGTTACTGATTAATACTATGTATTGTTGGTGTAATTAGATACTTTTGGAAAATATTTTTCATAATTAACACACAACCAGCAGGCATTTCTAGCGAATGGATGATAGTCTGAGCGCGCTAATTTATGAAAATGCTGCGTTTGCATTCGATTCGAACTTCGAAGCCGGCGGCGGCGGGCGTTTTGTTTATGTTTTCCTGCTGGCGGCAAGTTCGCTTGCGCAAACAAGGCAGATGCTTTTGACGAAACAAAGAACAAGTGCCAAAAACAACTGACAGATGCCAGGTGTAAATACTTGAATTTTACTCCTCCAAAATAAAACAAATGGACTTCACGGAGCTTGCATGATAAATCAACTTTTAAACTAGATATACTTTTAAAACCAATCATCATCACCGAATTCTCATTCATTTAATAATCTTTTGTATAGTAAGTTGTGATTGGGTGCGATTTTCAAGTACACAACAATCTCGTAACGTCATCATCAACAAACAGCACCCTATTAAGGCAACTAAACCAAATAATAGATTTATCTGAACCAACAACCCAACAAGAGCCATTCATTGAACAGAATTGTCGATATCTCATAACGTCAGCCGCCGATATAACCATGGCCGATGGCATGGACCTCGGGCGGTCGAGGAGCAGAGTCAAGCCGAACAAGAGAATTATAAAGTATACAAGAGAAGATGGCTGGTCTTGTTCGCCATGTTCAGTGTGATAATGGTAGTCGGATTACATAGATCTCTGATATCGATCGCCAACATTCTCGATGATTATATGAATATAACTGAATATGATTACGACCAAATGACACAAGTATCAATGTTCACTATCCTTATATCAGTCATTGCCATGGCTCGAGCGCTCGACTACTTTGGTTTGAGACGAATCGTGAGTATCAATTAACGTACACACAATTGTAATGTAAATTTCTTACCATTATATACTAAGAAATGATACTAATAATGACATCTTTATTATTCAACACTGACACTATTGGTGATCAACACCAAAGGCTTATGTGGCATGTGTGATGATTATTTGTGCCAATGGCTTGAAGGCCTTGTGTTTTTGTGATGAGAAATACGTAACCCCATGGATAAAGGACCACCGGTATCATATATTGTTATTGTCGGAGGCCTTTGTTGGCCTGGCGCAATCAATTGCGGTCTGTATTCCGGCCAAGGTGGCCAATGCCTGGTTTGCCCACTACGAGAACACATTGGCCCTCGTGATTAGCCAACTGTGGCTTCAATATTGGCATCGGCTTTAGTAACTATTTCACGCCCATCTTCGTGCAAAGTGGCGCCGATATGTACAAACTGGAGTTACATGTTTCTCATCTCGGGTTGTGTGGTGACATTCATCGTCTTAACCTGTGTAACTCGCTCTAGTCCAAAGATGCCACCCTCATCAGATGCAATAATGTCCGACTCTGCTGTTGTGCCACTAAAAAGTGGTCTGTATGTAGTAAGTATCCCCATTGAGGCGCTTGTTTAAGGCCCATCTTGCCTACCGAAAGAGTCATTCATTCACGCTAACCTTGAAACAATGTGCCTTCTAATTACCTACCTACCTGTAGATGATGAGCAATCCCAGTTATGTTCTATTACTGTTCACAGTGTCGATAAATCTTTCTGTTCTGGGTGTTGAACAACTAGCGCTCGATGATATATTACATTCTCAACAATATTCAAACAGTTTCTGTGGAACACTCATCGCCCATGCATACTTCTTTTGGGACCTTCTTTATGCTTATGGGCGCCGCTTGGATAGATAACTCGGCCAATTACGTGAAGGTTAGCCGAATTTCCAGTATCATCTGTGCCTTGTCTATTGCAACCTTTAATATTAGTGTTATCTTGCCAAATATCAAGGATGTGATTCTGGTGACCAATGTCATGGCCTCGTTCGGGTGCTCGTTCATGTATCCCGCACTATTGCAGGTCAGTCTCCGAGGGGCCGTAACGATATTACCCGAGGCAACTGTATCGGCCATTGTGATTGTATTACAACAACTAAGTATGGGCGTACTCATGAATCTACTGAATCCACTAAGGAAACTGTCCCCTACGCCAAATGGATTCCAAGCGCCAATGATAATATTCTCTTGTATCGTCATGATAATCAACATTTTATATGCAACCTCATTTAGGGCTCCAAGTCGAGAGGAGCTCCAGAGAAAGCTGAGGGAATTAGGCAATAGGAGTATTTTAGTAAATGAGGAGTAAATAAGCAGAGAAGATCGGGACATTCGTATATAGACATTCCGAATTTTAGTTAGAGAGAACGAGTTAAAGCAAGAATAAGAACAAGAAAATCCATCCCAAAAGAGTAACATAATGTGAATGCAAGCAACAATATCAAGCAGTATGTAGATGTAAATATGTATATTTTATTTGTGAGAATTCAAGAAGCAAAGATAAGCAGGAAAATGAAATGATTTCATGAAGCAATAACCACCACCACCAGCACTAATTAACCAGAGTCACTATATAATTGGATTTTTGAATATATATGATAGCATTTTAGAGAAAAGCTAACAATTATCAAATACTACGTAGTCTTTGTCGTCGACGCTTTACCGATCACAGAGATCCTTTTTAATATTTGCTGGATTATAAATATTATGAATCTCTGAAATACAACAACAACATCCAGGCAAAACGCGGCCAGAGTTATAAAATCACAGTCAATCTAACGCTTTGCATTGTTTATTTATACAAACAGAATTGCTTGCCAACTGATGTTTGTTGGCCGCAATTCGACATTCGGTGCCTTCCCAGTGCCGGTCCGATAGGAATCAAATCTAGTCGATCTTCAGTATCATCCAAATCATTCTGTCGCCGTTGACACCACAGAGTTTCATTACAGATGGAGGCCTTGAATGAATGGATGGCATGCGTGTTCAATTGTTTTGAAAACAACTGACACTGAGAGGCTGCTGGGAAGACTTGACCAGGCAAAGAGTGGATCTCCTTTCGGCCTCTAGTTATGGGGGCCAGTTTTGAGTTGTTCACTTAGAACGCTTACCTTGTTTCTGATTGTCCCAGCTGAGCAATCTGACCATTCGGTGTTGATTGTCCTGATTGAATGAGTATTGGCTGACATGATGTATTTGTCCGGATTGCAATCTCCATTGAACGGGTGGCCGTCGTGATGAACACCCAAGCTATGAGCGATCTCGTGGGAGGCGACCCAAGCAGATCCAAAGCCTCTGGTTAGGTAGACTCGACTTACATCTTGGTCGTCATGGTTGCCCCGTCCTTGATGATTGTCCACCAGTCGTCCACTTGAATGATCTATACCAAATTCCACTATTAGACAGCCCAAATCTCGCGCCCATTCGATGCCGTTCATCACACTAATTCCATTGTTGTCCTACTGACCTCCAGCGAGTACTCGTCGGCCTCCTCTTGGCTAAACAAATCATCGGATGTTAATAATAGACTGAGGTCCCACGAGGATTGTTGTTTCATCCTCTCGTCTGCTTGATAGTAACAAAAATCATCCAATAGAACATCAACATTGGCGGTTGAGCCATTGACTTGCGGCCTATAATGGAAAATTCTCTCCTTCTTCAATTCGATGCCAATCAGTGGCATAAAACTGCTGATTGAACTCGCGCCCAGATGCGAGAAATTAACATCAATCTGGCCGACGTAGGCCATCAGGAGGTCCTCTATAGTTTGATTGTCCAATTTGAGATTGTTTCTCAGGTGTATATCGAGCGATTGATCAATAAACAGGGACAGTTTGATTAGATACTCTGATTGGCTTGAGTTGCACGCAAGAGAATGAAGGCTGCCGCCGCCCGGCAGACTCGATGCGTTGGCTGGTGCGCGCAAACAAATACAGAGACGCTGTTAATGTGAGCAGCGGGAAGAAAACTTGAGATATTGATTGTTTTAACATTATGATGTAGATGCTGATTAACTAATTATTATTATTATTATCTGCCATGTTCCCACCGTGTCCGTGATTGTATTGAGACCATATGAATTAATGGAGCCGGAAACAGTTGAGGAAACGAGAGAAAGGGACGACATTGAACAACATTGAGAGGAAAAGCACATGTCATGCGGGATGAACAAACAAAATTGTTTTTAGATACAAGTAGTAGTTGGTGACAATGAAAATTAATTGAGGTTAAATTTAAAACATACACATAACATGAGTGACTATGTATGATAATAGTATGATTTGCTGTACATCAATGACATTGCCAGTGCAGCCTCCACTTTTGGTGTTATTGATTGACGATAGGTCGTTATGAATGATAACATTCGCACTAATGACATCAAGCACTATTTGTTCCATTTGTGTAATAAGGATATCAGACAAGGAGATATATTTATATGGACTAAGGTGAAAGGGTCCAATGGCGTAGATGGATGCGTGTTTGATGACAAACAGCCATGTGAATGCTGTCCGCCATGTATATGATTTATTATTACTATTATCTAATGGGTTGTATACTGTCGATTTCATGAAGATGATTTTGTTGGTGATGGTCCACATTATTGTTAAAGCTATTGATCTATCTCGTAGTTTGCTTAACCATAGTAATGTATATATAATAATGGTTGATGACTAATATTCAAGTTTAATATTATCCATCTATCGATCACTGAGCAGCAATTTGAAATTTTCAACACTCGACCTCGCCAACAATCATCTCGACATGAGATGCGTTTTGTTGTGGTTGCTGCTGTTGGTTGTTATTGCCGTTTGTTTGAGTTACCTGTCTTCTGATATCATTCACTGAGGACTGACATGACGATGAGTTGCAATCCTCGACACCCACGTCATCGGTGGCGGCGGTGGTGTTGTTTGTCGTTTGTGTTAGTTGAATCATTATCGTTGATGATATTAGTTGTTGTTGTTGTTGTTCGTCTATCATCGCAACCACCACCGCCGGCGCCACCACAACACAGCTGATGTGACGTCGTATCACTCAAAACAACCTCCAAGTCACGCTCTATGCATCGCTTGATCTCAAGCAGTGGAGCCAACATCTTCTGGTTGTAATTAGAGGCATAATTGAGCAACGTGATGATCGAGTCGATCAACTTGAGCTTCTCGGGCGAGCGCATCAGTGCATTATGCAACAAGTTGTGTTCCTCGTGATCGGCATGCTCGATGCTCTGCTCGTGCTCGGCGGCCAACAAATTCATGGAATACTCATTGATTTGTTGCTGTTGTTGAGTGTTGATACTCGGCCAACTGTTGTTGTTGCTGTTGCTGTTGCTGTTGCTGTTGCTGTTGCTGTTGCTGCTGGTGTTGTTGTTGGTCACTTGCTTGTGAGGTCATGAATTGTTGTTGTTGATTGAGTTGACACGCGGCTTGATTGTCGTAGGATGAGTCTTGTTGATGTTGGTGTTGTTGTTGGTCTTCTTGCGAGCAAATGGCAAATTGATTGGCACCATTCGAGGGTGCATTCGTCGAGCCGTTGGTGGCCAGTTGTTGTTAGCCAGTGCCACCGCTAATCATTGGCAGCGGATAATGTCGAATAGTGGATATATTCTCGTACTCGTATTCGTAGCAACCACCGGCTCCGCTTGGCCCATGTCCATCACTTGCGCCGCCATTGCCACAGGCCAGGCCACCAGTACCCATCGATTGGCCGCCGGGTAGACGCTGACTGACATAGCCATGGTGGTGGCTAAGGCCGAGCTGAGCGTCACCGCCGCTGGCCATCGACTGTTCGTAGTGGTCCGAACAGCAGTCGTTGTGGTCAGAGACTTCGTCGTGATAAAGCAGCTCGTCAGATGGGCGTCGCTTGGCGCTGCGATGTACCGGCCAAGAGCGCCGCCACCGCCACTTGTTGTGGACGTGCTGTCGGTGGTCGAGGCTGCGTTGGCGTTCGATGTGGCGCAACCAGACGGCAGATAGAACTCCTGATCGTCGCTATTGTAATCACTTCCTAGGCTGATGATGGCTGGATTATTTGTTGTTGTTGTTGCTGGCAGTTATTGATGTTGTGCAATTTGATGCTGATGAATTGGCGCCGTTCGGACAGCGACCTTGGCAAGAAGCAGTAGACACTCGGCCAGCAGCCGCGGCAGCAACATGTTGAATGCTCGTGTTGTTGTTGTTGCCGCCATTCAATTGATTAGATGTCGGATCGAGTTGCTGCTGGTGCTGGTGCTGGTGCTGATGCTGTTCGTTCTTGATCAAATCCATTAGCTGCTGATGGGAACTGTCGTTTCGTCGCAAACATGAGCTGTTTGTGTTAGTTGTTTGTTGCGAGCCCACCCCATCGTCGGTATAATTCACCTCCATTAGATGCTCATTGCTATTACCTAAACTATTATTATCACTAGTGTCATTGATACTACTACTACTACTACTACTACTGTTACTATTACTATTACTACAGGTTAATGTTGTTGTCTTTCCTATCGTGTTATCATCACTATTATTGTTATTGATTTTGCTACTATTGATTAATGCAGTGTTGTTTGTACTTGGGTGATTGGGTGTCTTATTGGCGCCTACGATTGTCATCGGATAATCGTTTCTTGAAGTGCTTGATTGTCGTTGTGGTTGTGGTTGTTGCTGTTGCTGTTGGTGGCTAAGCATATGTCGCCTGGCCATCTGCAGCAGTCGGCCCGTCCAAGTCGTACCCGTTCAGGTGCTCGCTCGACATGTACTGGTCCGAGTGATGCAGCGAGTCCAAGACTTCGCTCGAGATGGCCCTCTGAGGTGGTTGTTGTCGCTGACCAGACAATTCTGCTGCTGCTGCGTATGTTGTTGTTGTTGGTGATGATGTTGTGGTTGTTGTTGACTGCAGATGGACTGGATGTCGGCCAGTGACGAGCTCGACCTGAACGACAGAGACGAGAGGAGGCCGGCGTTGCCAGGACGTTGTTTTGGTCACCGCCGCCGCCGCCGCCGCAGACTAACATCGACTGGCAGGTGGTCGGGCCGGCCGAGGCAGTGGCAGCGGCCGCCTGGATGTTACCTGCAATGGACGACGACGACGACAGCGACGACGACGAGCTGGTGGAAATGCGCGCCGACGACGCGGACGAGCCAGCCAGTTCGTTCGACAAGTCTGGCTGGCGACGATGCTCGAGGTGATGATGATGTTGATTTTGATGGTGGTGGTGGTGGTGGAGGTACTGCCTGTTGCTCACTCGGTGGCGTTGCTGTCCACCTGCACTGGGCGGACTGTGATGTTGTTGGTCAACCGCCTGTTGCTGCTGTTGCTGCTGCTGCTGCGAGTGGTGCATGGACTGGTCCTCGAACCACTGGCAGAGGAATGGGATTCCATGGAACCAGTCCTCGATTTCGTGGTCCTCTCGTGCGAGGCTATCGCTCGAATTGAGGGCAGCCACAGCGGCAGCTGCCGCGGCCACACTACACCTGGTGCAGGTGATCTCCACGTCCCAGTGGTCGCCACTTGTTGGGCCAGCGGCGGCGGCGGCGGCGGCGGCGGCGGTGGGACTACCACAACGAGAACTCGAGCCGGTGTTGTTGTTGTCGGGCGGAATGTGGTCGTGTAACTGTTGTTGTTGCTGCTGGTGATGGTGTCCAACCAATGCGGTGGCGGCTACGGCAGCGGCCGCAGTGGCCGCCGTCGACAGATTGGGCGAGTCAGATCTCCTCAAGTCGGTGGTGGTGGTGGCCAGCGGCGAATTAGAGACTCCAGCCGCTGCCGAGCCACCTGTTCCACCTCGCCGACGCACCCAACAGACGTTCTCGCGCTTCTTGAAACTGTCCAGCCAGCCGTTGGAGCCGTGGAAGTCCTTGAAGTTGCACTGGGCGGCGGCCGTCCGCGCGAATCGCTTGATCACCTCGCCGTCGATCTTGTGGTTGCGCTCGAGCATGGACTTGACGAACAGGGCCGTCACCTGGTTGACGATCTTGTACTTTGAGCGGTCGTTGCAGGCGCTTCCGCGAGCCAGACATTCGGGAACGCAGAAAGAAGTCCTTCTTGCGCCAGATGTTGGCCGCCGTCGAGGTGGCGATATGATACTTCTTGCCCAGTAGGGTGAACGGGACTCCATGTTCGTGTTCCTGGATGAGCTTCCTCTTGAGCTCCAGCGACAGCTCCACATGTTTGCGGCTGCTCACCACACTGGTGGCCATCTCTCTCTCTCTCTCTCTCTCTCTCTCTCTCTCTCTCGCAGGTGCTCGTTGCTGGTGTTGTTGTTGCCGGTGTTGTTGCTGGTGTTGTTCTTGGGGCGATCTTGGTGTGTCTTGATTCTTGACTTGGGTATTTCTATATAAATATTTCTGTATGTGTGTGTGTATGTCTGTGTGTGTGTTAAGAATCTCTGAATTCGTACATCTTGTTTAGAATGATTGATTGGTTACTAATTTCTAATAATCTACTCTCAACTGCTCATCATTTGACTATCAACAAGTAGCCTCTCTGGCTAGCTGTCTCTCTGCCTGTCTCGCTTACTCTGTCGCCAGCTCGACTGGGAAACTGGCCACTGCCCGCCGCCGACGATCAACTCGCGACTTTCTGCTCCAGTTTGCCGGCTCGCCCGCCAATGGAGCTGATTGCCCCACGACAACCACAACCACAACTACGACAAAGACGAGGATATTCTGCGATGTTGAAGCGACCAATTTGAATGTATTTGCTCGGTCTGGATGTGACTTTGGTTTTCCTATATTTATATGGATTATATATCCACTATAAACTGGTGGCCGACTAAACAAGTGTCTCCGCAAAGAGGAAAACAAAGCACGAAACAGTACGACGACGACGACGACGGAGATAGACAGTCGGACTGATTGGAGGACTTTTTGGTGTATTTGTTGTCGTTTACAGCGGCGACGAGGACGACGACGAGGCTGCTGCTGCTGCTGTTGTTGTTGTGACTTGCTCATTGACGGCTGGTTTGTTGTCGCCCTAATCGACGTTGGCGACGGCGACGTTGAATAAACTATTAAATTGTGCTAATTATTCGAGTTCACTAGCCAACTCGGCTGCTCTCTTGCTCTCTCCTCGACTTGCTGCAGTCTGGCTCGCACCGACAAAGGGCGCTATGTACTTGGCGGCGAGAAGACGAAATGACCGACGACGACGACGACGACGACGACGTTGGCAGAGGCGGCGCCGGCGACCAGAACGAGAACAACTCGATTGGATGTTGGCGGATGATGAGAATCTTTGGTGATGTCGATATATTGAGGATGATGATGATGGAGACAACAATGCAAATCAAACGGCACAAACTGTGGCTGTGGTTGTGAGGCTGTCTTTCTGGTTGTTGTCATTATTATTATCATTATTGCTGTTGTATTGGTGCTATCTCTCTGTCCGTCGTAGTGACTTTTTGTCTTTATCTCTCCTTTTCTTTCTTCTTGTTTCTCTCAGACGACGACGACGACGACGACGATGATGATGGCGACGACAGCGACCACAGCGACGGCGGTGGCAGCGACGCCAAACTCAAGCAACAGGCGCGTCAGCTTGCTCGTTCGCCTGCAATTAGCTGATTAGATATCTCGGGCGCCGCCATAGTAGCTGATATTTTCTGTCCTTCTTATGGACGTCGCCGGCATCGTCGTCGTCGTCGATGTTGGGCGATGTTGGCGATGTCGCTGTCGTCGCTATCGTTTTTCTGTGTGACTTTCGCTTTGGATGGCGACTGCGGTGCAAACTTGTTGCTCGCCGCCGATGAAGTTAACTTGGTGGTGCGTGTGCTGGTTGTGTATGAGCCTCGGCGGGCCAAAGACTTGACTTTAGTTGTATCAACGCGAAAGCAAACTAAGAGCTGCTGAGTTGGCGCGCTAAGCCTCGGCGGCAACTCTGCAAACACACTTGTTGCGCCCTATACCAAAGTAGACTAAGGCAAAGGCTCGACTAGAGTCGAGCCGAGCCGAGCCGCAGCAGCAAATCTGTGTGGCCGTCGGCGCTCGCGTTACATTGACGATGAGATTGTCGCCGATGCTCTGCTCGTCCATAATCGACATTAGCAATCATTCAATCGAATGCAAAGCTAATTGCGACGAACGGCGACTCAGAATCTCTGAGTCAGAAAGCAGAGCCCAGCGGAGACGATCGGCCAGTCGACGGGGCGGCGACTGCCGCATTTCATCTGGTCGGCCGTGCAAACACTGATTGTTGTCCGTTCTAGCGCTGCCGCCGCCACCACCGCCACCACCGCCAACAACAACAACAACAACAAGTGGCCGTCGCTCTCGTTTCGACGACGACAAACACAAACACCACCGCCAATTGTTTGCTTTTCATCGCTCCTCTAACGACTATATATAAGCCGCCGCTCGAGCCCAACTCGCACGACTCGTTCCAGTGATACAGTGAATCAGATAGACAGAGATGTAATTATTATCATTATATTACCGTATCAACAACCACGTCAAGATGGCGTTAACCGACAATACTCCATTTCATGATGGCCGATCTCTGTTCGGCTGATCTTCCAGCTCGCTGTATTTGGGGTGGGCTCCATCATGAGCGATAATTTACGTACTGTAGACACTTCGGCGACCTTTGGGTGATGCGGCAAAAAAAGTGGACATGCGCGCCAAGAATCGTCGTACAGGTCCACTTTTTGCAATTTCAACGAATGTAAATGTACCATCAACTTACCAGATGTGTAGGTGTAAAAGGTAGGCCTGTTGTGGATAAGATGATTGGTGGGCAAAACGTATTTTGCATTTTTGCATTGCCATGGAATGTAATCAGATGCATCATACTAAATTGGAGTTAATTAAGAACACCCAGCACTCTTGTGGATGTCGACTTTCAGTTGCACGAGACTTCTTCTAGTCATAGTTGAGACACCTGGCGAGCGCAAATGAGATAATACCTCACATGTACTTCGCCAGCTCGAGAGAAACCTGTTTGATGCTCGTGCGGATATCATTGATGATTTGATGAAGCCGTAAAAGCTGCAAGATATGATTCATGTGGTCGAAGTGGATGCGTAGAAGATGCGATGATATTAATTTATCGAAAGTGAAGGATACACAGCCAAGATAGGGCACGAGATGTCTTGTCGTCGTCGACAATGACGACGACGACGATGATGATGATGATGATAATGATGATGATGATGACGACGACGACTTTGAGTGTCGGCTGAACTGAACAATCGGCGATGGTCGAGCAGAGCAACGGCAGTATGGAGTTCCCGAATGGTAATCAGGTTGGTGTCCCTCGAGTTGAGTTGGATATAGAGAGATTCAATTAGTATTCTGGTTGCTGAGTGTTGTTTGACTAACATCAGAGCTCGGCGAGTCAAGATAACAATCGATTCGATTGGTCGTGCTCATCACACAGGCCCAAAACAACTAGAATGAGACCAGTCAAGTCAAGCCAGTCCATCTAACTCTCTCTCTCTCTCTCTCTCTCTCTCTCTCTCTCTCTCTCTCTCTCTCTCTCTCTCTCTCTCTCTCTCAGACGAGAGACTCTTTGTGTGCTGTCTAATAACCTCGGCGGCCTTTACTCCTCAATTACATCACAGCCAGGCAGCCATTCGAGCCAACTAAAAACTACAGCGACAGCGATGGTGACGATATGTGTTTGATCAATACCACCAGAAGGACTGAAAGAAGAGTTGAACAACCCAAAAGACTTGCCATAAACAATGACTAGGAGCGAGCGCGCCAAAGTGCCAACACTCGTCCTGGCTCCATGACGACCACGACGCCGACTCATACGAAGCCCAACAATGACTCTCGCAAACTGCCGGCTACGTAACAAGTAACAAGTGTCGTCGCCGTCGTGGTTAACTTGGGGTTTCGTTTTCTGTTGCTGTCAGTTCTGATGGTGGTGGTGTTTCAGATATCGTCTGGGAACAACACTGGAGACGAGAGAAATTAGGAGCATGTGGAATAATAAACACTTGAAACACACAGGCACAGGCACAGGCACAGGCACAGGCACAGGCACATCACGACCGCCACGATGATCATTAGCGAGAGAGGGCCATCAACAGTTGGCTGGGGGTGGTTGGGAGGAGGAGAAAGGAAACAACACAGAGCCGAGGGGGCTCATTAAACTATCAACTATCAACTAGGACCAGCCGGAGGCGATATTGGCGGTATTATTATCTCATCATGTTACCATAATGGCCCTCATGGGACGGCCAATTATTTAAGCCCCTCGTCGGGGTCTTCGTGCGATATTGTTTTAGCTAAACAATTAAATTCATTAGCGCCGAGTGCGCCCACAGAAGCCGACGGCGACGAGACGTCATTGGAAGTGTTACCGGCAAGCGAGCGACGCTCACTGTCTCCATGTGGTCGTTGTCGTCGGTGGAGATAGGCGGATAGAGATCGACTAGAACAGTCGAGTGTTTTGCATAGTCCCCCACAGGCAGAGAACTGACAGACAAACGCTGTGTGCCCGTCGCCGTCACCCAGAGCCACGCCGACCATTATATTCAGATGAATGGATGGATGGATGGATGGTTGGTTGGTCGGTTAATCATAACAATGCTAGAGAGTGTTAGATTTTCTATCATGTCAATTCATGGCCGGCCTGTTGTTGACACACCATCGGACGACACAACATGACGAGTTGATGGTTGTTCATCCAAACAAAACTGACTGAAAAACAACCACTGCCGGATGGATGGATGTATTTATCATTATGCGATTGCGGCAGCCATTACGACAACCAGTGAAAAGGTAAATATGGTGTTGCGGGATTTGTTGTTGTTGTCGTCATTATAATTGTTTGTTCTCATATTTTTAGAAAATTTATGGTGATTATTATCGGGTACAATACAACATTAAACAAATGGTTCTTGCTGGTGCTGGTGATCGTGATATCTTGGCATGCGTTGTCAGCCCTCGACCGTCGACTCGTAGGCGTTCGCCTTGTGTTTTGGCAAGAACTTGAAGTTTTCGGGCACTTTGCCGAGGAACATCTCGCTTATCTTCACCCAATCACTGGCCGCCGGACTGGACAACAGAGTCTCAAGCTCGTCTCGGCCCTTATACATTGGTGGCCTGTCGTTGATTCTCTGTGGTAGCACCTCGAGCAAACCTACGGGAATATAACGACACGCAAACGAAAGCCACTCCAATAAATACTTTCGGCTGTTCTCTATACCTGTCGCATCACTGCCCCAATGGTCCAGGGCAAAATTGGCGTAGTCCTCACTATGTCCAAGCGCTCGCAGCTAGAGATATCCCAGGTCCTGCGTTCCTTGATCTCAGTAAACAACCAGGGCGATATGAGGGCGCCTCTGGCAATCATAACACCCGAAACATTTGGATTCTCCTCCAATCTCTGATAATATTCTTGCCATGAAATACAATCGCCCGAGCCCAACAATGGAATGTCCTTCTCGATGACATGACCGCATTCTGTTTACATAATCCCAGTCGGCTAATTTTGTGTATCGTTGATTACGTGACCTCCCATGAACTGTCACGGCCCTGATGTGTCTCGAACCAAATGGATTGATTACAGATCTTATTATGTTGTGCGCTATATTCTTCTCCTCACTGCAGCCACTTCTCATTTTAACTGTAATTGGCACCTTACTGACCATACAAGAGCTGGCAATTAATTTCCTCAGCTTCGAGCCGCGTTGCATTAAGCCGGCGCCCGCACCTGACTGATAGATCCATTCGGTTGGACATCCGCAGTTTATATCAATAAAATCCATCTCACAATGATCATTCAAAACCTTGACTATCTTGGATGCATGCTCCTGATTGCTGGCAGTTATTTGGACACCGAAAATGTCCTCACTTTCGTGTCTCCTCAAATGAGACCACTCGGATGGGTTACCATTCAATAAAGATGTACACAGAGACATTTCGGCACAAGTAATATCGCAAAGAGAACTTCTTACATAGGCGTCTGAAGGGTAGATTTCCACTGTAGTCAAGGGCCAGGTAAAGCTTATTCTTGAAGTCAACGCGACTCTTTACACAATCCCGACCCACGAAATCATCGACAACAACTGCTCCTATTCGTTTTACGTTGAATCGATCGACATCCTTGTCGTTGTTCTCCTCCTTGACTCCATGGCCCTCGACTTCGGCCTGATACAATCTATTGATGGCCTTATCCACTATCTTAAAGTCATATGTCTTCTTTCTGAGCTTGTGTTGTACCGAAGTCTCCAATTTGTTTCTATGCCGAGAAAGATAACTCTCGCGACCTCCCTCAAGTGACCATCGCTTGTGGTTAATCATATTGTAAGCTTTGTTGTTTTGTTCGAGAACTATAGTATGGTTTTTCGAATAAAGACAAGCAACACCATATTGGCATCTACCGTAGTTTGAATAAATAAAACATGGCTTGTCAGCTTCAAAGAACTCCGATTCATTCGCCTTATAGATCTTGTATAAATCGTGACTATAATCACATTTACCCTCATAAGGACACTGGCCTTCGTTCTCCATCAACTTCAAACACAGCCTCTGTGATTTGTCAATCATCGGTCTGTTAGCCTGTTGTTGGTCGGCATCATTCTTCTGGCCCCTCGTTTGACTCACTCGCTGGCCTATCTTGTAGCGTAGCTTGTTCTTGTTTTGTCCCCTCAACTTGAACTTTTTGTGATTACCTGGAATATCTCTGTCATCGATTACAGGCCTCTTCTCGCCTTTTGTGTCATCCCTCCATCGTGCTCGGCGTTGTTGGCACTATCAGTTGTAGGTTTCGCGGCTCCATCTGCCATGAAATCCCAATTGATCTTCTGGTCTTTGCCGGTGACCAGAAACTCTTTCTTGATGGGCGCAACTCCTTGGGCCGACCTTCGTTCGCTTGAAGAGTCTCCGATTGTTCTTCAGTCATGATAATATTGAAGTCGCTCGGATGAGAATTATTAGTAAGATAATAAAATTATAAAATGTACTAGTCTGTTGAAGTGTATTGAATTAATGATGGATAACTCGTTAAACAAGAAGGTCTGCACGAATTTGTAGTTGGCATATTTTTGTTCCCCGAATTGGTCCACGTGGACGAAACACGCGAACGCATGCGGATCGGCGTCGGTGGCGCTGCGCATCGGATGAAAATCCTGTCAATTTGGCTATCTCTCTCTCTCTATCTCTCTATATATCTTTCAAGACTCGTGTTTAATCTTTCTGTATGTAACCATCTTGGTGCTTAAATGACCTCCCAGGTAGGAGCCAGATTCTAGGGTCTTCTCATAGTTGACGACAGTCTTGAATTTGACATCAGGGCCGGCCAAATTCAGAGTGTTCTAGCTCGAGCATCCTGCCCTGTAGGTTTGATGGTTGTTTATAATTAGTACATATGGTTGAGGTTATCATGAGGGATGTGTGATGTGTCTCATTTAACTGTACTTACCTTAATAACCCGGGCAGACATCATGTTTTGATATTCATCTATTAACTTGGCATCGCCAATTACGGCTCCATTTGTACCATTATTGTTGTTGTTGTTCTGGTGATTATCATCATGTTGTTCACCAGCCACTTGATAGACTTTGATCGTGAATAGCTCTTCCATGATCAGCGTCTTCTTATCTGGTGCATATGAACAACGTGTAGCCAACCTCAAATTTAGGTGACACCTCCTCGGTGGTGGTGATGGTTGTTGTTGATTTAACCGTCAGATAAGCAGGACATATCAATCTCTGGCTGGGGTTTGCTATGGCCGAACGCAACTCCCACCGCGGCCGCTGCCCTTCGCCTGCCATCCCTTGAAGTCTTCCGTTCTTCGCACTGCTCGGCGGCTGGTTGGTGCTGGGCCCGCTCGCCGCGCCTACCTGCCAGTCCGAGTCGTCCGGCCCGGCCCGGCCCGCCGCCTGGCTCGCATCGTCCCTTCGTTCGCCGCTTCACATTCGTCCCTTCGTTCGTTCGCTCACTTGCTTTGCCCGCCCGCTCGGCCGGCCGCCTGGCGCAAATTTGTGCTGAAGAAATTGAATCCCAATGGAGATGAAGAAATAAAACATCAGTAATCTTCCTCTATTATATTTGTTCCTAATTACAACAGTCGAGATGTTATAATGAATCCCTAAGCCATCACTAGAGAGAAGAAGAAGAAATTAATTCAGCCATATATACCATAAGTTGATCGAAACTACAACCACCACCACGTTACGTACACCACCGCAAAATTAATCACCATTTGCCAAAAGCTAATGACAAAGCCAAGATAGTGAGGGAACACAAAAAGGCTTCTTCTCATTTCTCGTTTCATGTATCTTGTGTTGTTTAATAACAAACACCACACCACACAACACCACATTCTCACTTATATGTACTATCACCAATGTGATATAGTCATAGTGGTCATAAAAAATATAGAAAAATATAGTTACACGTAGATAATTTATATCCATAATTGTTACAGATACACTATAAGAACGATACATATATATATATATGATGATATATTGATATCCCAGTGAAATAGCAATAGATTATTTTGAAAATTATAAACAACAAGACAAAGATTACCAGATAGTTGGATCAACAAATTGGTAGATAGCGAGAAAAGAACAAGATAACAACACTCACACGCCATTTCATCTCACTCTATCTCTTCTTCTTATCCTACACGCAGATACAAGTCAACTAAATAAAGATAATAAATATTCACACTGGAACATATAACTAAATCTTATCCGACATCTTCTCTTATCCAGCATCATCACAAGAGACATATATATACATACAAGAACACTATTTAGATCACTATTATCAACAACGCCAAATTATCCTTCCGAATCATAAAACTACAAGAGATATTTATTATAAATCTTCAGTTTGACTTACACATTCATTGTGGGTCATATCATATGTAACAGGGCAGAGAAGCTATCATAAAAGCAATTCGATCGGCCCGTTCACGCACCAATGCCAAAAATATACAGGTTCATATTTACCTGAGAGCTAATAGTGACTTCTCTATTATAAATCAAAAATTATTTCAGTAGAGACATTTGATTGAATCATTGGGTGATAACTAGACAATTGATTATCATATTAAATCAAAGAGGACTAAACTGTATCACCATCAGAATAAGCTGATAATGCTGCCGACACCAACGATTGAAGATAAAACTAATAGGGAGAATTGTTGATAGATATTCGAGACCAGATATTTAACGGCTTACCTACCATTTGCTCGTTAAAAACTCACCCTATCAACCTTAGATAAATCAAACAAATCAGCTGAGAAAGCAGTGATATTGTACCCTTCGTTATAGGTTATACCATACGACGCCAATCTAAAGAGAAAGACGATAATAATAACTATTGGACATTGTAGACTGGCTTTATGACAATCACAAAACAACAAACAGAGAAACATCTATATCAGTTGACCAGCTAATAATATTATATAGCTAATTAAGTCAGAATCCATCATCATCTCTTCACATATATCATCATCGCCATCACCACTAGCAACGTCAAATCTGCCTTTAAGGTAGGTATTATATTCTATTCAAGGAGAATAAAAACACAATATTATATCCCCAATATAATCCCTCCAAAAATAGCTCAAATTTAGATCATGTTCAGAAGCTCCACAGCAAATTTGTCTCAAACAAATAATTTGATCAGCTCCAATAATCAATGCAGAAACTGCCAGCAATACCATTGATTTGAATAATCTTCATCTATTACATAATCACAACAACAATCCTTCGCGCAATCAGGTTCATCTTCAACAACAACATCAGCAACACAATATTTCATCTCCAAATCATCATCAGCCACACCACCATATAAATCACAATAACCACCATCAACATCATCAACCACTAAACAACAATAACAACAACAATATCAGCATCCCTGACCAACAACAACAGCCACAACATCAACATCATTTAGTTGGTAGCATCATTTTGCTAGTCAACCCTTATTTTCTTTAACATCTCACCAACAGCATCCCCACAATGTCAACAATAATACAACAACTATTTTAAGTGGAGTTCCATCGAGCCAGCAACTAGAGCATCAACAAACGTCCAACACTACAACAGCAGCAACAATGTCGCAATTCCTAGATAGTAGCCAATTGGCTGCGGCTCGTTTCACTGCCCAACATGCTGCCAGTTTGGCGGCAACAGGTTGTCACTTCGTGGAGGGCCTGAATGTTACCGACGCCAACCAATTTGTAACTGTAATGCAGCAGCAGCAGCAGCAGCAGCAGCAGCAGCAACAACAACAACAACAACAACAGCAACAAGCAACAACAACGCAAGGTCAGCCCCAGATACACGACGCGATTGGCAATTTTAACTCTTTCTTTCAGCATCACCAGCAACCACAAATCCGACAACGATTCACAGCGGCCGCATTAGCGGCGAGTGGTCATTCATCGGCCACATCAGTAATGTAACAAATCCAATCAGCACCAAGCCCATTCCCCATTCGACAGCTCATCATATAAAACCAACATCAGCATAATCAGCAAACGTCCGGCCATCATTTAGACCACCAACAACAGCAACAGCTTGCGTGTGTGAACGTTATGACAGCCAACATGGCTGACAATCTGACGAGCCATTTGAACGGCGGTGGTCATATTATAATTGACCAAGCAAACGGGGTTGTTGAGATTACCGCATGGGGCCAATGTTATTGGGACTGCCGATCGAAGCGACCGCTGCCTCGATAGTGGTCAATACAATCAGGCAACAACAACAACAACAACAACCAACTCTCTCTGTCATCGAATACAAATAATAGTAGCCCTACGACTAATAACAGTTCCTCAAACGCCTCTAGTGCCGCAAATACCAATGGCGCTCAGACGAATGCCAACTCTACTTGTGCCACTAATACGAGTGGAGGCGGTGGACGTGCCAATCGAGGCAGCTCATCATTCACGACAAATCCCACCAAACAGAGTGGTGCCAGAGGAGGAACAGCTGGCGCCAATCTAAATGGAGCTTCTGACTAATGACAACAACAACAACAATACTAGCAATATAATAATAATAATAATATCAATATCAGTAGTAGTACGCCAAACACTACGAAAAGTAGTAAAAGGTAGCAAAAATAATAGCAGAAGAATCAACATGATAAGACTGTGGCAGTGGATAATCAATCATCAGGAAGAAATTCAGAATCACCCAGAAGGACGTTCCCGCCTGTCCGACATGTGCCAAGAGTTTTACAGAAAAGTTTAACATGAAGAGACACCAGCAGATACATTCCCAATCTAGGCCAAAGTATATTTTGTAATGAATGCTCAAAAAGTTTCGCTTGGAAGGATAATTTCATTCGCCACAAGAAGGCAGCTCATGGAGCTAATCTACAACATTTTCCAGTCTAAAATCCTATTGTTCCTAATTAGGAAAAAATCAACTACATCTTCATCATTATTATCACCATCATCGTCGTTCGAATAATGTAACTCTTTTCTTACTACTACATTTGAATCAATAGGCGACAATGATGACTAGTTAAACAACAATCAGAGATTGGCCATATTGTATATAGACATTTATAGCAAACATATACTGGAATATACACTTACACACCATCAATCAATCAATCAATCAATCAAGCAAACAAACAAACAATCATGCCATACTATACTTTTACCAGAACGCGCCGATCATTACCATGATTATTATTATTACTATTATCATCATCTTCATTGAAATTAACCTGAAAAATATTGTTGATTTGCTCCTATGAAGGTTAGAATAGGTTAGGACGCATTGAATGCAATAATTATATTATTACTAGATACATGGCCTTGCTCAACTCTCTCAACAACAACAACAAGAACAACAACTACTACTACTGACACTACCACCGCCAACATAACAATATCAACAACAACACTCAGAACAACTCCAAGTTTCAATTTCTCAAGCATTAATTGCAACAAGAACTGCGAGAAAGCCATCTTCTTGCCATTCTTTCAATGTGAACCAATCAAATTAATCAACTTAATCGCAACTCGCAGATCTGGCCTGGTGCGCCATTGAGCTCTCAAGAATACTAATAATAATGATATCAATATCAGTGGTGTGATGTTATTATTACTATTTACAGAATTGACTCATGCACGAGATTAGCTGAGATGATAATGGAAACTTGGAGAGATCAGACGAAGGCATCCCCAAACGACAAGGACGGCAGCCGGACAGGTGCGTCTCGTGAGATTTTATGCTTAATGGCGATAACGAGAAATTGAATTGATTTCAATATCTTCTCTTAATGATGACCTCGACCAAACAGTTGGCGAAGACAACGACCATAACGACTCATGAATTGGCCCTAGGTTGTTGTGTGTATGCAATGAAACATGGAACAGCATGGCCTGCATGCGTCTGGCAACAATTGAAGACCCAACTCTGATGGAAATGAGATCATAAGCGCGCACATACCCGACCAGGTGATGTACAGCACACTGACAATGGAGACACATGGCAAGTAGCAAGCAAACACCACGTAGTTCATGAGATTAGGTAGAAACCATTAGGCGTCATGTTAAAATGATGAGACTTCATGGATGGACAAAGAATGAAGTCGTGGTCATTAGTGGTTATTATTGTCATTGTCAACGTCGTCGGTGACAAGCCGATTGGCGAGTGAGTGCCATTGTAATGTAATATCAAAGTTGAGAGAGAGAGGAGAGAGATAGAAAACAACAAGATAATAGAAACGACAGTGAGTGATAGAGAGAAAGCGATAGCGATTTGATATGGCTGGTGGCCCCAACCACCGACTGCATTAGAGTAGATCATTGCGTCATTTATGATTGTCATCGTAGCCCAGCGCCGTTCTCGTTTGGAGAGTCGTCCACGTAATCTTTGGTGGAAATACTGTTGTGTTGTTGTGATAGATTAGGTGGAGGAAACGAGGTGGTGGTTGTTATTGTTGTAGAAATGAAGTTGTAACTTGTTAGTCAGCCATTTAGTCAAGTCGCTTCAGTGGCCCAACCTGCGGGTGATAAACAGTGAGGTGTGTTTTTTTGTTTTTATATTCTTCCAATTGGATACTAATGGCAAACAAAGAGTAAATACTTGATGTCTCTCTCTCCTAATTTCTCTCCATTGAATGCCATCAAGATACCACAGTGATAATTAATAATACAAAACCAGATTAGATTGACTAGTCGATCGGTCAATGCGAGCCAATTGTCGTCATCAATCCAAAGGAACGAATTACAGAGAAACGAGAGAGAGAACGAAACCAATCGCAAGCAACTATTTGAATGTATGAGAAACGTGAAACTCGACAAAAATTATATTGAGCTTCCGTCATGTTCGAAGTCGCCGCTCAATTATAGTTTACTACAATTATTATTATTATTATTTAATTAATAAAAAGTTATCGTATACATATATATATTAATCAATGTCGGCGCCAGTTGATAGTTATTACTTTCTCTTTGTGTCCTTAATTTAGTTGTTCGTGCAGCGAACGAGGCCACTTTTTGGGTTGCATCATCAAACAAGAACAACAGCCAGACGACACTTGTTGTCTCAATCCGATCATTTGGAGCTGATCCGGCGCCACATTCCGCTGATCGAGAACAAGACCCTCGTGGTTTGCGCCATCGTCCGCGAGCCCTTCGTCATGTACAGCAATGCGAGGCCGGCTGAGTACATGAACAGCAGCAGCAGCCAGGACGACGAGGCTCGCGCCAACATCGATAATTACAGTGGAGTGGCCATCGAGGTGGTCCGTCGGCTGGCCTCCATCTTCAGGTTCCACGTCAGGATCATCGCACCCAAGGACGGCCAGTGTTCGGCGTCTACCTGGCGGGCCGGCGCGAGTGGACGGGCCTGATGGGGCGTGCTGGCCCGGCGCGAGGCCGACATCGGCGTCACCGCGCTGTCCATCACATTGGGCCGGGCCCAGGTGATCGACTTCACGCGCGCGCCTACTACGTGGAAACGGTCGCCATCCTAGTGAGGACACCCGAGGAGGTCCAGAATTATCTGGCCATCTTTTGAGCCCTTCTCGTTGGCCGTCTGATGGTCCTCTTGGCCACCATAATGTCTCTCATCGTTAATTACGCTGATGACCAAACTGGAGGACGACCAGAATCAGCGCGAGAGATCCCACAAGCCGCTGGCGAGACGATTCGTCGTCGCCAAGCGACACCAGCCGCATGGACATGTCAGTCGTCAGGAGGAGGACCAACACGAATTTGGAGACACCTGGCTGGAGCGCTTCTATTATGTTGTGTCTTGCGTCATCAACATCCTGTTGATCAGAGGTGAGTTGAGCTCATTAATGGCTAGAAATATCGTTTGAAGTTAGGATTCCCACGAGGAATGAAACAAACATCAGTAGAATCACTTAGCTGTACGTTGGTTTGATCGTGCAGCTGCAACGTCGCCATTTGTTTTCTCTTCATGTTGCTCATACCAGACGAGGCCTCCTCCTCCTCCTCCTCCACAGAGGTGAGGCCTCCGTCTTGTATACATCACAATGGTCGGAATCCTCCAGTTTCAAGGAGTCTTCTTTGGTTTCTCGTGGACTCCTCCATATTGAGATTCTAGGCTCGAGTCGGTGAGTGATCGTCTTATATAGCAAGTGTTTGATGTGATTCTGTTGCTCCATCGGGCCGACAGAACTCAAACGCCATGCAATCCGGGCTCCGGCGACAAATCAGGGCGCAGCTTATCGAGTTGAATGCCACTCAGCCCAATCGACAGGTGTTCCATCATTCGTCTGGCCTCAAGCTTCATAGTCGGCCAACAAAGACTTGGAATAGTGCGAGCAAATCATTTCGTTGTTTGTCGTCGTAGTCGTCGTCGTCATGGTCGTAGTGGGCAGTTCCTGGCGTTGGTCCTCCAGTATTAGAAAACCAGTCGAAGTCGTCCATCGTCAGGTGCAATTTGTTCAGGTAACATTTCGATGACGACTGGCCGCCTGCCAGTACAACAGTCGAACGATAGGCAGTCAAGCGCCTCGTGGGCCTTGTCCTGGTTGTAGAGCCAAACACATGGCGGCGCATTCCAATAGACTTAGGCCTTCTTCGACCCCAAGCGAGGCGACGTCGCCCGACGACGGCTCGCGCGTGTTCGAGAACTTGTGGTAGCCCGTCAACAGGTAGTCCTGGCTGAATATGGTGCAGTCCGGCTGGTCATCGCTAGTCAGCTCGTCCAGAATGAGCTTGGTAGTTGCTCCACTATACACATTATAATCCACTGGTGACATTCCAGACGATAGTGCAGCAGGGCTGCTCGCCTCGGCTACAATAGGACACCAGCTGGCACCTCTGCTTCCTCTCCGCAGTAGTTCTGGCAGTCGAGCTGGTCGCGCGCCTGGAAGGTCCTCGCCAATGAGACCCTCAAAGTGGTGCTGCTGCTGCTGCTGGCCGGCTGCCTCTCTTTGAGAGCCAACTCCGCACTTTCAGCACTTTGTTTGCCCGAATGATTGCAAACGAGTCGCCCTCAGTAATGGCCGACTGGCTATCCGCATCACCTGCAATGGAGCCCTCTGATTTGGCGGAGCTTTCTTTCTTGCCACGAGATGCACCTGCACATTATTAGTTCCGTTATACTTGCTGGTGGTGGCCACGTAGAAGTGGAACTTGTTGGAGTGGGTCGGGGGCCTGATTTGCTTCTTCAATGGAGCCAATTAGATCGGCCAGATACTTGCGCGGTCGAGGCGGAAATTTAGGCGCATAATACAGAGAACACTCCTGATGCATTTGTAACATCGGCTTAACCGTATGTTCACCATAGAAGGTCTTCTGCCTGTGTATGGCCGCCATCTTGTCCGGTTGTGTTGCTGGTTTCTTTATGGGCCTCCATCAGGTGGTGGCCCCATAAAGGGAGTGAAGCTGACTGTCTGACGAGAGGAGACTCTTGTGGCAGAAGGAGAAGGCCAGGATGAGTTGGCCAGCTGGAACTCGCACAGGTCCGAGCAGGCGTAGACGGAGGCCAGCCGCTTCTTGAGAGTGGTGAATCGCGGCCGTCTGCTTGAGGCTCACTGACGGCAGGTGGTTGAAGTGGTGCAGGATGGCGTTGGGCTCCATTAGATCAAAGCGGCGGGCCACCATTGACTTGAGGCGACTGAACCTTGAGCTCGACAGGGCCCAGCTGCATCACAGGAATCTTCCTGGGCGCCATCAGGGCATCTGATAGAGTCTCGTCTCATTCGGGCCCAATCTGACTGTATTATCTCCATTAGTTTCTGGTGGTTGTGGTCCACCACTTTGTTGACTGGTATTCGCCGAGTCCATCTCGGCTCGAATATGAGCTCGAACTTGCGCCTCCGCCGGGCCCAGTTCGGGTTGACATCATTGAGACTGGCCGTGTTACATTAGACGCTGCTCGAGCTCCTCGTAAATCGATGGATCTGGCGGCCTTAATTACTCCCGTGCATTCGTTGGATTGGAGGCCTTCCACGAGCAGACTCAGGTGCGCTTGGCCCGGAATGATCACCTCCACTTGGAGGCTCTTGTGGTACTTGAACTTGGCGATTGTCTTCACCTGGGGCGTCCTGAAGAAGGTCTTCACTATGAAGCCGTCGCCCGCCAGCTGGCCGTTCAGTCTGATCTTCGTCCTGGCGCCTCGTAGACCACCAGCTGTGCATCGTCGCTGGCGCCATGCTTTATGGTTTGTATGCGCTCGAATTCGGCCATCCCGGCGTGGAACGAAGCAACAGGTCGTCGTCGATCGAGATGGGCCCTTCGAGGCCCTGTCGAAAGCGCAGCCGCAGCAACTGCTCGGCGCCACCGCTCGACGTCGGCCCCAGGAGCACCTGATGAATGGTACACGAGCCAGTTAGCTCGTTGATGAGCCTGGACTGGCCGAGGCCCGCATGGATGTGGCCCGGCTCGCGGCTCAACACCTGGCGCCAGCTCTCTCGAGGAGCCATTCAGGTGATGGAGGCGCTGGTAGTTCACCTGGAGGCCATTGGTTGACATTAGATTCCATCTGTCGGGACAGCGGCCGAACCAGCCCGGAGTGGAGCAGCTCAGAGGCGCGCATTGGCTGCCTCTTGCTCGACAGGCTGAACTCCAGACTTGCTCTCGTACCTGAACTCCACCCGGAACAGACTCTCGAAGACAATCAAGTCGATGGCGTCGTCCGACTCGAAGGCCACCTTAGCGGCCCGACTTCTCCTGCAGCCGAAGCCAGTGGGAATGAGGAATTTTCGTCTCATGGGCGCCGCCAACAAGTTGTGTCTGTCTAAGAAGCGATAATTGACCACTTGGGACAGTGAGCAGTGGCTTTTGTTTGCCAGGATATTGGCCCACGGGAAGTCGTTCAGTTCAATCTTTATCTAATACCATCGTCTTTATGTTTGTGGTTGTGTTCGAGGCATCCCCTGGAATGAAGTGCATCACATAGGATATGTCCACCTGTTGTTGATCTTGCACGAGCCACTTCTCCACCTTATCCGACGCCAAACTCTGGCCCAGCTTCTCTTCGTCCAATTTGAACAAATCCACGATACTGACATCCAAAGCGGTCGTCTTGTTGCTCGTTGTCCAGTCTCTTCACTTGCATCTGTTCGGCGGCCAGCCAAAGCGACAGCGCCCCATAAGAGGCCATGTGGAATTGGCCCCATTTAACGAGCCAAATTGCATGAGATTGGCGAGATCCAACCTGTGACTTCACCCGAATCATCTCTCGGCTGTTCATGCGTCGAGCTGTGATGCATCTGACAGGAGCCTCGGCAACTCAGATCAAAGAACTCGCTCGTTTTGGGATACATTAGAAGGTCGAGCTCTTGTTTCCTGTTGTGATTGATGGACTGCAGTCGATAGGCTTCCTGGTCTAGTGGTTGCTCCAACGCCCCAGGCCGATAATACTCGTCCAAGAGGACAAAATTGGCGCCACCACCATCGGGCACATGCAATGCAGTAGTACCTGTTAGCTCTGTTCGCATATGCACTGTGGCAATATTCTGCCCAGTGAGTTTGTGGCTCCAATTTGGGGAACTCAGCTTTGGACTCTCCTACGGGACTCTTTCTTTCTGTTGAGTTTGGCCATCTCCGAATGGCATTCGGGCGGCAGCGGAGAAGTCGCGACACATCATCGCTGGACCGGCGTAGGTGACCATAAACCTGAGCTCCAAATCAAGAGAATTGGCCGACTTTAGGCTGATAGAACGTAAAACAAGTGGCTCTTTTATGACCGTGCGCCGACTGTTTGAACTCGAAACTGACCAGTCCTGTTTGAGTGCTCCAAGTCCACTCTCTATGAGGTGCAGGTGCTCGCCATTGTTATCATAATGTCGTCTAGTCACTTGCGGTTTGTTCGATTGCGGTCGTCTGCTGCCAGATGCTCTGAATGATGTCTTACAGGTTGGCAAACAATCAGCTGGCTGGTTGTTGGAGAGGTGCCGGCACAAAGAATGCAGATTGTTCAGGAGAGACTCTGAGCGAAAACAATCGCTCCAAACTGAGTAGTCTCTTGCAGAGTCTTTTCTTTGGCTCGAACAACAGTGGAATAGGCAGGCCGCCCTTGGGAAGGATCACTTGCATTTGTTTGCTTTATTTGTTCCACCAAAGTGTCAGCCAAGTAGTGGACTCTTTGGCCAGATTCAGCCTGTTCACCTGATACACCAAAGTGTTGCTTTTACTGGTCACATACAGATCGTAGACCATCTCGAAGTCGTACACTTGGTCCACGTTCGCTCCAATGCTGCTTGTGTTGTGGCGTAGATGCGAAAGAAGAAGGAAACTTTGGCATTTGTGGATGAGAATACTTTGCTGGTATTCGAGGGGACACGACGATGGAAGGACCAGCAACTGGTCGTCTGGGGTGCCACAAGGCTACACTGAGGCTCGAGTTGAATGTCGTTTATGGTGATAGACTTGACTCCCTTCTGGAACGCAACAACTTTGCTGGTGTTGATTACGATGGAGCTCAGCTTTGAGCTTTGCCGATAATTTCTTTTTGGTCTTTTCTCTTGTAGTAGCTGATGGTAAAGTTGAAGATTAAACTGGAGCCATGCAATAGTCCTGCTGGCCATCGTCGTCGTCGTCGTCATCGTTCTTGGGCGGCCCAGCAACCAAAGGGCATAGTAATCGCGACTGTTGGAACTGAACTCGCCCAGGTAGCTGAGCCGGTGCGATAGTAAGCCCAGCTGCCAGAGGGCGGGCGCCACTCCATAGTGGCGAAGCCTTTAGTTGAGGCCCCACTCACTCTCACTCTCATCCTCATCTTCGGCGTACTCGTCCAGGCCGCAGCAGTCCAGGCGAGCCGACAGCGATGAGAGCCAGTGGTCGGGCCTCCGGCCACCTGTCGACAATCGGCCCGGTCGTGGACACGAACCACAGGCGCCCTTCGGGTAGTGGACGAAAAACTGCACCAGTTGCTCGCCTGCTTCCTCGTGCCATACCGGGCATCCAGCCGGCCATACAGATGGTTTGAGTCGCCCATGGCCAGTGTCATCGTAGGCGAGCATTTCGGTGAGTTTTATTGTAGTTCCATTGTCCAACTGCCAGCTTGAGGTGAGTTTGTAGTCTTCCGCAAAGCCTAAGGCCTCTTCAAAGGTAGGGAACTCCAGTTCCACATCTGCAACTTGTTGCTCAAACAGCTCCGGCTCCGGCTCCGGCTCTGGCTCATCGTCGTCAGGTGGTTGGCCATGGGCATCGTCGTCTGTCTGGTGGCTGTAATCAGCCTCCGGACAGAAGGACGGAACTGCAAAGGTCGAGTCGATTTGGTCTTGATAGAGATGCGATGAGAACTCCAGCACCTCTAGCCTCAAAACCACCGGATAGCAGGTACTCCTCGAGCAGCTCTCCTCTCGAGGTTCAATCCATCGAAGGGTTTCAATGGGTTCCTCATCTTCCGACTGAGGCCGGCTCGCAATGGTTGCGGCCGATCTCAGTCGGCGCACTTCGAGACGCACCAGGTCGCCCATATGGCTTTGGTTGCTATCGTCGGCAAAGGACGACTTCTTGAAGAAGATATAACATGCGCTGGCCACTCTCTCGAAGTCCTCCACCACCCATTCCACGTAGGAGAGAACCACTTGGTGGACATGACGACTCGACTGCGGCCAGGCGCCAGCCGCCGCTTGTGATGGATGTCGGCCATATTCATCAGGAGGGCGCCCAGTCCGAGCAGCTCGGCCTGGTGCTCTTTGGCTGGACGAGCTGGCGGCGGCAGTTCGCCCGCTCGGCCCCACCAGAGCCACCCTCCGTCGGGCCAGTCGGCATTGTTCCACTCACCATATCTTCGTAGGGCGCAAACGAACATTGTGGCGACTCCGTAAGTTGGATGCGATAATTAACGCTCACACCTGGCATGTTGAATATCCTGAGGAATTTGTCCTCCATTAACCCGGTTTCATCATCTCCGGTAGTCGGTGTTTGAGAGAAAGTTTGCGTCTCCAACTCGTAATGAGAAGCTCTCCTGGACAGTCCAGTGTCTGCTGGGCTCTTGGCCTGCTTTGTCGTCGGGTCGTATTGTTTAATTAGATAAGAAAAGAGGTAGTTACGCTTGTCGCTTGCCGCAATCTCGCGCATTAAGCTGGAAATGTGGCGTCGGTCAGCCTGACAGACTGTCTGCAGGTCTGAATCAGTTCCTGGATCTTATCGGTGACCTCCATTGGAGGTTCGCCCACCAGCATCACTGAATCAGTCTCTTGCTGACCATCGTCGTCGTCTTCGTCTTCGTCTGTGTTTGTTACCTGTAAAATGCGCGCCTCTGTGACCACCTGTTCGAGGAGACTGCTTTGGTCCATGTGTATTGTGTGTTTCCTGGTTACTTTGGCCGTCCTGGAGTCTAGTCGTGGACCTGGAGCACATCAAACTCTAACTCGACGCTGATGGCTTTGCTATCGTCACGACTCGTGCAAACCAGCCGACTCTCCAGTTGCCTCTGCTCACATGGAGCCTGTTGATCGATCAGATTGAGCCAGACGGCGGCCACTCCGAGGATGCTGTTGGGCCCCTCGGGCGCCAGCTGGCCCGCCTCCAGTCGGGGCAGCAACTTGTAGCGCCAGGGGTAGAACAGTGTCCACTCATCGTGCCGGTGGTCGAGCTCACACACAGTCCTGGCTTCTTGTGAATCCTCGAAGGCATAGTAGAGGCGGCCCAGATGGCCCAGCTGACTGTAGGTGTCGCCCGTCCCCTTATTGGAATGGAAACTGACGGAGATGCCCGACTTGAGCGAGAAGTACTCGTCCACCGCGCCATGTGGTGGCCAGATGATGTCGGCGTTGCGGAGATTGTTTGTTGGCTCTTCAGGGTGAACCAGTGGACGTTTTGTGCCTTTGGCGTGCTGAATATATCGGGAACATCTTGTCCGAAGGCTGGCCTCGTTGAAAAGGCCAACCAAGTGGCCAGCCAGAGGATTTGTAGCAGCAAATGGGGCATTTTTGTCCTGTCTAATTGTTTAAATAAGGCAATTGATAATGGTGGCGGCATTGGAAAAGCAGAGCCGCCGCCGCCGCCGTCGCCATGCCGATGGTGATGGCCTCCCGCTTAGAATCTATGTCAGTACATTAACATTATCCAACTCGTCAGACATCAAACACCCCGCACCAGACACCCATCAGGATCCTCGTCTGCGTGTGGTGGCTGTCGACCATCGTGGTGGTGAACATCTATCTGGGCATCCTGTTCGGGCAGCTGGTGGTTCCGCGGCGCCCCAAGTCGATCGAGACCCTCGAGGGCTGTGGTGAATCAGAGGGAGGTGGAGTGGGGCGTGACGAGGGGCTCGGCCCCCTACGAGCTGTTCAGGCAGTCGGAACCGGCCACTGTCTGGCATGGCCAGCTCGGCGCGCGCATGAGGAACATCAGTTCGGCCGACGAGGGCGTGGCCCGGTAGTCCACTCGGGCTGGGCCTTCATTCGCGAGAGGTCCATTCTGACATTTAAGGTGAGTATTGGTAATAATTGGATTGAGTCTGTGTGTTCAATCTAAACACTAACCTACCGTCAACATACCTAAACGTTAACAGGTGGCCCAGGAGCACAACCAGAATGAAGGCCTGCAAGATGCAGTTCGGCAAGGAGGACTTCTATGCGGTGGGCTTCGGGCTTGGTTTGGTCAAGAACTCCACTTACCTGTCGCCCTTCAACTCAGCCTCACGCTGATGATCGAGCATGGCTTCGTGTCCATTGGCAACAGATGTATTGGCCTCGGCGCAATCAATACACGGAATGCAAGCTGCAGCCCACCGAAAGGCCAGCCCTGTCGATAAAGCACTTCATCAGCATCTATCTGGTGTGTTCGTTCATCATTGGCCTGTCGGCGCTGATTCTCTACCTGAGCGCCCACGAGCACCTAATTTCGTCGACTATGGTGGCTCGGTTATTCGCTTAAAACAATAAACAAACATAACAACAACAACTTGGGCCTTCGCTTTTGCGCGTAGCGTTTTATTCAATTAATTTAATTAATGTTTTTGAGCTGCCTCATCCTCTTGGAGGGAGATTGTTCGCTTTGTAAGATTGGTGAGCCCTCGACGGGAGGAGCCTCCTTGAGCGACACTTGGATGGTTGGCTTATCTTGGCAGTTATGGTTAGGCAGCTCCACTTGGATGGTATGTTTCGCCATACTTATCTTCATAAAATATGTATTATTGGGCTTGATTTTCACAGATTTATATTACCAGTTTCGTAGATTTTCTACTCTCTAAGAGTAGTAGTGTTTACCTAAGATTCTTGTTTGTTACACATTCAGCTGCTCCTCGTGGTCGTCGTCGTCTTAAAAATTGACATGTATGATTACATTATATTTACAGGTACAAAACGGTTTGATGGTCTCGTTGAGAGTTATTTCTCGTTGGGTCAGGGGATTGTTGTTGTTGTTGTTGTTGTTGTTGTTGCATATTACACTGTAGTCATTAGGACGGCTTGTGGTAGATGCGGAGGACGAGATAGCCGAGCGCAGACGGAAGAAAGAGGAAGAAGGCGAGCAGACAGAGAGTATTGAACCAGATGGGATTGGGCAGTTCGTTGGGTTTCATGGGGTCGAGGCCGACGAGGATCTCCTCGTCTGGAATGAACACCAGTTTGGTTGCGGCGCGCGCCAGCATTCCCGTGCTGGATGTCGGGTCCGATGGGCCTACATTGCCAATATCACTGGTGCTGTTGGTGGTGGTGGTGGTGGCCGGCAGACACGAGGGGAAGCAGGGAGTTCTTGATTGCACAGCTGATGGGCGGGCCGGTGCCGAACTCAACCATCTGCATGTTGAGGTAGCCGAAGTGAGACGATGGAGCCGTAACGGAGCCAGTTGAGCCAGATGGGGATGGAGTTGGCATAGAAGCCGCCGAAGAGCATTGTGGCGGTCCGAATAGAGGGCCGCAATGGTGATGCACAGCTCTAGGCTGCTGAAGGTGAACCCAATGAACATACCCACACTTTGGGCAACCAGCGCGCTGTGATGTTTAAATGATTGTAGTGGTGGTGGTGGAAGTAGGTAGAGAGCAGTTTCTAGTTAGTTATTTAGTTTGCAGGTAGTTTTTCTGTTAGTGGAAACTGCGCCTGCAACTGCAGTGTTCGATCATTGATCCCGGCAGTGAAGCTGGCAATCAACCAGCGGTTGCGGCGCTAGCTCGACGGCTCTAACGGTAGTTTCGGTATCCACGACAACAACAACAACAACAACAGGTTGCAGAGAGTAGAGGAAGCTCGATTAGCCGAGACAGGCCTGGCCTGAGTGGCTGGCGTCGCCATCACCGTCGCCGTCGCCGTCGCTGTTGTCCAGCTTAACTCACAACAATTGCCTGGCCCATAGACTGACATGTGTGTGTGTGTGAGAGAGAGAGAGCCGCCTTTGCTATCTACATCATCTCCATCGGACATCTCAGCCGTTTCTGGCGTGAGAGTGCATGCGCCGCTCAACAACCCCTAACCTAACAAGAGGCCATTAATTTGAGTGAGACTCCGGAGTGGTGGTGGTTGTTGTTGTTTAAGAAAAGGCTTGAATGATGTGTTGCCAGAAGAGTGCACTTCTGGGAAGTTGGCTAACTGGCCAGGCCAGCCCGAGACAGGCCAACCACCACTTGCATTGTGTTCTATCTCCGCCCCAGATGGCCAGCACTCTTTTCCTGGCTGCCTCTTGTTGTTTAAGGCTGCTTCGGATGTATAATAATAACACAGAGCAACCAACAAGAGATTTGGACAAAAATAGCTGCCTCGTCGTGGTGGTTGTTGCAGCTTGACAAAGTCGGCCGGCTTGATGAATGGGCGACCGTTAGATTTGCCAGCCAGAGAAGAATGCCTTACATGAAGCTGCCACCGCCGCCGCCGCCGCCGCCGCCATTGGCATTCTTCTCTCGTTCAATCTCTTCAAGTGGGCCTAACGAGAAGGACCGCATGCCGCCAAAAAGAAGGCTCGAGTTCCGGCAAGAGGTGGAAGTAGCTGACGAAGGAAGAGAGCTGATGCAACAGGTGAATGGAGCCAAACAGAGAGTCCTGTTAGAGAGAAGGCAAACATTGTAGCATAACATGCAGCTAAGGCAGGCTGGCTGGCTTTCCACCTGAACTGTGTTGGTGTTTGTGTGTCTCTTATAAGTTTGTTTGTTTGTTTGCATCTCTCTCAGGCACGCGTCCGATGGAATTACCTCTACATCTGATCATCATCATCATCTGCCTGCTTCTGGTCGACGAGTTTGCCGCTCGGCTGCCATGCAAAGTTCCAGCAAAGCGGCGAACTTGGAAAACTAGCCAAATGGCCGACGACATGTACACGACGACGACGACGACCAGAAGAGAGTGAAGTTTCGCCGCTCGGCTTTGGCTCTCACTGTCACTCTGATTGTGTGTGTGGCCCAAAATCACTTGTTGATGGTTCCAGTTTCCAAGTGGTTTCGTCGTGTCGCGTTGACCTGCAGACGACATTCCACCTCGAGTGAGTCTAATTAGCAGAACGAAAGCCAGATTGGTATTTGCATTCAGGTGGCCGCCGCCGCCGCATATGTTGTTGTTGTTGTTGTCGTCGCTTGCAACAGGAAGACCGGTTCGTGCAACAACCACCGGCTAATGAGCTTCAAGCGAGCCACCACCACCGCCGCCGCCGTCGGCCGATTTCACCTCCTCCATAAGTCGCTTTCCTCCGACTGTGAGCCGGCCGACGGCGCCCGTAAACTTGAACATGGACTACTTCTGGACGTCTGCAAATGAAACCGAAACTAACAAGCCGCAATACTGGCCCGCAGCCTCGTCCGTATTCTCCCTCGCTTGCAGGTGTCGCCTGCAAGTTCATTTAAGGCCCGCCTGGACAGTGCTGATGTCGATGTCGATGTCGATGGATCTCAGGAGGACTCTATGGAACCAACACCAATGAGAAGTGCCGCAATATCACAAACTGACCAAGCGCGCCGAGTTGCATGCTCGGCCAAGTGTGTGTGTGTGTGTGTGCTGGTGTTGTTTGCAATCCGAATGGATGAAAATGAGTCCACAGCCACGGAAGCTTCTGGAGTGGACCTGCGGCAATAGTCAGACAGACAGACACTTGTGGCTGTGTCCATTTCCTGACGATAAGCAGTAGAGATTGGCGGATCAATGCCAACAAATCAATCCAATCCGATTGGCTAGTTTCAGCCGACAACAACAACAACATCGACTGCGGCCGATGTTGATGTTGCCTCTTCTTTACAGACACCAACAACAACAACAACAAACTAACGGCGCTCGAAGGGCTGGAATTTTTGGCCTTATTTAAGGTCAACGGATTAAACTCTTTCACCTGCATCGCCCGTCCGTCTGTGTGTATGTATCTGTAACTGTAACTATAACTATCGGCTGTGTTGTTTGCACTTGTACATCTCACGGCTAAAACAACACACCAAAAGTCGGACAGAGCCGACTTCCAAGATCAAGGCCGGCGAATTGTTGAAAGTCTATTTGTTGGTCAAGTAGAATACATCCATTCGCCAGCAGCCAAAAAAGTGGCCGGCGCCAGAGAAGGAAGGAAGTTGGGCCAGCGCCGCTAAGTTTGTGACAAAATCAACTGTCCAAATTAGTGGAACAATGACCGGCGGCGTTCAACTTGGCTGCTGTTGTCTTCTAGCAAATGCATGAGATGGGCCAAGCCCTTCTTCACCCTCTCATCGAACAGGTAGCTCTCTCTCTCTCTCTCTCTCTCTCTCTCTCTCTCTCTCTCTCTCTCTCTCTCTCTCTCTCTCTCTCTCTCTCGTTGTGGTGGAGCTCCATCAGCTACAGCGGCCACTGATGGAGTGCGTATATCTCGAGGCTTCCACCCGACTGCGGTGGCGACGGCGGAAAGAAATGGTGTCAATCTCGATAGGTAGGCAGGCAGCCAGGTAGGTGAGTAGGAATAAAGCTGCCCTGAAGGTGGCCTTCCTGGCTCGTCGAGTGGACGTTGCAGTAGCAGCAGCAGCAACAGCAACATTACATGTAGCTGATGCAGGCGAGAAAGTTGATTCGTCAGGTTGTCTGTCTGTACTGGCGGTCGTTTGTTGTCATTAGCAGATGCAAGTAGCCAACATCCAGAGAGATATTTCTAGCTCTCGCAGTGGCCACCATCGCCATTGGTGTTGCTCTTCCCATTCGTTAAACTTTCCACTGGTCTTGTATGAGTGCCATAACAGCAGCAGCAGCAACAACAACAACAACAACAAGTGTTATTGCAACGGTAAACGGAAGTCAGGACTGGCCCAAAAGCTACGCAAAGCCTTGCTAGAGTAGTGTATATTTAACTATGTTAGCCACTGGTCGACGAGCCACAAAGAGTGGCGCAGGTTTCCCGTTGGAATCATCGTCGTCGTCGGCGTCGTCATCTACCAGCAACAACAAGTGGCTGGCCGAGCGTGAGACTTCAATGGCGAAACGACTCCTCCAGTTAGTACAGTCTTCCTCTGCAGTAGTGACCATTACAATTACAGTTGCAGTTGCTCAGCTCAATCACATCAGACATTCTCTCTCTCTCTCTCTCTCTCTCTCTCTCTCTCTCTCTCTCTCTCTCTCTCTCTCTCTCTCTCTCTCTCTCTCTCTTATGGAAGACAACCAAGTCCAGTGAGCCGCCGGCCATCCACTAGAGTTTTCTAGAAGCAGCGTCGGCCGAGCTTGAAAGGCGACTGCCCACTGACCGACTGACTTCCTGGCCAACAGACCTCCTCTGGGTATTGTATTTATGTCGTTCGTCTCACCCACTCACTCGCTCGCCCAGGCCGCCGCCGCAACTCCTAAACTATGGCTACTTGTTTGCATTTGGAGACACATCTCTCAATGAATATGAACTCACTTCAACCCTTTCAAGACTGGCATTCCCATAGAAGAGAGATGATGACGATGACGATGACGACTACAACGACGAAGATAATAATCATTCCATTCTTAGTGTCCATTTGGTTGCGTAGTTGGCTATAAATATTATTGTGGTCATAATTAGACTCCCAACATTCGTTCATTCATTCATTCATTCAGGCCTGTCCGTGCAGACAACAATCTGACCAACAACTCGAGCCAAATCAGGCCCATTATTATATATCTCTGGACCGGTTCGATGACCCATTCGAGTTGGCGGCCAGCAGCAGGGAATGCACGTGTTTATCGTGTACTATCTTTAACTTGGCCAGCAAGCAAACTCTCTCTCTCTCTCTCTCTCTCTCTCTCTCTCTCTCTCTCTCTCTCTCTCTCTCTCGCTCTCTTTGTGTTTGTTTCTCTCACTAGCAGCTGAATTGTGTTTTTAAATTAGTGTCTGACCTTGACTGTGTTATATATAAATACTGTAGTATATTAATTGAGAGACTAAAATAGAGCTCCCTACGTAGTAATAGTAGCTGTTGGTGGTTGTTGTTGTTGTTGCAACTTGCAAGAAGTGGAATCTCTCGATCAATTGGCAAACAAAGAGATATGGAATGGATGGGCGCTACTTACTTTAGTATGGCAAATCCCCATAAACTAATGAATGTGTAGAAGCTATGGTAGCCGAGCAATGGATATGAGATCAGATGAAAGGCTGAGGGTAGTGCAATGACGAGCGGCAGTTCGCCGATCATCTTGGCTATGTAATACGACGACAGTCTGTAGGAGCCGGCAAGACCTGCATGGGACGAGGCACATGGGACGAGAAAGTCTTGGGTTAGTTTCTTTGTTTGGCTGTTGGCTGAGCTCGTAAAAAGCGGCAAAGCATGCAACAGTTGGCTCTCATCCACCACCACATGGAGATGCATCCCCACGGATCTGCCATGCACGCCAGCCTCACACTCTAACGGCAGCGGGCCAGTTGGTTCACCTGTGGCACCTGTGCGGGCTCCGACAACCAGCGGCCGGAGTTACGTAAGGCGCCGGCAGGTGCGGCCAGTGGCATCTTTGTTGTAGTGTGCATTTGTGGCTTGCGAGTGCATCTTCAGGTGGGCCTCGCAGAAGCGTCACCTCAAGAGATGGGCCGACCCACCGGGCTGCTGCTACTGCTGCTGCTGCTGCTGCTGCTAGGCCTGCACAACACACATCGGCGTGGTCGTGACTTGCAAGCTGCACACCTGTTGATGGATGGATGGATGGATGGATGGATGGATGGATGGA
This sequence comes from Oxytropis ochrocephala, assembly GCA_020916435.1. Taxonomy (NCBI): domain Eukaryota; kingdom Viridiplantae; phylum Streptophyta; class Magnoliopsida; order Fabales; family Fabaceae; genus Oxytropis; species Oxytropis ochrocephala. Next base: position 65,860 of record JAJHUT010000139.1, read on the forward strand.
TGGACGGATGGATTGGTTTTGCTAGCAGCTGTACTTACGCTCTTTGTTGATCACTTGACATTCGGCTGGAAACGATGTGATGGCGTTGAAGAGGGCAAACATCATCCAATACATGGTGGAGAAGTACATCAACCCTTGATGTCGGTGAGTGTCTCCTCACTGCGCTTGATCTGGAACCAAATGGCGCCCGCAATCAGGGCCAGGCCAGCGTCTGTACCCAATTCAGTTTACTGAGCATTCGCGCCTTGCCGTCGATGAAGTTCCTCGAGGTTAGGGCCGACAGTTGCGTGAGGAAGCTCGAGGGCCACTTGTTGTCGTTGGCCTTGTTGCTGCTCTTCTTGCAACACCGATCGCCGCCGGTGGAATAGTGGTCGTCGTCGTAGCTGTCGGCATCGTAGCTATCCACGTCGTCGTGGTCGTCGTAGATGTATATCTTTGACCAGCTGCTGTGAATGGACGAGCTCAGATTGTCGTGTTCGTGTTCTTGTGGGTGTTGGTGTTGCAGTTGATGTTGTAGTTGTGGTTGATGCTGTAAGTGAATGATGTGTTGCTGTTTGTTTTGGTTTGCGTTGGCGTTGGCGTTGCTTGAGTCTTGCGTGTTGGGGGCCACAAATTGATGGTTCAGCTGGAGATGGCCGCCGGCCGACTTGGCGCCCTGTTCGCTGGGCGAGCTCGTGCCAGTAAGTGTACCTGTGCCGGTGCCTGTGCTGAAGTACCCGTAACTGTGACGGTGGTTGTACCTGTAGAGCCCATCATGAGGGTGGACATGGAGTTGCGCTTATGGATGGAGAAGAAGCACTCGCGCGCCTCCTGCGACAGACGGGCGATCTCTTTGTCGTCCACGCTCTTGATGATCTCCATGACAAAGTCGGCCGGATTGTAGCTCAGATGCTGCATGTGATAATTGAAATGGTGGAAGTAGGGCAACACTTGCTGGATGGGCCCGAAATAAGTCATCTCGCCTGGCTCAACAACAGCAACTTGTCAAACAAGTAGAATATCTGCGACGACGGCTGATGGATGCTTATGATGATGGTCTTCTGTTCCTTAATGGCATAGTCTTTAAGTAGTTTGATTAAACTAAAAAGGGCAGTGCAGGAATCGAGCGACGACGTGGGCTCGTCGAGCATCATGACGGCCGGATTGGATAGGAGCTCGCAGGCGATGGAGCAGCGCTTCTTCTCGCCGCCCGACAAACCTCGTCGCATGTAGTCGCCAATGATGGTGTTCTGGCACGACTTCAAGTCCAGCGCCTCGATCACCTGGTCGACCTGTCGCATTTTGGCCTCGTACGACATGGAGTCAGGCGGCCGCAGCTGGGCCGAGTACACGAGCGTCTGACGGAGGTGAGATTGGTGAAGAAGACATCGTTCTGGAGCACGTAACAGATTTGCCGGCGCAAGCTCTTATTCAATTGGGTGCCATTCATTGTAATGCGGCCGCTCGATTTGATGCGGCCCGCGAGAGGTCGACAGAAGGGTCGTTTGCCGCTCCTACAGTTGGTTTGTTTGGTTCGATGGTATATAAGGTGACAGATAATATTGATGATGCTCGTTAGTTGTGTGTTTGAATATGTTTGCAATTGGGATTTGGTAAAGCAGTCGTGGGAGGAGAATCGACATCATCGCGTGTATTACATCGGCCTGTTGCATGAAAATCTCATAACGACAACAACAATGAGGCTCCTCCACCTCCACCTCCACCTCCGCAATCACCGGCCTCCTCCTCCTACTACGACCAACACCATTAACTGTACTGTTACTCACCCAGATGGACCCATGACAGCTGTTGATGTCGCATGATACGCGCGCAAACCAAACATGAAACATTCGACGAGCAGACAGTTTCAAGGTGAGTCCCCGCGCAACGTTCATGTCATGGCAGTTGCGTTATTTCATTTTGTTGTTGTTGATGTTTTGTTTGGTGATAGCATGAAATTAGGTTAGCGATTTTCTTTCTCTCTTCAAATGTTACGTTTTAGGTTATGCAAAGTGTGGGCGTTCCAATACATTTGATTTGCGTTCACCAACGCCAATGGCAGCATTGGAAACATCATCATCATCGTCGTCGTCGTCGTCATCATCTGTTGCGTTTTAGATGCCACTCGCATCCTGTTGCGAGTGCCCCCGTCTTTGCCCGCCTGCCAAACTGCCTCCCTCTTAGGGCACCATGTGTTGCGCGAGCTCCGCCGACGCGCCATAAACTAGGTAGGCTGGTTACAGTAGTCGGCGACGTCGATTTTATTGATGTTGCGCCTCTACCTTTAGCTGGCGTTTGCACAATCGTATCTTCATCTATGGCGAAGGTGCAGCCGTGTTGGGATGTCGGCGCGGCGTGGAAACTGGCACAAACGAGCTGGAGGCTGTCGATATCGGTGTCGCCAGGGCACACACTGGAGGCTGGCTGGCTGACAACTGCTCATCTCTCGACCACCTTCTTCACCTTGGAATCATAAGCATAGGCTAAAGGCTACACTGGTTGCATCCTGTAGCATACATATGCAGGCGTCAGTCATTACGTCTAACCATAGGCCCCACTCACCACGAGTCCCTCCAACAGGCATACCATAAGATGCACATCGACGATGATCATCTAAACTGCTCGTGAGTGGACTCTCGTGGATACTCCGGCCATGGCAGTGCACATGCAAATGTTCATTCATTTTAAATCCATGCACGCTCTCGGGGTTATCCATACTCATTGCGTGAAATTGGCTTAAATCTGGGGTTATCTTCATGAAATTCTAGTGCATTCGGGAATTATCCTAAAATTCTCATCTATTTCTTTTGATTCTTCAAAATTACCCCCGAATTCAACTGAAAATTGCCCCAAAAGTCTTGCTCGATCCTCCCAAATTGCCCTGACACCACACACACCGCAGCCAGCCAGTCAGTCAGTCAGTCAGTCATTCGGTCAGTCGGTCAGCCATTGGTCCGGCATACTTCCAGGTGAGGCTGCAGTTTCATGGTCGGCCCTCTCGCGCATCTCGCCTCTACCTGGCCGCCGTTGCCTCTACTGAATTGAATCGCGTCCAGTATATTCATCTCAACCGGCTGGTTACTTACCCAAAATCTGGCCTGGTTTCACGTGGGCGCAAATGGAATTGAGCACCTGACGAGGTGGCTCTGTGAGCTTAACGCTAAGATTTTCAACTTTGAGTGTGATTTGCATCTTGAATTTGGTGTCTGTGTTTGTGTGTGTTTATTGTATCTCTTGCAGTTCTATCATATGAGGCTTGTTTTAATTATTGTACTTCTGAGGAGGTCCTCTGTTGATCTCTCCCAGTGTCAGTCTATATCAGGTCTCTCTGGCGGCCTGTCTGTGTTGGTCCGTCCGTCTGTCTTGGTCAGTGCCAGCCCAGAACTGAATTGGTCGGCCAGGAATTGTGTCGAAAATGGAGGAATAGAAAAATTGTGAGTGAAAAGGCGGCAACAGAAGCGGCAGCAAAGCAACAGGCGGCGGCGGCGGCCTCCTTCCAAGAGAGTTTCTCTTTCTGCCTGTGTTTCTCTCTGCCCTTCGCCAACTTTGCCTTCTCGTTTCGGCGCAAACAACATTGCAGACACTTTTTGCTCACCGGCTCGGCTCGGCTCGGAGCATGCGCATCGCTCCCGCCGCCACCACCGCCGCCGCTTGTTAGCGGAACCGACCCTCCGGCCACGCCTACGCGGGCTGTCGCCACGGCCTCCTTCTGTGCCCGAGCCTTGATGGCGCCACTAACAAGCACCAGACACACCTTCGGCCGGCCAGACGAGGGCCGAATGCTGAAGGGCCAGGCCGAGGATTAAACTGGATTGATGGTGTACGACGCGCCAACGGTTTGTGTTGATGTTTAGGAGGAGAAAATAAATAAATTGATTAATAAATTAGGAGAGGAGAAGGTAGAAGATCAAACATAGTTACCAATGGAATCCACCGGCAATAACCAGGTGAACACCAAGAGATGGCCGGTGTCCTCTACTGGCCCCACAAAACAAACACAACACCACATCTTCGCTGCACATTATCGCCGGCCATATACAATAAGACAATTCACGATTAGAGTAGCGGCAGTTCTTGTAGTTGTAGTTGTAGTTGCTTCGGCTGTTGTCGTTGTCGTTGTTGGTCCTCTGTCGGCGCTCTGTATTTAAGGAGAGAAGAAATTGCTCAGAGTAATGTCTATTGGCGGCATACCAACGGATTGAGCCAATACAACTACAACAACTCCTCACTCATCAACACACATACTGTGAATCACTTTTTGCTTTGTTTATCTATTCATTTATATTTATAACCAAAGAAGGATGCACCTCAAATCAATGAATATCGTGCCAATGGCGACAACTACAACAACCTGATCGACGTCGGATCCGCCTCTGCTGAGGTCCCACAAGCAGAATGGAGTCCATTCGTCGGTGGTAGCTCACACACTGACAGCCCATGCATTCGGTCGACCCTCGACGGGCCCCTTCCGATGTGTCATGCATCTTCTGGCACCAGTAATGAGTTGTAGCTGTGCGTACATTTCCATACAAATGCGCTAGTATTATATTACTCTCTTGATTCAATTAGAATTAGACTATCAAATTATTCATTGATCAAAGAGGCTTGCAATGGTCGCAATGCAACCAGACAACATCCCAGCCGATCCATGCGCGCTCAAACAGTCTCACTGACGCCAGCAAATCACCTGCGAGGTAAATCAGTGACTCTCATTCAAACCAGACGGCCCCCCATACAGACTATGGGGAGAAAACTACAACCACATGAGTCACGGGTTCCCTTAGTCCACGAGCCATCTGTCTCACGCTCTTTGGGCATCAACAAGTGAACTCCATTGATACCCTTAGACTTGTGGCAGCTCAACCATTTGTACAAGTCCGTAGAACAGAGTTCTCAGCTTGTTGACTCAACGACTTCTGTCAGGCTCGAGCACGAGTTTCATATGCTGCCATCCAGCGGACGCCAATCGAACATCGGCCCGAGTGCCGAGACCCGCCAATATGCATACGATAAAGGTAGGGGCAAGAAGTTTACAGTTAGAGAACACAGACGAGAACTATCACGAAACTGATTTATGGCCACTGGAGTCTCTGAAAGATCCACAATTCATGAGAAACACGTGTTGCTCAAGAACTCGATCTCGACTGGCAAGCCGCAGTCATCATTACTCGTAGACCACACTTGTAGAGTATGGCGGATTCTGCGGTCACCGTTCATGAGAAACGCGTAAATGAATTCGATATTCATGAACATTGACCACCAATCCAACAACTTGCCAACCATTTAGAGTACCATCAGAGATCTTATTTTCTACCGCATAAGGCAGCCCAAGTCGTGGCCGAAAATCATGATTCAACATTGATGGGGTACTTCAAACTTTGCAGTGTCGATGCATTTGCTAGCAAATCACTATATCGAGAAGCTCTAAATACACCATTACATGTCGATAAAAGAAAAGTGGGAGAATCAGTCGAAGGATGGTAAATGTAGCGAAACACTGGTTAGACTTTATACTGTGAGTGCAACAGTGGGAGAAACATTCTACTTGAGGCATTTGTTACTCGTGGTTCGAGGACCAACCTCATATGAAGAATTATTGAGATTCAATGGGAAGTCTGTGATACATACAGAAAAGCGAGCGAATTGAGAGGATTATTAGAGAATGATTCTCAATGGTTAAAGTCGACTTTGATATGGAATTTGAGCCAAACAGGCTGGATAAGAATCCGGCCTGTTTGGCTAATGAACCAACAGGAAAGGTGTGCTCATCCTTAACTTGAGCCCCGCCTAAGGTGCGTTGATTTAAATTTAAGGGGCTCGAGTTTGTTAAGTCGAACATGCATGACATCACAGCGTCTAGACATAATGCATATGACATTGTCGACCCCTCAGGAGGCTGTAGGAGGCCACAATTCGGCGGGTCCTCATCAATTGCGGCTTCGCATAACAAGTGTCATCACTGCATTGCATGTTTCCAGAGGTGGACTTGCAAGCTGTGTGTCTCTGACATGAATGCGAGAGTAAGAAAAACAAGCCTCCACCAAGTCGCCCAAGTAACAGTTAGATGTCTGAAGGGATGTTCATGGCTCTATAGATTCATCTGAATTGGCCATCACTCAAAAGCGAGATACACAACATCAACAGCAACAACAAGAGCATAAACAATTCTGGCTAATTTCAAGCCTCCCGGATGTATCGAGAAACATCTCTTCCTTCCAGGCTGATGAGATGATCGTCGGGATCTGATTGGCTTATTGTTGTCTTTGTTTTAGGCCCTAGTACAGTAGTTCGAGTATAATTAATAATGAGCCGGTGCCGTATTGATTGGCGATGAACTTTGATCCGGCGAGCGACTAGCAACAGGCGACTTCGAATCGACAGATGGCGCCAATGACAAAGGCGGACGACCTGTATGTTTTACGTTCACACCAAACGACTGGGACTTGCCCGAGGCTCTCTTACAAGTCACTGTATGCCTGTCCGTCTGTTTAATTAACACGCGCCCTCGAACAAGTGTCTTCTGTTCCCCTCTCGCCCAAGTCGCAGCCAATTCGCTTGTTGGTGTCGGTGTCGGTGTCAGCGATGTGGATGATGATAATGATGTTGACGAGGGTACAGTAATCATGGCAATACAACAACATCAACATCCACAGCTACGCCAGTGATGACGAAACACTCCGATGCGATCAGACACATCATTTGTTGTGAGGCTGGCAATGGCGGCTTTTGGCTGCTTTGGCGGCGCCTCTCGACTTGTTTATGAGCCAGTCAGTCAGCCAGCCATCCAGCCAGCCAGCCAATGATATCAACAACAACAACACTCATTAGAGGTCTCAATGCCTGCGCCGATGTCATGAGATTGTTGCTTCTTGTTTGCTTCTTCCTATTCCTCCTCCACTTGTTCTCATTGCCTGCCCTTCTGACTTGCAGTAATCAATAGCCAGTGCACTAATTGGCCTCCCTACAGTGGCACTTGCAGGAGGCGAGAGAGCAAGGTTAATTATGTAATATTTTTGCTCTCTGAGAAGCAGCCCATCAATCATACTCGTCTTCCGCATGATCACCATCATTATCATGTTGATTTGATGCTTGCCGGCGCCACTTTGAGGTAGAAAAAACAAAGTTCCAATCGAGCCAATTAAATGCACGTAAATTACGCCACTCACACCGAGCCAGACACAGATTACCTCCATACATTTTTGTCAATAAGTTGATCATTTAGGCACGTGAAATGATTCATAAGAATTTGGTAAACAAAATCAATGCAATCCCGATGCAATGCTGTCCTGTGCTGTGCTGTGCTATGCAATCCCGTCCGATCTGAGCCGGCCCATAACAACAACTTGACGACTGGCTCCACATCACCAACAAACTCAACGTCAACAGGCAGTTCGGCAACTTTTGCTTGTATTGCGGGTAATGAAAACTTTACAACACAACAACAACCATCGCCACTACTACTACTACCACTTCTTTGGCTGGCCATAATCAGGCCGGCCAAGTTGCCGGGCGCACCTCTCGGCTGGCGCTGATGATGCAACCTGTTGGGGTTCGTGTTCACCTCGTGTTTACACTAAAACATGATGGTAAACATGATAAAAGAAAGAGTGTGTCTGCCAGCCGAGGCTGGTATCATTCAACAGGCAACATGGCTAGAGAGACAAGACGAGGGGATACCTCGAATTGTCTCTCAGTCGCTCGTCAAACACACGGCGGCTCCTGGTGGGCTTCGACTCTCAGAATATCGATGCATAATAATGGCAGAGGTGGCTAAACTCTCGCGAGGATGACTAATCGATGACTGTGACGACGACGACGACGACAACGACAACGACAACTCAAAGCTATGACTGAACTCATAAGATGGCTCTGGCAATGATTTAAACAAAAACAAAACCAAATGCACGCGCGCAGGTTATGGTAAATGCCGTTCTGCTGTTCGGCTGCCTGCCACTGGCACCGCCTGATCGACTCCAGAAAATATATTAATTCGATTTGATTAGCCAAACAACAAAACAAACAGCCAAATTGGTACAAACACTGAACTGGCATTTAGACTCATTCGGCGGGCCACCACCACCTCCAGTGTTTGTTATTATTTTAATTAGTGTGCCAGTGTTAGCTCACTATGACTCGCGAGTTTGGAAAATTAGAGCCCTAAAATGTTGTTGTTGTTGACTTCTGGTGACTGCTGTTGATGATAATGTGAAAAGGGGACGAAGAAGAGACGACGACAACGAGAACAACAACGACACTGAATGGCATTAGTGGCGGATATGAGCAGTAGAGTTCTATTTAGTGGGTCCACTTTAGACTTGCCTCCTCCATTGCAACGAGCTGTTGCTGATAGATTGTATATAATGTGAATAAATGCTCATTCACTGGTATATATTTATTATCACCGCTACTATACTACTCATTCTATCTAGCAATTTCACACCGAAACGAGCCACACCGGCGACCGCAAGAATTGCGACACACACTTGTTGTCGCTTTCCTATCTCAGGTCGTTGGCGCCGCCGCCGCCGCCGCCGTTAGACTCGCGCATTTAATGTCGACCCTCAAGCGGCTGGCGACAGTTCGTTCGTAGGCACGTCGGGTTCACAACTCAATCCTTTGGGCTCAACAGGTAGACAGCCAGTAGTGCGCTCACCAAAACAGGTGGGCGGCGGCGGCGGCGAGACTGGCCATATAGCCGGTGATCAGAGACAGCGACAAATTATCAGTCCCCTCAAGCCGTTTTGGCCAACTGTTGAGGTTTTGTCAGACAGTTGCAGTCATTATACAGACACAGAAAGACAGGCAGACTATAGGTGTTGACCGTTGAGTGGAGGCCTAAATTAGACAGATCGCGAGAGTAGAAATGAAGCATCAAATGTATTTGTTGTTTTAGTTGTCGTCTTCGTCGTCGTTGTCGTTGTCTGGACGACAACATTGACTTGAATCACGGCTCCACCAACAAACTAAGTGCCGAGGCCAGCCCATTTTGTCGCCTGTCTACTCCCAAAGCTGCCGCCGCCGCCGCCGCCGTCGATGAGCACAAACAGGCTCGGAGTATCAATGCCTAGAGAGATATTTTATTGTAAAAGTGTGACTAGCTAATCTACTCGGCGGCCCGCCAGTAACCTATTTTGCTTTGATAGAGAGAAAGAGGGGCGGGAAAGAAGAAGAGAGCAACAACAACAAGTGAATGGCGGCGGCCACATTAACAACACACACAATTACACTGGTTTGTTGTGTTGGTGGTGCCGTCGGTGGCCTATTAAAAGTCAACACAGTTTATCATTGCCGGCGGCCGCTTCCGGAAGCCTGAAACTACGTCACCACAAATGCGGATCATAAAGAGACATCAGCTGGGCTCTGCTGTCCGGCCAAGAAATCGACGTCATCAATCGAAATCAACTGCCTGACAGTCTATATCTTCTCATTGCTCCTCGTCGTCTACATTTCTTCACCTTCCACCTGTTATCGTTCAAGTTTTATTGCCCCAACTCTTGCCTACATTTACAATGCAATTCTGTCCCATGGCGGCTGCCAGCGATACAGATCACGAGAAACAACTCCACGGCGACTATGCCTCTGATGCTGACAACAACGACGACGACAACGATGACGACTACTGCTATGATGATGATGATGATGATGGTGGTGGTCATGTCGAAGAGGATAGCGGCCGATTTAGATCAGATCTAGATCGAAAACTAAAAAGAACATTGGCCGACGATATAACAAATGTCAAGTTGGTCGCATTCTTTCAACGGATATATTCTTGGTCTGGTTGTCGCTGTTGCTGTGTGGCCACTAATAATTGTTCAATATCTAAATCAACATCATCGTTTTCTCATACTAATCGAGAATATACAACAACGAAACAGCACAGACCGAGCGAAAACCAGTAAACGTCTCCTCGGCTCCCGATCCACACAGTCCAACTGGATCAAATTATCGACGCTTCCATTTCTCTTTCTCTTCCTACGTCATCAAAGCTATTTAATGTTTCATTTAACTCATGATAAGAATGAACTTGTTTGCCCATGGGCCGCGCCAACAAGTGAGAGAGAGACAGAACTAGAAATTGAAAACTGGTATCAGTCTGACTACATTCTCCCTCTTTATGGTTCTTCTAATTTTTCTTGTTCTTCTTCTTTTCCTAGTTCTTCTACTTCTTCTCTCTTGCCTGAAAGTTGTCTCGATTCAAATTCAACACTTATTCAAGTTGCCTGTAATCGGCGGGCTTGCACCTTATCAAGTGCAACTCATTATCAACTAGTATGACTTTTGTTTAGCCGCTCTATTCGGACTCCCTCAATAAAGCAGTCGACTACTGTACCCTCGGCGCGACAGCGTGAAGAATCACGGCAACGTGTTCACCATTCATCGGCGCCGAAACTCCTGACAATCAACAGGTATCACATTGAAAGTCATGACTGGAAGCGAACATGTAGTTTGTACTTGATGTTCATCTTCATTTTCATTTTCATTTTCATCTTCACCTTCACCTTCCTCTTCCTCTTCTTCTAGTTCTTGTTCTTCTGGTCCGTCTTCTCCTGCTCGTCCCCCTCTCGGCTGCCCATCCCAATAGTACTGGAGTTGTTTGTTTATTAATTATTATACCTCGCCAGACATATTCGCAGACATGTAACTACCATCATCAAGTGGTTGTTTTCATTCTCTGGATTTCCCGCGAGACATGCGGAGGAGAGAAAGGCAGACAGACAACCACGATATGGCCCATCATTATGGTCGTGTTCAGTAGATTTTATCGGATGATGAGATGTTATTAACAAACTTACTGTGTGTTTCATTCTGTCTATTTGAGTTTATTATTATTATTTTTGTTTTCAATTATCTTGTGAGATTGAAACTGTATTATTTCGATGATAAATCTAATATATAGAGACAATACAACTCCTATATTCGAAATTATTCGATCAAGTTGTAGGCTCCAGCAGCTATTCAATTCTGGTTTTCTAGCGAATTCGATTTCTTTTTGGCACAGAATCACAGCATCGATGGGGGCTGTTGGTTTCTCGTGCCTATGAATAAATGTCGTCATTTTCCCCAATGTGAGCCCTTCTTTCGATATTATCCACTGAAGACAATGTTTGAACTCAGAAGGCCAACTGACTTGCCCATATTTCTTGTACCTCGATGAATTCGTTTACATGGGCGCGGGGATATTTGCATTATTCAGCCCTGAAGTTTCTACTGAAATGCCCTGAACGTGTCTGAATCCGCCTCTCCACACCAAGTCGATAAAACTGTGCCAATAAATCACGGGAGTTGGCACAGTTTTCGCGCGTGCCCGCCTAATCAATGCACTCATCTCCCGTATAGTGTAGGCTCTGTGCAGGCGCAACAGGCGCACAGTTTTGCTCGTTTGTGGCACAGGGTGGGCGCTGCAAATCTGTGCGCACAAACAGTCGAGCGCTAGCGAACAAATGTCTATGGTCGGCCTAGACACGCGCACTCGTCCGCGCACGCCTCGCGAAGGCACAGCCTCGAGCGAGCCAACAACAGGCGAAGAGAGAGCAGAGAAGAGACGAGAGACGAGCGAACGAAGCGCAACGAACTGTTGCGAACAAAATCCGGCCAAATGAGTTTGGCATCACAACAATGTTCGCAATATTGAACCATTTTGTCAACCAAACTCAAACTTACTAGACTCATATTAGTGAAAAGTCCAGACTGAATCTCCAACAAACTGTATCTGTCGTCAAAATTCATCTTTAATGTTAACTACAACTATAACAACAACTACTACTACTACTACAACAACAAAGTTGCAGATAGTGGAAGAGAAGGCCGGCGACAATAAGACGCGATTGAAAGAAACAAATAAGAAATTATTTAGTCAAGTCGCACAATTGCAAATTTGATCATAATCGACTCCACTTTTATATTAATTATCATCGTTAGAGACAAATCAACACAAGTAGAGAAATTGTTTCAGATGCACAACAACAACAAATAGATAACAATATTAGCAATTGAGAGTATAGAGAGAGAACAACTATCACAAGAAAACAGGCGGCCAAAACTGTCCCGAATCATCGCCATCGTGCACGATATACGGAATATATATTTACACACAAGCACATACAGATACGATTCGCTTTTCAAACTTATAAAACAATCAAGCCGTCAGTATCAGACGCACTATCATCACTGGCATTTGTACCACCATTTTCCGATCACTAGTTCCTAGTCTATGGTCTATGGTCTAAGGTCTAAGGGCATACTGTATGTGTGTTTGTGTGTGTTTGTGTAAGAGTATTTATTCATCATCATCATCATCATCATCACCACTACAGCCACCACCATCAATAGCCACCATTCAGTCAGGCACGACAACTCATCGACTAGCACAGATACTAACAAAAGCGCCAGACTACAGGGTGAAATTTTGAGATAAAGAGAGATCATCAATTTGTGTGTGTTGTTGTGTTGACACAGTGGCTTACTCCATTGTATTATCTACAAAGTACTGTACTTGTTCAACGATTGATGCTCCTTATCTTCATCATTACAATATTATCATAGGCAATCTAAGAGAGTATTTGATCGATCAAACAAACCGATGCACCAATAGATCTATTGAATATAACTCAAATGATTGTTTTTCCTAAATTCTGTCGCAGTCAGTCAAGAGACCCTAGCAGCAGCAGTCATCGGTGGACCGTTTAGGTGGCGGAAACTTGGCCATCTAGTGGAGTAGATACGTCTATTAACCAAAAACAAAATCAACTATCATAATTGTGGTCGTCGTGGTGTCTACTTCCAGAAGAACCATAGTTGCAGTTAACCTCTGGACAGTTCAAACATTAGCCGATAACTGTTTGCATGTCGTGACTCGTCATCATCCTCATCCTCGAAGCTCATCATCACCATTATCTATGTTGGTAGTGGTAGAAAAACAAGGAAGTTCATTATATATTAGAATCAAGTGATTCAGTCCACTTCAAAACTTGGTGGAATAAATCACTGACTCTGAAACCGAGATTTAACAAACAAATCAATGAGTTATGTCCACAGAAGTGAGTAGAACTCCCTTAAAAGCTGCAACAAAACAATTCAAAAACTACTACTTTTGACAAAGACACATTCAACACGTCTAGACTTACTAGTGTCTATAACTAAAACAAGATATCAGAAGTAAAATCAATCAATGATTAAGAGACATAAAGTGACAGCTCCATTTGTTACACTACAACAACAAAATATCTCTAAGAAACATAATTACATCCAAGAACAAAGATCCTTAAAATGGTCTCTTCGCCTTGTTTGTCGCCCATTGGCGCCAAGTTGACTCCATATTATAACAGCAAATCAGCCAATGGGCGCATGGAGTTAGTTATATTGAGTCAGCCCGAAGAACAACATCGTGCTCGATATTTGACTGAGGGTAGTCGCGGGGCCATCAAAGACGTCTCTGGCGTTGGTCATCCTGTGGTTAAATTGAACGGATATTATAGTAGACAGCCGATAAAGCTCGAATGCTACATAGGCCACGACAAGCACAATGGACTGCCGCATTTATTCTATCAGGCCTCTAAGATAAGCGGCAAGAATTCGACCCAATGCACTGCATGCAAGGTGGAAGGAACCTCTGTGATTGTGATGAACTTATTACCTGAGCATGGAATGCAAGCCACAATAGATTGTGTAGGCATATTAAAAGAGCGTAATGTAGATGTAGAACAGAAACTATCGAACTTGAATCATTCGAACAAAATGCTCGATTTCAATGATCATCATGGATTCCAATCAGCCTTTGCGTCCATTGCCCAGCAGCAGCAACAACAGCAACAACAACAACAACAACAACAATTACAATTACAACAACACCAGCAACCACCACAACAACTCCACTATCACAATAACAATAACAACAACCAGCAACAGCTCACAAATGGTTCCAATTTAATGGGCAAAAGTGTTGTGGCCAATCATTTAGTTAAATATGAGCGTAGAGATACTATCTCGTCGCAGATAGATGAGAATAGTATCGGCGCCATGAGTCATGCGGATTCATTCGACGACTCAAGTTGTGATGTGTCGCGCCACTCCATCATTACCAATTCATTGCCAATCAATCATGCAGTGATTACGAAACAGACCACCAATGGACTCAATGGCAGCTCAACAGATCATCATCAGACATTAATGCAAAATGGTAACTTGTTGGCATTGAATAGTAGAAAACGATCAGTGAGATGTCGTTTGGTGTTTCGCGTTAAAATACCTGAAACTGGTGAAATTTTGCAGACCATAAGTACTCCAATTATCTGCACGCAGCCACTGGGCACTCAGAGATTTGTAAAAAGTCACTTTCAAGGGCGCCAGTTGTATGCAATGGCCTCGAGTTATTTATTATCGGTAAGAACTTCCTCAAGGACTCAAAGATAGTGTTTCGTAACAAGAAGAATGATTGGATGAAATTAGTCGAGCCCGACAAAGAGTTTCTAAATTCAAGCCACATGATTTGTAAGGTTCCTAATTATGATGGGCCCGACTTGAATGACAACATCGATATGATTGAGGTGGAGCTACAAGTGAGAAGTGGCGGCAAATTTTCAGAGGCACATAGTTTCTGTTATATGAATACCCTTCTGACGCCCGTTCAACATAACCCACCACAAGCATTGCCCACATCAGCAACAACAACAGTATCTCTATTGGATGGTCAATTTAGACAATTGCAAAGCCAGAATGACCATCAAATACAGCAACAGCAGCAGCAACAACAACAACAACAACAACAACAACAACAACAACAACAACAAGCTCAACAACAGCAGCAAATGCATATTCAGCAGCAACAACAACAACATATCCACCAACAAATTCTCGAGCAACAACAACAACAACAACAGCCACAACAGCATCAACTGTCACCACAGTCATTGCAATCACCGCAATCATTACAATCTACTCAATCGCTCCAATCGACGCCATCCCTCCAATCGACACCTTCGCCGCCCCAGACTATAGTGACGCAACAACAGATACACGCACAGATTCGACCAATTGAATGAGCCATTGCTCGAGCAGCAACAGCAACAACAAATTGGTCAACCACAACAGCAACAACAGATACGACAAGTCACCTACGAACAGGATACACAATCACAACAGCAAACGCAGGCCCCAACAACAACAACAACACCAACAAACAAACTCTTGGTGTCCATGATGGCCAACAGATTGAACAACAAATCATCATCCAACAACAGCAACAGCCACAAGCACAGACTGTGCAAACTAACCAGATGCTCACAACTATTGACCTCAACGACGAGACGACAGTAGTCTATGCGGATACTCTACAACCTACACCGCCAACTTTGGTGCACAATGTCATCCAAGGTAACCAATTAATGCAAAACGGAACTATTCTAACAACAGGTCTCAGTCAAATTGAAACAAATATGGCACAAGGTATGCATGGTCACTTTACAACTCAATTGCAATTGATCAAACAGCAACAACAACAACAACAACAACAACAACAACAACAACAACAACAACAGCAGCAGCAGCAGCAGCAACAACAACAACAACAACAACAACAACAACAACAACCTACAATCCACCAGCAATATCAAACTGCCACAAAAATTGCAGCAATTCGAGGTCGTTCAACAAGCGGCTGCATTACAGGATCAACAACAACAACAAATCCAACAACAAATAGTCATACGACAACAACAACACCAGCACCAACAATTGCAACAAGCACAAAGTCAACAACTGATGACTGGTTTGGATCTAAATGATGATTCAACGGTTGTTTATGCAGATAATCTACAAAATCCTCCAGCTGACTCATCCACTGAGGCCTTACTCTTCTCCTCCTGTTTCAATTGATCACCAATTTGAATTAGTAAATCGCCTGCGAACTTCCATATATATTTGCCCTCTGTGTCGTCTCTCATTCTTGGGCCCCAGCCCGATTTCTGCCGATTGGCAACATGAAATAGCTGATCATATGACCAGAATCTTCAGAAGCTCTTCTTGTCTAGGGCTGCTTTGACAGCTCCTGACGCTATGCCCACGCTTTGGAACTCGAACCAGCGTTTATATTGAAGCTGAATATGTTCATAAGTATTGGTAGGTCTATCTAGGTGTCTCTTCATCCTCTTTCCAACTGGGGCGCATCCAATTACATAAACATTGTTCTTGCGTTCTCTCATTAGTTTGTCAAACAAAATAGTAAAATGGCACCAGGCGAGCTGACTTTGCTCATAGGCGGCCGTGTCAGTGTATTTTCTTTTGTCGAAATTGATATCGTCGAGATCAATTTTCCATCTCCTTTGGGAGATTCCACTATGTTAACTATCCGACTATCGCCAGTCAACTTGGCAGATTCGGCGAGTTTGTCAAGTAGCCTAAATATCAACAAGTATGGTCCTAAAAAGTTGACAAAAAGTGCTTCTCTATACCGTATTTGGTCAATTGCTTGCCATCTGTACCATTGATTCGGGCACAGTTGACTAGTATATCAATATGGGTTTCATTGGCAATCATGTCGTCGGCAAAATGATTTATAGAATCGATGTCTTCTAAATCTAGATGTCGGCAAGCGATCTTCTTGTTGTTAGTATGCAATACCAATTCTCTTCTCATGGACTTACAATCTTCCATATTTCTACAGGCCAAAATAACTCGCATTTTCCTTTGGGCAAACAAATTGTGCCACGGCAGATCAATGGTCCCTGTGGCCCCTGTAACTATTGCAACATTATCACGTCGATCCTTTTCCTTGACGTATTTCAAGTGAAGAGTCCTTGAAAAGGCAGGATAGACCGCTATTCCTATGCCAACTGCTATAAGGAACCCCCTTTTTTTAGTCAATAATGACATGATATATTAATCTAATAGGTATTAACTGAAACTATATACATCAATATTAGTTTGTATATCTCTGGAACTGATATAATTTGAACATTAATTATAATAAGGTATACATATCGCGGGAAAAATATAGTTCAATTATTTAGAAACGATAATAGTGTATAATGTCAAAATAATGCTGGGACAAAACATGCCCACTCCACGTGTTCGGTGATGTTTTGGTGAATTCTCTTGTATATGGCGAATGGGCAACGTGCATTGACAAAATTTAGAGGATTCGATTTGAGGCCATTCCAACTAATAGTTGAACCTCGATCGGCTCCGATTACCAAGTTATATCATAGATTCAATTACAGGTAAGTCGATGTAAATTAGTCTCGAGCTATAGCTTGAGACACAACAAACAAAGAGAGACCATACATGGGCCGAGTCAAATTGAGGTATTCTTCCTAGACCATATCGATATGAGACATCCTCGGAATGGATGCCATCTTTATTTGTTTATTATATAGGCAATCTATTTATTCGACCAATTTCCATTGACCATTTGTTCTAATGAACTTGTATGATCTACCTGAACAAAATAGCGAGGCTCTGTTGTCTTTAAGAAATTTTAAAGCGATCTTGCAAGCAGGCACAAAGTTGGCTCTTTCGGCCAGCGGCGACGTAGACCAATAATGTAAAAAGCTGTTCGTGTTTAATCCCAATAATTGTTGGATTGTGTCATCTGTTAATGTCAGTCGTAGGGTTTTATTTCAAGTATTCTTGTGAATGGATTATAAACTGAATGCATGATTATAGGCGGACGCATTGCAAATCTAAGTCGTCGTATCTCCTCGAGCGGGCCCTGGAATGTAAATGATGCTGGCGAGATGCCGCCACTCTTAACATCGCAAATGAGACCAGTAATACATGGGAAGGGTATATTGTCTTGAAAATAAGTATTATTTGCACAAATACAAGCAGCCTTGAGGTGTAATGGAAGGTCAGTTTCATAGAGATTTTCTAATAATTGCATAACAACATCTATTGAGATGTTTCTGGCATCATCAAATCCGCCAACTAGATAGACTTCATATTGATGTTGAGTATTCAATTGCATCTGGTTAACATTGTTTCTTCTGGCCCAATCTTTGGTCAGCTCCACCACGCCAGCGATCATTCTGGCCAATCCGTCTTTGGTGTCGTTGCCATCGAAGTGGCCAGCACCCATGGCACATGAGCCAGTATGCCTGACTACACAACAACAACATGTTGTCATATCGTCTACGCCGATCATTTTAATACTAGCATCATCAGCTGAAACAACTGCCGACTCCATCTGATGAACAAACAAGTAGGGCTCGTGTGGGTCGACGGCAATCGTTGGCATGGTTCTCAATTGTCTTGAGCTGATTTGGTATTGCGGATAGGTTTGTATAAAATCGCCCACCGACAGAGGCAACTGCATCTGTTGTCCCTCAATAATAAGTGGCATGTTGCTTGTTCCTTCGTGACTGGACCCTTGAGTAGTTCGTAATGTAGTGATACCCGACGCACTAGTGTCAGTATTGATTAATAATAAAATAAGGTGAGTATATAAAACAACCTTCTATGTTACAACAAGGCATTCCCATACGATACGATCTAAATAAATGGGAACAACATCTGAGATGTTTTGCTGACCTCATGCGACGATGACGCCGCTGAAGGATGGCGAATGTTGTGCGCTTTTTTCGAGGCTCATCAAGTCAGTTCGCCGAGATGGCCGAACAACTTTTAACGTCGACGGCGGCGATGAACAGCGGATTCTGCGAGCGAAGCTGCCGTGCGATCAGCTGTCGTGTACGATCTTTCTCTGTACTTTATTCACGTCCTACCTGAACCGACAAGTCAGAATATTATCATCAGAATAAAAACCTCCATTCTGTATTTATTTATACTCATATACATATACATATACATATACATATACATATACATATTCCCCTTCACTTGTCCAAGATCATGTCCATGATATGTGCTATTAGTCAGCAACCACCGGGAAGAGCCAGTCGTATCGCCCCTGTCGGGATGTGTCTTCGAGAAGAGACTTATAAAAAGTATGTTAGCGAATACGGAAAGGATCCCATAACCAACGAACCACTGACAGAGAGCCAATTGATAGAGGTTAAACAATTCCAGAAGACAGTAAAATCAAGCCTTTCACCCAGGGCCACATCAATTCCAGGCATTCTCGGCCAACTGAGGGACGAATGGGACGCCTGTATGTTGGATAGTTTTGAGTTGAAATCAGATCTCATAGACACCAGACAAAAGGCTATCGCATGCCCTCTATGAGTTGGATGCATCATATCGAGTCATTGCACGGCTCAAGGGCGAACTAGACGAGCTCCAGATGAAACTAAGAGAACAAAACGAGCCCCGGAACGATCAACAGCAACAACAGGACGAATAGATCTTCTTCTTTCTTCTTAAAAATAAAATCCAAATCCACGCCGTACGAAACCATGTTCGCTTCACTCTTCCCCACGCACCTAATTTTCTCTGATACTATATGTACTTTTGACGAACTATGTAATTTGATGAGATTGGTAGCGATGTTGACAATGGCCATGAAGTTTGTCAGTTGTATTTGGGCGCAATTCACTGGGCAATGGGAGTCTCGTCACAGGCGCGTGCCGTACAAATAACGCACATGTTTTGTCAGCTGATAAAACAAACTTCAATTGTGCTAATCTCGTTCTCGTCGTCATCTTCTGATTCCTATTGAATTAACCAAACATCTTTGATATTATTAACTACCTCATATTACTATCAAAAGCAAAGGTATTGTCATCGTATTATAATTGACATATAGCTCGCAAGCTTACGCAAATGTTCGCCCATACAGCCAGACGACTGGGTCATACGGCGTTGCTGACGGCTTCCGTGGCTCGCCGGTCGATCCCAGTCGCTTTATCTCAGGGTGTTTCATATCCTCATCATGTAACCATCACTATCCACTCATGTCGAGCATTGGATCATCTCACATATATCACACAACTCGCCGAGAGAGACACTCATTGCCATATAACACTGTCATCGTATTTGTGCCGCACCAAGAGGCTTGGGTTGTGGAAAGAATGGGCAAGTTCCACAAGATATTAGAACCGGGTGTAAATATATTATTGCCAATAGTTGATAAAGTTAGATATGTTCAAAATCTAAAGAGATGGCCTTCGAAATTGTTCCACAATCAGCCATAACAGCCGACAATGTGACAATATCTATAGATGGCGTGTTATATTTGAAAGTATTTGATCCATATAAAGCTAGTTATCATATTGAAAATCCTGAATTCAGTGTAACTCAATTGGCACAAACAACCATGAGGTCAGAGATCGGTAAAATTCAGCTGGATTCGGTTTTCAGAGAACGTGAATCTCTCAACACAATCATAGTTAGCGCTATCAATAACGCCACTAGTCCATGGGGCATCACCTGTCTTAGGTACGAAATTCGAGACATTAAAATACCTACCAGAGTTCAGGATGCCATGCAGTTGCAGGTAGAGGCTGAGAGAAAGAGGAGGGCGCGAATTCTCGAGTCAGAGGGTACAAGAGACGCCGAGATAAACGTTGCCAATGGTGAGGCAACAGCCATTATGGCTCGTGCCAAGGCCAAGGCGGACGCCTAACGTCTGTGTCTAATGCCATCAAGGCCGATGCGGCCGCCTTCTTGATTGCTGAACAATATGTCAAAGCATTCTCAAATCTAGCTAAAACCACCAACACCTGATACTGCCTGCAGATGCCGGCGATATCAACAAGATGGTCGCTCAGGCCTTCCAGGTTTACAAAACAATGTCCTCGCCACCCGCAAACCCTGGCGCTGGTGGCAGCGGCGGCGCGGCAACGATGGCACTAGAGACATCAGGCTGGAAAGTATAGTAAGCGATAGCTATATGGACGACTTAGAGGATGTTATCAGAGAGAAGAGCTCATCGGCCTTGCCGGCATCAAATACGAAGACCAAGGCGAGGGTGGCGGAGCAAAGAATCAGCGCCAGTGATGATAATGAAGTGCTTAGCTCAAATTTATGATGAAATAAATTATGAAATATACAAACAAATCAATTAGTTGTTAGCCAAAGTTTGGCAGTCGCCACAATGTTTGAGTGGACGACAAATCCCACCCACTCAATTCATAATTTTTAATTATTAGAAGATTAGACTATTCGCTATATGTATAAAATAGTTTACTTCAATTTCGGAAACAAACCATGCATCGCACAGTGATCTACACAATTCACATAATCTATGATCTCCTCGAAACAGGTCTCTCCTGATTCTGGGTTCTTCTCGACACGTTTCGAACATTTGTCAACCTAAGCTTGAGTTTGACGCATTTTGGTTCCTGTTGGCACTTCTCCTCTTGACATTCAACGGATCCACAATTTCCATGTCGGCCATTTTTGGTGATTTGAATCACTTGGTTGTCCAATAGTGGATCAAGCTGCTAGCTGGAAGTTGGATTTTTCTCAATTAATCCTTGATGGCAACTTATTCAAAACATATCCTGGAGACATCAATTAATAAATATTATTGAATATGTTGAATTGGTGAATCAATATTGGTCGGAGATACTTCCATGTCTGGAGGGTTATGTCAAATATCAAAATTTACGCAACGAGCGTTCCTCGTGCTCGCAATGAACTTTCTCGCTTCTCTCTTAATATCACGCGCTCTTGGTAGGGGATCATTCTTTGTCATACAATGGCGACCGCCTCCTGTCACTTACAAGGAAACCCTAGGGGCGTTTACTAAACTTGCATGCGTATAATACACCGTTGGATGCGACTTGACGAGCTGAGTACAACAATGCCAATTATTTGCCCAACAACTCAACCATTCTTGCGTAATCGACGAAAAACGTGTCACTTACACTGTACGATTTTCAAATCATACTGTGCTAGTCTATGGAGAGATTTTCATCGTACAAGGTACGAAAAATCAAAATCAAACAATAATTCAAATTAACGCAAACCCTATATAGTGTTTTTCATCATTATTGCACGAATGGTCGAGTTGTTGGGCAAATAATTGGCACCGTTGTTCTCAGCTCGTCAAGTCGCGTCCAACGATGTATCATACGTATGCAAGTTTAATAAACGCCCCAAGGGTTTCACTTGTTAATTCAAGAAGCTCACGATAACTACAAATCAGGTGGCCATCAACATCAACATCATCTCAATCATAATCATCAACACCAGCATGCAGCAAATGATGAATTACACAACCTTAATCACAGTTTGCCAAGCACAACAACCACAACAACTGCAGATGTAAATCTCACAATCACATCTGACCAACAACAACAATATCACCAGCAGCATCATCATATTAATGACACATTATCAGAGAACCCCAGCATTAATGAGGTTCAAGGTAAATCAATGGAATCTGTCAAGATTCACATTGAAAAAATCAATCATCAAATTGTCAAATTATTTCGAACTAATTCAGAGACAAGCGCCAAGAAAGGCGGCCTATTAGCGATGATCACATTAATTAATTTGGATGTTGGTGATCGAATAACGCAATGCAGTAAATTTGCCAATATCATGAGAGATCTGCCAGTTGCCAATGATGTTAGTTTAATGGAATTAGAGGCCTATACTATAGGTAAGATTGCCGAGTCTCTGACTCATTAACAACAAAATTTATGGACTATGAAAACATTGCGGTGCCCTTAGGTTACCGGAATTGGCCAAATTGCGCCCGCCTTCTTTGTGCCCCTATGAGCCAATTCTTTGATTGTATATTCAATGCCATTTGTGACCAGAAGCCCATAGTCAGGAATGTGGAGTTGACGCCTTACCATCGGCACTGTTTGTTTTGGCCAGCCGAGAGACAGAGGAGAACCAAAATCCAAGATGGTATAAGCATTGATATCAGAATACATGGCTCATTGATGGTGCTTAATGAATTGTTTGCCGTTTGTGATACGCCAACTACAAATCCAAACGTTCATCATTTACCCGATTCATCCAATACGACTAACTCAAATATTCCAGATAATTTTAATTCATATCTAGTCGATTCCTACCGTACAAATATTGGCAGGACAGCCGCTCAAATTCGCTCCGTGAGATACATTCGTGGATATCTCTTATAGAAAATCATCAAAGAAAAAAACAAAATTCGCTTATTTTTTCATGTGCGGTGTGCTCGCCGATGACAAAATCCGTGAGCTTACTGTTTTATATATATTTATATTATATTTATACGATATACGATTATATGATTATACTATTATACTATTATACGATTATACGATATACGATATACGATATAGGATTGTTTATGGAGTCTTGATTAGTGACAAGAATTCCTCGCGAGTCTTGACGTCGGTTCTGAAGGTGCCCATCATGCAACTTGTCATGGTGTTTGCGTTAATCTTTTGGACACCCCTCATCACCATGCACATATGTTTGGCCTCGATAACTACGCCAACGCCCGACGGCTCGACGGCATCAATCATGGCTTGTGCAATCTGTTTGGTCAATCTCTTGGACCTGTAGACGCCGACTGAACACCTCGACGATGCGCGCCAGCTTGCTAAGGCCCAACACCTTCCCTGTCGGCAGGTAGCCAATGGAAACTTTGCCTAGGAATGGCACTAGATGATGCTCGCAGAGTGAAAACATTTCAATATCCTTGACGATAACCATCTCGTCGTGGTCCTCCTTGAAGACAGCGCCGTTGAGAATCTCTACAGTAAAATATGGGTTTAGGGAGATAGTAAATTTACTTTTAATTATTAGTTCGAGTTCCGCTGGAAGTCATCAACGCACATCCATTATCTAAATCAGCATATAGATATCCAAACTTACCCTTCAGGTCCGAGTGATAGCCGGCGGTGAAGGGTGGAATGCCTTTGCGGCTCTCTCAGGCGTCTTGACGAGGCCCTCGCGATGGATGTCCTCACCTGCAGCCTCCAGGAGGTTGGTGTAGGCTGTCTTGAGGTCGTTCAATCTTGGCAAATTGACTACACTAATCTCGCTGGCGCTTCTTGGCATACAGACGGGCAGGTTCATCTTGCCATTTAGTTTAACAATCTGATGCTGAATGGCTGCCTGAGCAGTTTGTTGGCTGGCGGCATTGGTGGCCGTGGCTGGAGCTGCGCCATTGCTGGTTGGTGTTGTTACTTGTGACATGATGTTGAGTCTACTGAATTTTGTTTCGTTTTGTTCTTGTAAAACTAAATCACCTAAACGTCTTATTTCGTTCCACGAATAATCGATGTCCTCTTTTTGTTGACGATTTAGCGCAAATAGCAAACCTAATGATGTACTTGTCTTTGACTTCTGCTGGACACAAGTAGATGTTCTTTGCTTGGTTGATCTTCTGTACTAGTAGCTTATTGTGCTGGTTGGATGTCTAAATGAGATGTGATGTGAATTAGTTGAATGACAAGACGAGTTATATGCACGAGGACAAGGACGAGGCGTCGTGAAGATAGACGTTCGATGTAGAGTAACAACAACATATAGCAACTAGTGGTTATAGTCAACTCATTGGTCGTCGCCACCATCCAAAGCTACACTCGAAGAGAAAAACTGGCATGCGCAACAGACAGATTTGGGTTGAACAATGCTCATTAAGGGCGCCAACAGCCAATTAATACTGACACTGTACACATACACACACATACAAACACACAGGCCACCAACAACAAGTGGAATTTGGATATCTATCTCGAATACATATCAATTGTTGCTCATCGAAGGTGGGCGTTGGCCCTCGCCGTCGCCAGATAGTGCCAGTGTGTGTTGAGCGCTCGCTTGCCGGAGGCGTGTCGACACAGACATCATCAACAACGACAGCAACAACAACAATAGACCAAATCTGATACATTTTGAGTGGGCTCGAATGAGTATGGACCAGATTGTAGTGTAGATCTTGGCGGTGTGTTTGCATGAAACAAACGAATGTGTTTGTGGGCTGGCTGGCTGGCTGGCTCGTTGGCTGGCGACCAGACTGTTGCTGGTTGAGAAAGAGGTGAGCCGGCGGCCATCAAATTGAGCTCTGAGTTTGCTGCTGTCTGGCTCCACTAATTAATTTGTAACATTCTCTTTCATCTACTTACTTTGAGTCTAAAACACACCAGGCCCATTGTGACTGGATGGGTGACTTCGTATCTCGGATCAGCTAGGACGAGTTTCTCAAAGTATTTGGCCAATTTGATGTGCTAACCACATCAACAAGTCCGCATTGGAGCAGATTAGCGCGCATTTGAGGATGCATCATTTGTATCAACGAGAATTGGCAACAGACGACATTGGGAAGGGGCGAGATAGGAACATTTGTCGAGTTAGTTAGTTAGTTTCGCTTTCGGATGAGTCAGGACTGGCTCGCCGAGATATCTGTATGGTTCGATCAGCGATCAAAGATCCATCAATCAAGTGCAAACTGATTGTTGTCATTATCCCCGTCGAGCTATTTGGCAAGACGACCATCTTGTAATTATCAACGTCGTCGATCGTGAAGAAGAAGAAGTTGATTTTTTGCAGATGGTCGATATTTGATTTGATCGGGCGACTTGAAATCAATTGAAGAACATCAACAAAGACTTGACAATGGCAAATAACCACCACAATAACGATTTCTGCCGTCGTCGTCGTCGTTATTGTGGCCGCCATTGCCGCCGTCGCCGTCGCTGCTGCTGCTGGCACGTACAGTGCGATTGATAATAATGATTGTAATTAGTGGTGGGTGTGATGATCAGCCAGCCGCTGGTTGCCAAGCATAAGGATGATGAGTCATGTACAAGTATCTCCAAAGATGTTGTTGCTTGATTGCATTGAAATGTTGCTCTGGCACTTCAACAAATGACGGCCAATCAAGAAACGATGAGCAACGACGACAACACAATGGCAACGTTAATGACGACACAACATCCATGAACCCCATCAGTGTTCCAGTGTCCGAGCTTCTGTCAGCAGCTAAAGAACATACTCGCTTATACTACTTACATGTCGGATGTATTCCTGTAGGCCAGCAACGCCGAAGGATCTAATGACAAACCAGACCTTAAGCGATCGGAAGCGCCTGTGTCGTGAACATTTTGGTATGCACGCGGAGTTGTTGGTTAGTTAGTTAGTTGGTTCTATCTACGGCTCGGATTTGTCTCCAACTGTCAGACACACATCTGTCACCTCTCTCTCTTCTTATCTAATGTCGCCAACTCGCAAACAATGGGCGCCACTTCACTCGATCACTGACTGTCGATTGCTTGTGTGTTGGTTCGCTCGATACTAACCTGCCGAGTGGGATCTGCCAGTGCTGTTGTTGTTGATGATGATACATGAATGGCACACAGTTAGAATATATAATTAGTCATAGTATATCTGGCATCATGGGTTTGGGTGGATGATGTCGCCACTTACTCTGTAGTCGGGGATCTGGCCTGGTTGTCGTGTTTCAAATACAACGGATCCACATTGAAGGCGTCCACCAGAAGGCGCGCGTCTTTGATGTAGAAGGTCGAGCAATCAAAGTTGACCAGAAGCCATTTGTGCGGATTGACATCGAACGAGTCGGCCCATTCGATGCCGCGCATATGGACACGATTCTCGGGACAAACAAAGGAGTTGCCCGCGTAGGCGGCGTCCACGTGCAGCCACAGGTCGAACTCGCGACACACCAGGCCAATCTCATGGAGGTCGTCGTAGGTACACACACTTGTTGTGCCCAGAGTGGCCACCACAAAGAAGGGCACCAGGCCGCGTGCCCTGTCGTCGAGGATCTGCTGCCTGAGGGCGGCGCCGCGGAGGCGGCCATCGTCGTCGCTCTGGACGGCGGCAATCTTGACGCCGCCCAACAGGCCGGCCCTCTCGACGGACGAATGGGCCAGGTCCGAGCAGTAGCCGACGAGGCGCTCCATTGAGGCCATATGCATGGGATCTTCTTCGCCTTCGTTATTAAGCAACACTTGATTGGAAATGATGTTGTTGTTGTTGTTCAGGTCGCATTGGAGGGACTTGCGCAATTGGGCGAGCGCCTTAGAGCGAGCCGATAGGAGAGAGCCACGAGGGTGGCCTCGCTGGCCGTGCCATGGATGACACTGCCGCCGTGGCCGGGCGAGCTGAATTTAAATGCGCCGGCAGGACCAGCATGTCGGCCAGCCAGTCGAGAACCTTCATTTCGAGCTCCGTGCAGGCCGGACTGGCAATCTGTAATGATGATGACGTTTGTTTCAGGTTAATCAACGACCATTTAAAATAGACAGCTACACCAAACTAGTGGCTCCCTCCCATTGAGGTGGCCGTGAACACTCACCCAGCTGAAGCCGATGCAGCCCAGGGCGCCCGAGAGCATATCGCCCAGCAGACTCGGATAGGATTGGGCCGTCGGGAAGTAGGCGTGGAAGCGCGGCGAGTGCCAGTGAGTCATCTGTAATTAATGGGCGCCAAGCAATTGCAGTGGAGTAGAGTAAGGCGGTGGGTCAGTGACGGGAGCAATTTAGCGTTAACTGAGGCCGATGATGGGCTAGCGGCGACCAGATTCAATCATCTCCATCGATCGCCGAGCCGGAATTTGGCCTTCCGAACATGGCAACCACCTGCTTTTGTGTGTTGGCGCGCTTGCTTGCTTGCTGGCCGCATCATCATTAAGCTAATATAATGAAGACGACAATGACGACGACAACGAGGAGGAATGCGGCCTCATTCAAGCGGCCAGGGCCATCTAATGAGGTGGCCATTATTATTACCAGAGTTGAGGGCACTGGCAGTTGATACGCGCGCGGCCAGGCAATCAAGTGAATCAGTCCACACTGTCAGGCCATCAATGAAAGGCAATTGAAAACACGGAACTGGCTTGACCGGTCGGCTGGCGGTGGTTGTCGTAGTTGTCGTCATTGCTGGCGGCGGCGTCCGTTGAGGTTCATGTCTGGCCGAAGCGACATGCACGGCCATTCCTTATCTCGTCTGTGGGTGGTGGTGGTCGGCCTGAATGTCCAGCGGACATCAACTGGGCGCGTGGCTCTTCTTGTGGATTGTCTTTGGCCAGCCTTGGAGGTTGCATTATCATCTCTGGCGTGCCTTAACTGTACTGTATATTATCAATTCAGTTTGGAAGGAGCCACCGCCATCGCCCGCGTCGCCACTCGAACGACTGATAGCATATGAATCATCTCCCGCAGATGGTTGGCGCCTTGTCGTGGTCGTCGTCGCCCGACTCGAGCCCTGTCTGTTAGTTAACTCTCAGCTCGAGTCGAGCGACTCTAATCTGAAGTGACAATCTAAAGTGGCCGCGAAAACCATCAAATGAATGTTGTAGCTTTCACTTTCTGGAGGTTATCTTGCGGCCGATGCAGTGCATGTGAATATCATTCATTCCATGATAGGCCTTCGTCGCTTTCGTCCAGATGTGCCAGCCAACTTGCGTAGATGTAATGGCCACCATCATAGCCGCCGCCTCTTTGATTCATTCATGACAACAGAGAGAGAGAGAGAGAGAGAGAGAGAGAGAGAGAGAGAGAGAGAGAGAGAGAGAGAGAGAGAGAGAGAGAGAGAGAGAAACGATAAAATGAGGTGTCAAACTAACTACTTACGCCGGGCATTATGTATTTCTCAATATCTGGCATTATTTTGCTCCAGTTCTCGCGCAGGTAAGGCGCCCGATCGGGCAGCAGCGGCTGTAGGTAGCCAGGCTCCACCGACGGCAACACCGGCCGATCGCGAATGTTCTCCATGTAGTCCACCACGAAGTCAATCATCTCGTGCGCAGCCCTGACATCGAGGAGTCGTGATGTTTATGTAAGTGTTAGTTAATTCTGTCCGAATAATTAGGTCATTTGGTCAATTATAAGTGAGCCGTAAGCGATACCTACGCCTTGAACTCTTGAGCGTCCATTCTGTTTCTCTTTTTTCTCGTCCTAGAATTTCGATTAGTTAATTGAGTGTATTATCTTGATTGAATGCCGTTCAGTATGTTGCTAATAGTATATGTGTAAATTCAACAGAGATCGTTGTTAAAGTGGATAAATAAACAAATCTAATAAAAGTAGAATGAAATAGTAAGATGGATATGGTTTATGTTCACAATCATCAGCAATCAAACTAGAGTCGATGTGACGGGCGATGTCATATTCAATGGTCGTAGTATTAGCAGTCAGAGTAACGAAAGACAAGATGACGAAGGAGAGCCACAATACACACAAAGTCGTATTTCAACATAACAAAAATTATTCTCATTAATTTCTCTGTCTTCGTTGTATTTGTCATTCGCTCTCCGTCTTTAGCTCGACTCTGATTATTATTATTAATTATCATTATTATTATTTACTTGGGACATTTGAGATCGATTGATTCACAAAGATATACATTTCACGGGCAAATTTGAATCGATCAGGCAATCAATCAATCAAGACAAATCGAGCATTGCAATTGAATATATTGGAGGCGCTAATCTCGGCAGCAACTAAAGTGTCGTCATTGTTTTCGTGTTCAGACTCGTCTATTGTTTGGCTCGACGACGGGCCAGATGTGGAAGATTAACATTATAACAACCAGCTTGATGACGATACGACACTCTGTTGGTGTTGAAATCCTCTTTAATTATTGTCTCACGTCCACTTCAAACTGGCACCCCTTCAAGTGATGTACTTCAATTGGACTTAAATGGAGACAAAGCGAACGATGAACGTCAATGAACTCCTTTTGTACTCACATCAGCTGAGTCATTCATACAATCAAACAAGAGTTAAACAACAACTACAACAACAACACAAATAACCACTTCGGCGAGAAATTAACAAATAAAAACTCTCAATGACTACCATTTACATTGAGATGCAGCACATGGGCACCTTAATTCATTATAAACAATAGCCACTTGATTGATTGATTAATTGTTGGCTTAATTGATTGCTTGGTTGCCTCTCGACCAATCTTTTTCTTCTTGCTCGCCTTTTACTGTTGCTCTTTCTGGCCTTTCTCTTCCTCTACTACTCTGTTTGGTTTTGATGTGTTTTTGTACTTGCATATTCATTACTATATGATTACCTTAATATATAATATTGTTATTAATAATTAACTATAACTAGATTATACTTCATATATATATATTCATATGAACACTAAACAAAATGTTACACTTCAACCGGCTGGCCCGATCGGCATACCATTCCATTTCCCTTTTGATGGTGGTGCTGGTGGTGGTGGTGCTGCCTTATAGGCGATTCATCATGTGCTCGCATCGACGTTATGGCAACTTGAATATTCGGCCGAAAAGGAGCCGACCCCAAAGTTAAGCTAGTGGTTTTAAGATTGTTTAGAGAGCATGCGCACCTGGGCCCAGCTTGCCAACTAATCGCCATCTTCCTGTTCACCTCCACCTCCACCTGCGTCGCTTGCGTCGTCGTTATTCGAACTGGCCGACTCCTCGTCAGCTGGCTGGCTCGTATTGGTGGGCCCCTCTGGATTGTCTTGTGTTGTCTCTGACTCATTATCGTCGGCGGCTGCTGCCTGTTGATCTTCATCTTGTTGTTTATTACTGTCTTCTTCCATCTGGTCCGGCGAACTCAACTCTATCTCAATGGTTTTCGACTCCTGTTCGCCTGATGTTCCACTACATCGATTGCATCATGTTGTGATCCCTGTCTTTCAGCTGATCCATCATCGGCCGGCGCCTCCTTTGCCTCTTGATCGGTCTCGTCGGGCGACGACAGATGTATCTCAGTGATATTTGATGACTCGGCGCCCGTTTGGATTTCATTTTCACTCTTAAAATTAACTTCTTCTACCTCTTGACTGCCCCCGTCCTTTGTCGGCCTCGCCTCATCGACTTGCCGAGCATCCTGATCGATGGGAACCTCTACTGTGGGTGGCGATTCGTCGCCTGGGAAGTGGATACAGGCGACTTGTCCTCATGTGTTGCTTCAATCCTGTCCACTCCGAGACCTCTATCGGGCATATTATCCCCATCTAATGCTGAAGTTCTTGTTAATGATGATGTTATTAAGGTTGGTGATAGTGAGTCATGTATTAAACGCGCGGATTCGTCAATCCATCATCGATCCTATCGGGATTGTTGAAGTGTCGTGTCCTCAGGACATCCAATCTCTTAGTATTCTTGTTGAATATATCAGTACAGTAATCCGACCAACTACGGCCTCTTGTATAACAGACCAATAATACAGTCATATTATCACAACCAATTACAAGCTCATAATCTGTAGCTATACATCTTGTCGTTAATTGTTCACATATTAAGCCTGCCTCAACTTCTTCCTCCAAACGGGATATAACAAATTCAACAACTTGCTGGCTTGTTAATACATCCCATATGCCATCGCAAGCTAAAACAATAAAATCAACATCATCATTCAACTCTATCCTTTTAATATCTGGACATGGACTGACTATTTGCTGTTCGGGTGGTAATTGTTCATTGCCCTTGTAATGAAAATCACCAAATGCCCGCGACAATGCCAAATTACCATTTACACGATTACCTAATACATAGCCACCTGCAGCGAGGATTCTTTTCAATTCAAGTGGATTTTCTGGTTTGTGGTCATGAGATAGGGGCACGCATTCACAATTTATCGAAGCCACTGCTCGTGAATCACCAATATTGGCACAATATATAATATTATCGACAATTAATACACAAATTGCAGTGGTTCCAGCTAGCTGGGCGTTATAACTTTCATTGACCTCATGATCAAATGTTAAAAAGGCTCTCTCTAATGCCTCCTTGAAGTCTCCCTTGATATAGGATTCATTCTCTGTTAAATGTCTCCATAGACCTTCTGAGGCATGTTTAGAGACACGAGCACTGCCATGGCCATCGTATACTGCAAAAAGGACGCCTTGTGTTCGCCAGGTAAATCTAATATTAGGCTGTGATTATCCTCTTGGCTCATTCGCCAACCCTGGCACGATGAGAGAGCAGCAACTGTGAAAGTGTCATTTTGGTCTCTTTCGGTGTCCTTCTCGACGACTGGTTCTGAGGAAAAATTTGCACCCATTGATGATAAGAGAGTCTAGGTTCTAAATAAGTTTTCTTCTACTTCTGATGATGATATATAATGATTCAATAAGTGTAGATTTATGAAATAGATTAATATATATATAAATATATATGTTCAATTTTAATAGTTTGTAGGTAGTAGTTGTTTGTTGGAGAGAAGATGGAGAGCGACAGCAGGAGAATGCCTGAAAAATTATTTTTTGTGTAAATAAATTCGGTGAATTTTTTCTCGTGAGCAAAACACGCCATTCGGGACGTTGCTTTCAGCTGCTGTCTGTCCGTTTTCTCTCGGTCTTTCAGCCCGAGTTGTTATTAGATCCAAAATATATTCATTCCAATTATATCATAAAGGAACCTATTTCACTTCCAACCCGCAATAAGACTCAGATGATATCTGATTGTTATGACCATCTCGCCATTAGATATGGCACTACAGAACATTACGAGCATTCGTTCGAGGGTGCCTCAGATGATGATCCAAGGAGATCGTTCAAAGTTGCTCGAGGATGCAAGACGAATGTCGACATATAAACATGAGAGCGCCATACAGGATTTCATTCGTATATTAGGACAGCATCGGCTTCCATGGCGGCCAACAAGTAGGATCTACGACATACATGTGGAGATCTCTCTGATTCACCGTGAGAACGAAAACGATTTTATTGCATTTATGAGAATCAGGCCGCGAGGTTACAGGGCCAAACTACAGTACCCTAGTACTGAGCTGACATTCCATCTGATCATGGGTAAGGTGATGATCTATCTCAAAAAGAGAACCAAGATAATGGACCGTGGCAATCATTTAGTGGTTTCGCAGGGTCGCCCTATGCAATCAAATGTCTTGGCGATGAACCGGCTTTCTTCGTCTTTCGAATAGTCCACCATGAGGGACCAATGAGACTATCATCACCACCAATATTAGCCATCGAGGCAGGACCCACAGTGGGGGAAGAGGATCCATCCTCTAACAACATCTAGACAGCCAGATAAACGAACAGATCTCAACTGAATCCAAGGCCCCCCTATTCTCCTTTCCAACAAACAACCCTATTCCCCACAAACTATTAAAATTAAACATAAATATGAATATTTATATACATTAATATATTTCATGAATCTACATTTATTGAATTGTTATATTTCAACATCAAAAGCAGAAGAGAACTCATCTAGGAGATAGTATCTGTCATGGGACAGCATGGTGGTTCTTTTAACCCTTCTGGGCCCAGTGGAACTTGGTGATATGCCACAGGTTGTGATCGTTGTAGTCAAACAAGACCCAAACCTTAGGTTGGATGATAGAGTCGGGATGATATCAAGAAGATGCCAAAGCATGCTAATTTGTCTAGACATTCTAGCAGAAAGAACCACTGTCATTGTTCTCTTATGAGAATCATGAAAAATATAGAATTCCTCAGGATTTGAGAGAGTTCCATTTGTTGTCCAAATTGTTGTTGATTAATCCAATCAAATGTTTTGCCGTGCAAGATCTCTACTTTACATACAATCATTAATTTTTAATTGATTCTAAACAAAACACTCCATTAAATCAAATTTTGATCAACCAATCAAGCAGAGCTGGCAAAACCCACTCGTTTTTGGTCATAATCGAAGATAGTGTAGTATCTCTTTAGGAATGGAGTTCCAAGTACCCAACTGTTATCGGTGTGAGCGTGCAGAGCCATGTAGCAGATGGGCTTGCGTCCATTCTCCAGTTTAATCACCAGATCCTTAGCCGACAGGGTCATTTTGGAACCATAGACCACCAGAGTGATTGATGTGTCATTAGGCACATCCTCGCACGAATCCCATCTGGGCATCTGAGTCCTCGAGTCCCAGTAGGCGCCAAACAGTGTCATCGCCATCTCGACTATGTCCGCGGGCGCCAGGACCAGATTTGACGTAGAGTCGATCGTGGCCTTGGACCTGGTGGAGCGCTTGACGTCTGAGTTAGGCATCATCAAGTAGTCCAAATAGAAGGTCCACCTATTGATGATGGGAACATAACTGATGCCGCCCTTGAAGTATTCCTCGTCCACTCCGCCCAACACGGCTGTTCCAATCACATCGTCCTGCTGGTTCTTGGTGACATGAAGCGAAAACATTTGCTTGGGAATCAACTTTTGCCTGAACATGGTCTGAATGGGGTCCAAGACATTTAGGCTGGGCAAAGTGCGCGAGCCGAGGCCGAGCACGCCTTCGAAGCCAAGGCTGTCCAATAGCCAGCCCTGGTTGTCGTTTAACTCGCCAAACACCTGATCGGAGATGAAGGCGCCGGCCAGGCCGAAGGTGTGTCCTTGCTGAGCTGGCCCTCGATGAAGGCGCCCACCCCCAGGTTGGTCCGCCAGGGCCGGCCATCCTCAGGTAGGTGCTCGAGTCATTGGAATTGTATCTGTTGCGCGAAATGCAGAACTGGGTGGTGCAGTTCATGCTCACCACCCAGGTGTTTGCCGAGCCGGTGTTGAACAAGACATTGAACTGTTGCTCCGGATACCCGACGGACACGCCAGTCATCAGGCCTGGCTGCAATGTCAGCTTCCTGACAATGGATTGGTTGGCTGCCACCGGCATTATCATTGATCCAATCAGGGACAGACACGTTAGGCCCGTCGCTAGTACAACAATCAAATTGAGGCTATTCATCTTGAACAAGACTATTGGAGGTGACTTTTATTGTTGCAAATGTAATCAATTAATTATATATCTCGATGAATGAATTGAGAATGTTATGCTATGAAACATGTTGGATGGGCAGCAACTTCATTGTTGGGGCGTTTCGTGGAGCTCGTTCAGCCACCGCAAAGGCTCACCCTTGACTCATCGGGCCGTTTCGGCTGGAACCTTTGTTTACACAGGCAAAACAGTTTGCCACTTCTCATCTTCCAGGTGGCCTACAAATGAAATTGACACAGATAGATAGATAACTGATTTTAACATGAATTCCAGTGTTTTTCGGCCGAAATCATCTCAACAAAGCCAGGGTTTTGCATTATTCCACTAATAAGAACACTTCCCGTGCGAACAGATAACAGCAACCAAATGCAAGAAAATGCGAATGGGAAACGTATTCTTGGCCTGGCCGATTGATAATTCAATAGTGTTAATATGATAACTGGATAAAATCATCATGAATGCGTCCAGACTTCAGTTGGTCGAACTGGAACCGCCTTAGAACGATGACGCAAAGCCTTCGTTGGAGCCGATTTGTGTCCGCCCATCAGACAGATCCAATTTGATCCCTCACCTGCCAGACAAAATGAGCCTCTGTCGGTGGGCAGGTCAGGACAGAGCCCATAGACAGACCGACGGGCGTGCTACATGTATTTGCTGACGTCATCGGCTGGTCTTTGCCGTGGCTGGCCGCTCGTTGTTGGTCGCGAGGCCAATGGGTGGAGTCAACTCTAATCTAATTGGCCATCGCCACTTGTTTGCCACCCTCGCATCACTTGCTTGTCAATTAACGCCAACAACGAGCGAGGCGCGCCGCCTCTCGAGTTCGATGGGCCATTGTTATTTAGCTTCCGCCACGAGATAACATCAAAAACAACAACCATTGCAGGGCCCGATTGCACTGGCGTGTAACGTGTATTGAGCATCGGCAACAACTACAGCAGAGATGCTGTCATAGTCGAAGCTCGGGGCCGCGATCATCTAGCTCTCGCCGCCAGAGTCCTCTTGACGGGTGCGTTGCCTGCGCGCGGCCCTTCCGTGGCGAGCTTGGCAAGCCTCCCGGTATGGACAACAACAACAACAACAATAATAACAACAACGACGACGACAACAACAACTAGGAGGACCCTCCTTCTAGTGAAAAGAGCTCAGGTTGTGCCGTATTTCTATGCGCAACACGACTACTTCTTCCCAACTCCCATCTCTGTTGGCGGCGCCCTAGCGGAACTAACTCACGAGGCTGCCTTTGGGCTACGGGCTGTGGGCCACCTTCTTCTTCTACTGTAGGGGCGCCCCCAGCTAGAGAGTTGACGGCCTGTCGGTGACGTAACGTACTTTATATCGCTGGCCATTTTCATGAAATCGTTTTCTGTGTGTCCATTGCGACAATATAATACAACATGAAGACCAATACTAAAGAGCTACTAGGTGGGGATGAAGCCTGACAAAACAATACTAAAACTCACTTGACTAGCAGCTCGAATGGGTTATTAAAGAAAGAAAATATACTAAAGTAAAAATCAACCAAGAGGCATATTCGATGTAATGTAACTGGCCAAATGAGTAGTCATTTTATAGAAAATAATACTCCATTCTATACACTTCACCATTCATTCATTAGATAATATTAAATTATTATAAATTTATTAGTAATCAATAACCAAATATCCATAATCCATATAATATACCCCTATATATTGGACTGTTAATAATCATTATTATATTTATAATGTATAATGGACAGTTTGGTCGATTGTGTCCATGATATTTCAAGATTAAACGTTATTTACACCATAATTTTAGTAGCCAGCGCTAATAAATTAAATTTTTCACAATTAGAGCAAATATTCAATTATATTGGTGAGATCATAATGACATTTAACGAATCTCTATCATCGTTAACCTCAACAGAATCATCATCATCATCAGCAGCAGCAGCAACATCAACTCTGGCCTCAACTACCACGGCCGCTACTTCAATCTTTCTGATGGGAACAGAAGCTGATATCATGACTGATGAATTGTATGATGGATCTTTAATGACTATGGTCGTCGAAGAGGAACTAAAACCATCAAATCTAGTGGTGAGAATAGTCAACAGATTCATCACATTATTCAATAATCTGGTAGTTTATATACGAAGCCAATTCAATGAACATACGGCCACCTCCATTGCTTCATGCAGCGTCCTGATAATAGTTCTATCGATAATATGCTGTTTTATAATTAGCCTAATGAGGGAGGAAGAGAAACGAATCAAGGACCAATATAAGAAACTGAATGCAGGTAGTTCTCAGAGTTTTTGGCGGCCAACTCTAATCGGGCCAGTAGCTCTAGTGGCCGATCCAGCAGTGGCGATGTGTCAGGTTGTACATATCCTGGAGGTTATCAAAAGATTGGTAACCAACAATTCACTGGCAAAGCCATAGATGGTTCGCCATTCCTAACGAACTCTACTGCTAATAACCAGACTCCAACATTATTTAATCGAAATACTGCCCACCATAATAATATAAATGAATTTCCAAAAGTACACTTGATTGAACTGAGAAGAGAGACATATTTTGGCCTTGTTAGATTATCTAAGCCAGCTTGCCGAACTATTGTCCTGTTATGCGATGTCCAGTCGAAAATGAAGTTATTGAGCAAATTTTATCAATGTATCTACCCATATAGGAAGAACAAAACATTACAATTCGCCTTTCTATTGATAGAGAAAAATATTGGCTGGTATAGGAGCTGTTGAAATTGGCTCTTAACGAGAAACGTGATCTACAAATAAATCCCATCAATTGTATTGGTACCGTATTAGTATTGAATGGGTTCAAGAAATATTTCTCCGTCTATCATGCTAGCGATTGTAGACACCAACAAGATCCAGACGAACCACTTGTATTGCTTGAGGAATCTTTATTAGATCATTTCTCCGAATGGCTTGAGAGATTGTTTGCCGGCAAGGCCAATCGGTATTATGTCAAATATTGGCCGGATCAAATGAGATAAATCTTCCAAATGATACTAAAAAAATATATGAACATATATTACATTTCATATTATTAGATTTTTATTGTAAATTTTTATTGTAAACAAGTTAATATCTTCTGTAAGGCTTCTAGTGGCATGACTTATATTATCAAATAGATATGTTCTGGTATCTAACAATGTTTATTTATTTAATAATAATTAAAAATCGTCATTATCATTAATGTAATAATTAGAATTAACGTTCTGTTGTGGTGAACTCAATTGAACTTAACGGTTGAATTATTTTATTTTCTTGATTACAAAGAGCTCACTGAATCCGTTTATAATACATGGTGCGTTTCTTGACTAATTGAGATTTACTAAGACCGTCAACGAAAAATACTTCTTAGCAGAAGTTGTTAAGATCTCGTCCCGCTCCTATAGACTTTTAATGTCAATTTTAGGTGTATTGACAGTCCATGTGGTCACACTGCTGACTATGTTGTCTATCAACTGGTCAACTGTAAAATGACTTATGTGTTTGCACATTCTTTGGCATCGACTCTAATCGTTCCGTGGTTTCTCTATCGATTTTCTTTGCTATATCATCCTTTGAACCAATATGTTCTGTTTCATATTTGTTAAAAACAATTTGTCGCTCCGCCTTGAGATTGTTCAATATCGGCTGCCGCCGCCTCCTCTTTAGCCTTTTCAGGAATTGTGCCTTTCGTTTCCTAGCCTCGGCAACCTTTTCCCGGTGGCTCTCTTTTCGGCAGCTAACAATAGCTGGACTTCTTGACTTAGTTGATTGGCCATAATGGTTGTGTTGGTTGATATTTGGTCGATAAGTAGATATGGATATGATAATATTTACCTAATTGGATATTAGATAGAATTGTCTACAACAATTTCAAAATGATGAGAGAGAAAACAATGTCAAATCGGTGTATTAATATGGACGAAAGGTGGGCGGATAAGCAAAGCATTGTGCTCGGATGGTCGCACGCCTGTTGTTCGCGGCGAGAAAATCTCGTTCTCGTGCCTTCGCTCAATGCGCCTCTGACACCTCCACAGTTTATTTGACGACGTGCCCAAGGCAACATCACGACTAACAATACACCCAAAAACTCATATATCTATTGACCTCATATCGATCTCAGCTAGAAACCAACACGATTGACATTAGATTAATAAAGATAAATACACATTTCAAATGTCCCTATATATACATGTAGATATAACTGGATATTGATGATGGTAACTAAACATCACAGGCCTAAACGGGGTGAGAAAGAGGTTTGATTGATCTCTTATGGACATCCCTAGATAGGGCTTTTCGCATATCAAATGCATCCTCGTCCGGATCGCCAGAATAATAATCTAGTACCCGCCTGTAGACAGTATAGCCCAATCGACCGTACATGGTCATTGCAACATGATTTGATTGTCTCACAAACAAGTCGACAAAATAGGCCTGTTTCCTTTCGGATACATTCTCGAGCTCTGTCATCAATTTGGCGGCCAGATTTGTCCGCCGATAGATACTGGCAACGCTCAGGGCTGTCACGTGGCCATGCCAGTTGTCTCCATCGCCCTCGATCTTGCCCATGATGTAGGCCATCATGTCACCATTTGGATGATCGCCGACGATAAAATAATCAGGCCACCTGACCAAGTAATGGAGATAGAACGTCAATCCGTAGGTCTCTGTGAGAGGGTCCAGATTGACCTCGTTCAAGTTGAATAAATCATCACAGCTGAATGGTCTAAGGTTGGTCATTTCTCTAATGCTATCTATATCTTGAATGCTGTACGTAGCGACAATATTTCTTGCTTCTTGAGTGGTTTCAAGTTGAAGCCGGTGATCTCTGGTTTGCCCTCAAGTTCGCGTAATTTGTTGACTTTCTCCGACAATTCGTCTCTTAGCTTTTCGATCCCTTGGTCAATATGATAGGAGTCGTCCACGATTAAATTTCTTGTCTCGTTGTGGCTCAACCTGATAAACATATCACCCATGCATACCCAATTTTCTTCACTGAATTGGGTTTGTTTGCCTTTGATCTTTAAGTCGATTGAGGGACTCTCTAGTTTTGTGTCTTTTTGCGTCCAAGTTGACTATTTGTTGTCTCGTATCAATAATATCATCTGCAGTGAGTTCAATTTGTGTCAATAGTTTTGTTAGTTGTTCCATAACAATCCATTGAAATTATGCTATTAATGATAGTTACAATTAGCTTTGGTTATTATGGAAAAATATGATTGGTATCAATATATGATGACTCGGACAGTTTTGGCCTTCGTCAATAAACAAAAAACAGCACCAGCAGAGCGTTCCTCCCCAACACACAGCGTCCACGCACGCACTCTATACGGTAGCGTACGAAAGCAAGCGGCCGATATTGCACTGCCTGCACGCGGCTTGCATGTGTTTTGCTTGTGTTCGCTGGCCGCCGGCCTGGCCCCTCTCGCTGGACGAGCGACGATGATTCGATGCAACCAGTGCACGTTGCCGAATTGGCTGGTCGAACTCCTTCGCTGCTTCTCCCTCCGCCTGGCCAGTCTTTGGCTGGTGGTGGTTATGTGTTCGGTGCTGTTTTCTTAAAACAGCTAATTCGATATTGCAAACTCAAAACGTAAAGGAACACCATCAATCTATTGTATTTTTCGATGACCGAGTATATATATTTTCAAAAACAACCACATTATATCATCTCATTCGTAAACTAAAATTAATGCCACGCTAAACACATTATATAACAATCTATCTACATATCAGGACAACATCAAAATGAACTCAAGCTATGATAGTCCAGAGACGCTGAGGCGTCGTAAGGCATTGTTTGATCAGTTCACTAGATTACAAGTAATAGAAGAGGAGAAGAATCGACAGAGAGAACTACAAAGAACCCGCCCAAATGGACAAGTGATTCTTACAATCCATTTGTTGAGAATCGCGAGAATCCCGTCTGGCAACGCGACCAACTCCAATATACCGACGAGTACCGAGCCGAGTATGATACCAATGACAAAAAGGCTGGCAATGATCTCACTACAACAAATGATCCCGACGCCGATGCTTCCACTAATGTCAGAATAACCAATCTCTTGAGAAAGAGATGAAGAGCAATCGAGGCCGCAACAGAGGTTTACATCGCGCTCTGTTGGTGCGAGGAGGAGGAGAGGGCTGCTGATGGTGACGGTGCATCAACAGTTGGGAATGACTTCGAGCAAACGAGCACCATCTTGGCTCCCACTGAGAAACCCTTAGGTGACTTTGAAACTAATATTAGCTGTCAAGAGCTTTTCACCAATTACTTTCAATCATACAAACAAAACACTAGTCTACCAGTTTACAAGTTTAGACGGAACATAATCAACTCGATCAACTCATACAGTACCATCATTATTGAGGGTCAAACTGGTTGCGGTAAAACCACTCAGGTGCCATTGTACATCCTGGAGGACGCCATCTTGGATAGAAAATGTCTCAAGTCGCCGGTGATCTATGTAACCCAGCCAAGGAGGATCGCGGCAAAGTGTGGCCGAGAGGGTTTGTTATGAACACCAATGGAAGGTTGGAGATGGGCCAGTTGGCTTCCAGGTGAGTCTAGAAAAGAGAGTGGAACAGCATACAGTTCTAGTGTATTGCACAGCCGGAGTACTATTACAGAAATTGATCCAAGAGAAATCTTTGAGAGGTTTTACTCATATAGTGATCGACGAGGCTCATGAAAGAGACGCCGATACAGACTTACTATTGATGATGGTACGAGCCTTGATGCGTAAGGAGATGCCCAATTTCAGATTAATCGTCATGTCAGCAACAATGGACACCACAAAATTGCACAGATACTTTACATTCAGGACCAATTATGGCCACCATGCATTAACAACACCTTCAAATATAGAGA
Source organism: Oxytropis ochrocephala (assembly GCA_020916435.1). Lineage (NCBI taxonomy): Eukaryota > Viridiplantae > Streptophyta > Magnoliopsida > Fabales > Fabaceae > Oxytropis > Oxytropis ochrocephala. The sequence continues at coordinate 107,245 of JAJHUT010000139.1, forward strand.
TACCGCCCGGTCGGGTTGCTGGAAACACCCTGCAGATCGTTCAATTTGACAAATTGAAGTCCTTGTTCGGGGTAGAACCAGACGGACCTATGCCAAGTTTTGACTTGGAAAATCCCTGAACTCTATGATACGTGTATGAAGACAGCGGTCAAGATAATAGTACATGTCATTCCACACTTGGATAATTTCAGCGAGACCTCAAATTCAACATTGGTATTTTTGCCAGGCTACGCTGAAATATGTCGACTAGATCGGATGTTGCGAGCTGTCCCTGGTGTTTGTGACAACATTGACATAATACCTTTGCACTCGTGTTTGAGCATCTCTGATCAATGGAGGGTGTTTGAGCCACCAAGAAAGGGTTGCCGAAAGGTGTTGTTGGCCACAAATATTGCCGAGAGCTCCATCACAGTTCCTGATGTAGGATTTATCATTGACTTTTGTCTCTCGAAGACTATGATGAAAGACAATGTAACCAAATTTCCAACTCCTGAAACTGCATTGGTCATCGCAGGACAAATGCATCCAGAGGGCAGGTAGGACTGGCCGATGTTGCTCGGGCAAGGTATTTCGAATGGTGCCGTTCCATATCTACGAGAAGTTTAAGAAATATGCCGAGCCAGAGCTACTTACTGCACCATTAGAATTGTCCGTATTACGAGTCAAGAACTTTCAAATGGGCGAACTGAAGGCTCTGTTTGCTGTTGTATTAGATCCTCCGCCTTATGATGAGATACGTACGGCCGTATTGGAGCTGAAACAAATCGGAGCTCTATCATCGACTTACAAAAGGAAAACTAAGCGACATTGATGGTGACATTACAGAACTCGGGCGTATTATATCCAACTTGCCAATTGACGTTCACCTGAGCAAATTGATTGTGATTGGCTCCATATTTGACGTGTTACAGGATGCTATCATTGTGGCTGCGTGTCTATCGACAAATCGAACGGTCGTCAAACATCTGTATGGGAACCCAATTGAGACTTATGAGAATAAGCTCAGAATGGGCCAATGGTTCGAGTAGTGATTTATTTGTTAGTTTGGACATATGTAAGAATTACTGGTATTTGAAGGAGGAAAGTGGCAAGGGCCTGGTTTTCTCAAGGAATTGGTGCACCAAATGTGGCCTAGATGATCGTAAGCTAGAGGATGTATACGCGCTCACTGAGGAGATAACCAAGAGGCTGGCTTCACTTAATATACAATTATTTGAGCAACCAAATCATGAGCTAAATCCCAACGAGGACTTTCTCATGCTCAAAGTGGCATTTTGTTCGGCCTTCTATCCCAACTACTTTATTAGTCAACCATTTGATGTCCAGGAAGTCAAGAAGGAGCTGTGTGGCTTGGATCCAACCAAGACAGTAATCATGCGTAATATCCCCAGTTAATCAGGTGCCTCTGTATCGAGACCAGATCATCAATCAAATAACAGAATTTGTTTGTCCCAATGTGGACTTTATCGCCGATTGTTCACGCGTTTTATTAGTGTTGAATGACGAGGACGAGATGACAGACGATGCTTGACCATTATGGAGGTCTTGGGCAATGCCGAGGTGGTGATCCCATCGAAGAGGGTCATGAAGGCCGTCTATAAGGCGTGCAGATTGGGCGACGCCGGTGATCAGATTGAGATCAGGAGTTCAAGAGCTTGGCGGCTCACGAGGAGGATGTTATGGTACAACAAACAAAAGGAAACAATCTGCCAATCGATGGGCCGCAAGCTAATGCCGTCCTGGTTCAAGATCGTCGACAGGACGCCAGATAATAGCCGCTACTTCCAAGCCTCACCAGAGGAATTTGCCGCATTGACAAAAGACTATTATCATGTCGAGCTGGAATACGATCGCGAACAGGTGGAGGCGGACATGAGAGCCTTGAGGGAATTGGAAAAAGAAGGAGGCCTCTCATGGTATTCAATATGATCATGAAGTCTTTTCTGATTGTACTAGGAAAATCAGAGGTCCAGATAGCCCAATCAGGGTGTCGTTCACGTCGATATTGTCAAAATCCAAGGGATTCAGTGTAGACATCGATCCGAGCTCTATCAATGCCATTCTCTTGGATCCGGAATATGAGAAGGATCGGCGCCAGTTGTTGGTGGGCGCGTCGGTGAATCAAACAAAACGAAGCCGAGTCATTGTGAGGACACCACTTTGATGCCCAACATTCGTGGACTGGCCACCTTGTTGTCGTTGCTGTTTGCGCAATATTATCGGCTGATCATCAATGAAAAACTCAACTGTTTGGCTGGCGGAATCTTTGGAATTGGCTGGGACGAGATGGACAAATCTCTGGATCGTCTCTATGAGGTTGAATTGGGCTTCGATGTCAACATAACACCGGACGACATTAGATTGATTAATTTCGCCCGCGAGAAGATGTCCGAGCTGTTGAAATTTAGCGAAGTTAAGAATGCCGGCAAACCCCAGGCCGACCTGCAGCGACAATTGCGCGACATCATCTTGACATTGCTGAGGAAGCGCCGCTACCCATTGTCCGAATTGAACTTCTATAAGCTGGACCAGAACACGCAGAAGTCATTCGTCGCCCAGAAACACAACGTACCCGAGGCGCAACTGTTCGACGACGAGCTGGCAAAGCCATTCCTGCCGGTCATGAACTTGGATCGGCTTCATCACGAGATGGACTTGTACCAGGCCATTAGGGAGAATCTCAACTATATGGACAGAATAGTGAACGACGAGGAGGCCCCCACTTCGGGCCTGTATTGTTTGGTGTGCGGAAATGGCTGGAAAGATTACCTGTTCCTTTATATGGACATCTGCGCTCACCTACAGAGTGAGGCGCACCAATCAAAGGTGAGAGAATTCGAGGAGTTTGAGGCGAGAGCCATGGAGAACGAACGGAGCTTTCGCATCGGCTCTCCATCGTCTCCACCACCACCTCCAGTAAATGGATTCAATGGTGGAGTAGCAGCAGCAGCAGGAGAAGCAGTTTAAACAACCATCACTACCACTACTGTACTGAAATGAGAGTACATTCAATAAGAGACATTTCGTTTGCTTAAGTGTAATTAAAGAATCGATTAATCATAGTCAAATGTCATTCGAGTGAAGTAGAGTAGCTCGAAGTTAACTGGGATAGTCAAAAGTGTTGACAATCGACAAAAACTCGAAGGCCAGTCCAACGTTGACTAGAAGTTTCCAAATTATTCTCTAACTGTAAACGAAATTTCTAGTCTGGCCGACGGTCGCCGTTACTCTCCGACGCCACGCAATCACTTCTCCTGTCTCTCTAGAGAATAGTCCACGTAAACAGTTGAAGTCATGAGAGGAGAGGAGAGGAGAGATTTCACCTCGACATTGGAAAGGTGGAAAAGTTATGTTCTCTGGCGGCTGGCTAGGAAGTAACATTACATAATGCCTGACCTCGATAGAGTTCAACCATCAGCTCGGCCGTTCGAGGAAGAGAGCAGAGAGCCAATTTCAGATGACCAACTGTTGTTTCGCTCTCATCAATTCAACCACTCTAACGGTACAATTCGAGAGTGGTCGTCGTCGTCGTTGTTGTTGTTGTTTTGCTAACTTTGCTTGCAGGCGAGTTTAAGTTAGGGAGAGAGAGAGAGAGAGAGAGAGAGAGAGAGAGAGAGAGAGAGAGAGAGAGAGAGAGAGAGAGAGAATAGAAAAGCGACAGCAACAAGTTTTGCGAGTCTCTTCCAGTGGATGTGAACTTGAAAATGAAATACGCTGACCAGCAGCAGCAGCAGCAGCGGCCAGGTGCACGCCAAGATGACCGTTACATGTAGCTACACAGTGGCTTCCTCTTCCTGGTGTTGTAGTTGCTGCTTACGTAACAACAACAACAACAACAACAACAACAACATTCAGTTGGCGAGCCTATTCTGGGCTGGCCGACTGTAAGGGCCGCCGAGAATAGGCAGCCAATCCATCTCACAAGGCGACTGGTGCGTCGACTGTGGTTCTATCAAAGTTTTATTTAGTTTCAATCCAGCAACAGGTAGCAGCCAGGCAGCCACAGCCTCAGTCGTGTAGACTCAATTCAGCTCTTCTCGGCTGCGGCCGCCGTTACGTCACTGCTCTATTGGAATTCAATGGAAGTCCGAGGCGGCAACATTCAACAAGTTGCCCGTACACTTGTATTGCGTGTCTCGACGCAAATGAAGTTGGCGCCACAGCCAATGGCGCCGCTGTCGCTGGCTGATTTTAATATCAAGAAGAAGATTGGCCAGCCTTGGCGGCAAGAAAAGTCCGCACACTTTTTACCGCTACTTTTGGAATCTCTCTGACTGGCGCTCGCTCAGCCAAACTGGCCGAACTTGAACTCTCGGGCTGGACGGCCAGCTTCTCTGAAGGCGGCCGCGCCACTCGATCGGTCATTTAACTGGACGCCGGCCACTCCATCTCCATCTCCTCTACCTGGCAGACCAAATAACCGGAACATGTCAATGGAATTTGCTCTCAGCCTCGCCGAGACAGGCCGAGCCTTCGCCTTCGCCAACAACATAAGGAAGAGTTCAACAGTGATTGTTCGCTTCCTACCTGGCTCTGAAGGGCTGGACTTTGTTTTGGTGGTCGGCGGCGAAATGCAAGCCAAAGACTTCCACTTACAACTGTCAGCACTGAGATTTAGAGCAAAAGAACGGCCGGGCAGCGGCGGCGGCGGTGGCCAACGAGAGAAGATGGAAAAGGTAAATGTTATGAGGAAAAGCACAAAAAGTGTTCTCGCCGGCGCTTCTGGCAACATTCTCATGCTCTCGCCCTTGGCTGGCCCTCTCACCTGGCCCCGGTCGAACTGGTTACGTAAACTACCGTTAGCTGGTGACGCAACATCATCATCATCATCATCGTTGCGTCCAGAATCAAAGTCCAATGCAAAGAATCATGTTGGAGGAGAAATTTTCTCACACAAAACTGCAACTTGTAAGGGCCATGGCTTTGGCCCTCACAAGCAGAACCAGACTTTTCCATTTACGACGTGGAAGGCATTGCACCCAAATTGCACGTACAATACCTGAAGGAGATGACACAAAAGAAAAGTTCAATACGACCGAGCACACACACACACACACATGTTGCTCTTCTTCTCGTCTCCTCTCGCAGCTTCCAGGTCGTCCAGGGCCGAGAGGAGTCTAACAGTTCGGTGGGAAGAGTTTCGAGAGTGACGCAACAGCAACAGCAGCAGCAGCAATGGCAATGGCGATGACGATGGCAGCAACGACAGACCTCGCGCCGATTACGCCATGACGCAACAGATGAGAACCGTTAGAGAGCCGCTCGTCTTTCCTTCCACAACCGAGAACTGATTACACTCAAAGGGCTCCTGGAAAGTATTGGAGCTTCCGGCGTCGGATGTATCCTAGAGAGGAATGTTTGCAGCATTTCTGAATCAATCGCAAGGGTTCTCACGCTCTCCCTTCGACGTGGGCCATAAAACGAGGGCCCGCAATTGCAGCTCGAACTGTCACACGACGACGACGACGACGACGACGACGACGACCAAGAAGAGTTGCATTCACTGCAACTCTTCGTCGGACGTTAACCTGAATTTGGTCCAACGAATTGGAGCAATTTTGCAGACGAGAACCAAGAATAAAAACAGCTTTTGGCGCCACAAAACCTCCTCTATCTAAGACGGAGGACCTCCATCTCTGTTCAGGTAAACCCTCGGCCAGGTAACCTTCAATAAAGGAGAGATTTTGCTTATCTATTGGCGATTGGGTCGCCTAAATGGACACGACAACTACAACAGCGACGGGCCTGATAGAGTAGTCGCCCACAAGCAGCGCCGACGGCTCTGTGGCAGCCGCCTGTTGCGCCGGAAACGAAGGTTGTCCTTGTTATTGTTGTAGGCCTCAATGTTGGTGTTGTTGTTGTTGTCGCTGTCCTCATAAAAGGAATCCAAACATCTGCACTGATCCAAATGTTTGGTCGCAATTAACCTCGAACACGGCGACGGCCGCATCTTCAGCTTCCTCCTCCTCGTCGAATGTCGCCGGCCGCCAATTACTCTCGCCAGGCCAGCCGCCGATAGAAAGGCTGCCCTACTAATAACGACGACGACGTCGATGATGATGATGATGATGATAATAAATATGTGCTCTCGTTTTCCGTTAGTTTAGCATTGGCGCGAATTAGTATCAACAGGAGCGACTGCGGCTGCCGCGCGCCGACGCCGACGCCGACGCCGATGCGGACGACATTTAATCAGCTCAAATTTAGCTGCCAGGTGAGGCTGACTCACTGACTGACTGACCGACTGACTGACCGACTGACTGACCGACTGTAGCCATGGACTACGGCGCAGCTAATTTCAAATTCTTTTCTTCGTTTGTCGTGCAAATTAATGGGCATCGTCCAGTTTTTGGTTTCACTTTTCCTCTATGTCTTCGTCTGTTTTGGTTTGTTCTACCATCGGCGGCGGCGGCTGCCACTCGACTCAGTGAGCAAGTCAACGCAAATCAATACGTGATATCATTTCAATCCAATGAAAGCGGCCACTGTCGGACTGACCAGATGAGCAGAATAATAATAACAACAGCGCCAACTCGGACAATAATAATAATTCAAAATTTGTAAACTCTGGCCCGGCGACGAGATGCGCGTGCATGAATCACTGCCAACTGTCAAAATATTCGGCCGACGGTGGACCTTCGGCGGAAAATCCAGAGGCCTCTGTTGACTGAATTGTTCGCACGCAGATGACAAATATATCAAATCGCGGTTTTGATTCCAAATCAATCAGATAGGGCCCCTTGCCGTCCTGGTCGTCGTCGGCGTCGGCGCCCCACTTTATGACATGCACACACAAACTGAAAGTGTCTCTTCTGCTCAAAATAATTGGCCTCGTTCCTAATCAGGCAACAGGTGAGGGAGTGTCTGTGTGTTTGCTGGGCCGCACTGGCGAAAGAGTTCCGTCTATTGGTGTGGACGTCGGCGCGACATTAAATTGGATCAAATGGACGAAGTGGCCTAAAATGTAAAAAACAAAGCAGAACCTTTTTCACGTCCGCCAATTTGCATGCAAACAGATAACATCAGAACACAACTCGAGTGAAATCTCATTAATCATAGGGCCAACAGCAGCACCACCAGCACCAGCCACATCGGCATCAAAAGGGTCCGTCCCCTCTGCAAAAAGGGCCAATCAACTCTTTTAATTGGCTACTCCCGAAACTGCCGCCGGAACTGCTGCTGCTGCTCTAAATATTGGCTTCAGCGAAAGTTTTCGTCGTCGTCGGAAGTGGAAGTGGTGGAGACAGCTGAAGGGACTTGTGGATGTGGGCAAACAAAACGAATGTGGGCGAATGAACCGATTTAAATTATAAAATTAAAGTTAATGAAGCGTAGTTTGGTCGGTGGACTGGCGGCCAAACCCAAACGGAACTGGCGGAGAGTAATTCAATTCTTTGCTTGAACGGAGGCGGGGCGGAGCTAAGGCCTGTAGTCCAGGGGGCAGCAGCAGCAGCAGCGACAACAACAAGCAAAAAGTCTTAATTTAATTGGTTAGCCTTTTACATGCGACTTCTCGCTCGCTTGATTAGCCGGGCCGACCGACGGGCTGCCTTTGTGCGGCTGGTGGTCGAAGTGGCCCCTGAAACCAGCGCCGACTGGCCAGTGAACTTCATGCGAACTCTCCACTGGACTCGACTCGGCTCGAATGCAGTGAACTGACCAGCCAGCAGATGTATCGCCTTTCACCTTTCGCGCTGATAATCTTCTCGCCCCTTCGGCCGCCTTCTCTCTCTCTCTCTCTCTCTCTCTCTCTCTCTCTCTCTCTCTCTCTCTCTCTTTTTGTTCAATTTGCTTTTCAGATTAGAACTGTCGCCTGACCACGAGAATGAATGAATGGAAGGAGAGTGTCCGGCGCGAACGGACCATAGAGGCGACGAGGCCAGTCCACTGACGTGAGAGGAAGAGAAACAAATTTGTGTGATTTACTTTCCATCTGTGGCGCGGCCAATTCAATTGGTCGCGTGTGACATCCGACATAAATCATCAACTCTTTTGAATGTCTGTTTTTGCTGGTCGTAGTCGTCGTCGTCGTCGTCTGGAGTCCGAGAAAGGCAGGCCAGGAGGAGAATGGCTGCCGAGAGAGAGCAACAAGCAACAGATTGTTCAACTGGTGTTTGTTCAACTCTCATCTTCTTTGCAGATCTGCGCCTTGAATGGCACCGACGACGCCGACGCCAACGACGATGATTGCAACAGAAAACAGTTAGATTTGCAGATCTCAATCATCGGCGACTATGAAAAGCGGCTCAGTAAGTAGACAGGCTTGTTAGGCAAAGTTGACACAATTCAATGGCCTTCAATGCTGGCGTCGTAGCCTACTCTGGAGCGCCGCCACTGCCACTGCCGCCGTGGCCGTCGCCTCTATTTGCCATTCCTATTCAAAGTTCAAGAGCGCCAAGGACGGCCGCGCCGACCTTCAACTTCCTCCCGAACGCGACGCCCCGCCGAGTTTGCCACAACACAACCACCACCACCACCACCACCACCACAACTTTCCACTTTCCGAAGTAACGGGAGAACTCACGCAAAGCGGCGCCTCTGGCAAATATGAACCAATATCGACATCGACAGCCACGGCGACATCGACAGGAAATACTACGACAGGAAATGAGATAGCGCGCAAGATAATCGCTTTTGTTCTAATCCATTTAATTCAATTCAATTCAATGCAATTCAATTCAATTCAATTGAAGGCCTCCAATGGAAGCGGGCCGAACCCAACTGAACTGAACCAAATTGCAGCCACGCCGACACCCACCACAACAACCTGGAACACTTCCGGCCAATCGATCAAACAGGGCCCAATTGATTTGGGCCGGCTGAGTGGACACCGCCTTTGCTCAGGTGACGCAAAGTGGCAATGAAAGGGATGCGTCTGTGGGAGATGAACAACTTCCTGGACCGACTGGAGGAGATACCATTGATTATTGCAGCTGACCGGCGCGGCGCGGCGCGGCATGGCGCACAGTCACGCGCTAATCAATGGGCAACACCGATTGATCATCTCCGGCTCGTCGTGTCGATGTTCGATTGTTACTTTCTCAGATGTGATTGGGCGCCAGGTAAAGCAGCACCTCCAGCTGCATCCAGCCTCTTCTCGGGCGCGTCGAGTTCACAAACGCCAGTGGGAAAGGGAAAGTTCAACAGTTGGCTGGTCCAAGTCTTGGCTGCTCCTGACGCCGTGGCCCCGCGTCCACTCCAAGTTGCTTTGTCGATTGCTCAGATGACAACTAAAGCCGAGGCTTGAGACGAGTTTTGTTTTGATTACAAGTCAACAATCTTGAATGGGCCAGCATCTTGTTGATCTGCGATGGCCACTTTTGTTGTATTCCGTCCAATCTTTCAGAGCGCGCACGTACAATCCCGCAGATCTGGCGTCGATTAGGATGAGAAAACACACACACACAAACCACTCATAGCTTTGAATAGAGCCAACTCAATCACGTCAGCTCTAATCAAACTAGTGAAAGCTAATTAACGGCATCGACAGATGAGGACAATGATGAGAATGTTTATGAGAGAAAGTTTGGTGGCGCTAATTAAACAAGACGTGCAACTCAGTTTGCGTTCTTTTTCAATTGTGTATGCTCGCCACTCGGCCGGCCTGCACTTCGAGAGAATTCACCATCACTCCAATCACCATCACCCCTAATCATCCTCATCATCATCATCATCATCGTCGTCGTCGTCGTCGTCGTCGTCTTTGGCATAGAGGAATCTGTATCACGTAAACGTTTTGCCCATTGTCTGGCTCCGTCATTGTTCTCCCGGCGCGATCGGCTACCTCCGAGGCCTGGCTCCGAACAAGCCACTTGTTGTCGTTTGGCCGCCGGACTGTTTTGGGCGCCCCTCGAGCTTCGTGTGAGGGTGTGGGTGTGGGCGCTGGGTGGGCGCTGATCCTAGCCGAGGCGCGTATGGACATGTCGCCGGAGCCAACGCTAGTTGGCGCTCTTTCAGCTAATTAATGTGTACCAATCAGCATCGACACCGAGACTCCGTTTTGTTGTCTCTTAGTCACTCCAATCAACTGGCTCGATTTAGTGCAAGCCTATGGCAGTCATATGACGGCGCCGGCGCCGCAACATTGCTTCCACGGAGCGCCGCCACAGTCGAGATGTGTGTTTGTATTCAACAAACGAGAGCATAAACGATTGATACAATATATATGTATATGAAAAAGCCAACGTTGCTTATGTTTATCTAAGGCAACCAACGCAACTGAATGAGGCCGTCGACAACATCGACGACGACGACGACGGCTGATGATGATGATTAACACTTTCGATTGCCGTGATTTGGTTCGATGTTGGTTCATTCGGGCGCCGGCTGGCTGACTGGCTGGCTGAGCCGGCGCACTTGGCTTGTGGGCGCGTGCACACTGTGCAGCGACTTGTTGCCGGCGGTGGCGGTGGCGGTGGCGGTGGCGTTGGCGTCAATTGGACCAACAACAAACGGTGAAAGTCACTTGACAGAACAAGAAACAATGACAACAACAACAACAAGAACGATAACGTCGACATCAGAATCAACATCATCGTCGGGAAATAATACCATTGACTGATAATGATCGTCGTCGAGTCGGGCTTGGTGGTTGGGGTTTTCGCGCCGCCATCGCCGCCAGTGCCGCCGATGACGATGACGATGATGAGGAATTGGCAATCGCCGGGCGGCTGTTGATTAGTCTGGCGCGTTGGTTGCGCGCACTGATCGGCGCCCGCAAGGCAAAGCACCGCACAGCACAGCGGCAATCAATGCGTGCGCTCGTTGATTTGCCGGGCGACACATTTCCCATGTGTGAGGAATTCAAACGCGCCAACGAAGTGTCATTGGAAAACCAGCCGACGGTCCTCGCGCACTTGTTGCTCGTTGGCCAGCACTCGCACTGGCAAGATACGCGACCAATCTGTGAACTCTTGCCGGGCGACACGCCAATGTGCGCTGTTGACCTCGCCGTCGACAGCCAGGACAATGACGACCACGCCGACGACTACGAAAGAAGCCTTTGAGGCATCGAAAGCGAGCATCACTTTTGTACTGACGCCGACGACCCGAGAAAAGTAGTCTCCATCGTCGTCATCGTCGTCGAGGGCTTCGCGCGAAAGGTGAACGCGCGTTGACCGGAGACAAGGACGAGCAGCTGGGAGGCTCGTCTTGGGGGCGAGCCGAGTTGTTGAACTCGGCCAGACGAAGTCACTTTAAACAAAACGACCAGCCCGGAGAATGATGCAACCACCATGAGACAGGCAAGACAAACAACTCGCGCACCTGTCGGCTTGGCCGGCAGGGCCGAGTTATTTAACTCTCTCGATGAGTTAAATGACTGGCCTGCCACCGCCGCTGACACCGCCGCGGATGCCGAAGATGATCACAGTGCAGCCACTTGCCCAGAGTTCAAGAGTTTAAAGTTTCGCCGGCTCATTATGATTGCCATTATTGCATTTCCCGCGAATGGTGCGCAACAGCGTCCCTCGCTCGGCACGAGACACGACGAGAAAAGTGTACAGCGCGAATGGGGTTCCTGAGTTGTGGCGGCGGCGGCGGTGGTTGATGCCGGTGCCGCTGTCGCTTTGGATGTTGTGTGCAAAGGTAATGGCTCAGGTAAGACTTGCTCGCGTTCAACTAGGCGAGTTCATTGACATCGAACTTGGCTGGCTGGCTGGTCGGCGTTGGTGTTGTTTCCATTGGATCAATAGAACAACATCGGCGAGGTATTACAACTGGCGCGGCGGCCACGGCGACGACACATTTATTTGCAAGTCTGCGCGAGAACAACATTGGCTTCTCTCTCGCCCCTTCGTTCAGGTAAACTTGAAAGATTTCAAGTTCAAGTTGCGATGGCCGCCGCCGCCTCGCTGCATTGGTTGGCGAGAGTACAAAAGTATTGTGCGCGCGAGCATTAAAGCAAGTAAACTTGAATGATCCCAGCCTAGTGGTTGTGGACTAACAAAGAGCCAGCCTCGCAGCCACCACCACCGAAAGGAGGAGAACTTTTCTCAGGTTGTTCTCGTTGTAGTTGTTGGAAATTCGCTCAGGTGAGCGCAACAACAACTGCAGTAACAACAACAACAACAGAGGCAGTTGCAGTTGCTGTTGTTGGCCGAGGAAAGCGAGCGAAAGCCGCCGCCGCCGCCGCCGTCATCATCGTCGTGGTCGTCGTTGTAGTTCGTTGGGCCGCCAGCTTCCAGGTTAACGAACCGACATCGACCACCAGTTGATGGGATGGGATGCGAAGCGACGCGACGCGATCGATGGCCGACGACAACTCGAGCCGGGCCAGCCAATGGCCAGAGTGATGCAGCAACAGGCGACACCATCAGCAAGAGTGAGATGCGCTTCTCCGATCGAGCTGATATCGCAACCAACTGCGCCATATTCACAGCACAGATTTACCTGGCAGCTTCTTCGTTCCTCAGGCCCACAATGGCTCGGAGGTGGGCCCAACGCGAGAGGATGCGCTATGTGAGAACTTTTAACTCGATGTCGTCGTCGATGTAGTTACTGGCGTTGTTGTTGTTTGTTGTTGCTGGTAGAGAATGTAACTAAAGCATTTTGCATTGTCGCCGCCGGTGGGGAGGATGAGACGAGGCAAAGCAAATCAATGTTGCAACTTCTGTTCGTGTGAATTACCGTTGCGATCGCCGGTCAAGTTAAAATACGACGACGACGACGACGACGACGACAGCAACAGATTGGTGGCCGCCAACGCGCATTTCCGTCGCTGGCTCCCACAACTGCCGGGTCACTGAGCTCCATCGTCCTGTTTGGGTCCTCTGTCCGTCCGTCTGCTGCAGAGTTCAGTTCAGTTCAGTTCAGTCCAGTCCAGTCCAGTCCAGTCCAGTCTGGTTCAGTTCAGATCAGATGGGCTGCTCATCTTCTGGTTGTTCTTGCAACCAGGATGACGTTAGAGGTAGAGCAACAAGTTTCCACTGCGTGCGTGCGTGCGGGAATGCAGCAGTGAAATCATCGAATGTCCCGTTGGCCGAATGTCCATTTGATGATGGAACTGGCGCGCCGCCTGAAACTGCAACACAAATGTCACTCTGTCGCGCGCACCAATTCAAACAGTGGTCGCGCGTGTGTGGAGTTCAGTCCCAGTTCCATTTGGTCCTATCCGGCGGCCGCGCTCGTCTTCCGGCTGGTGGTCACCTAAGAGAGGACCGCTCGGAGGTAAGCCGCAAACGGGGCCGCCAGCTAACAGACGACAGTTAAGTTGAATAACCGACGTCTGGCCAACACATCTATTGCGCCTCGTCCTTAGGTTTTTATGCAAAGCGGAAGTTGTTGGTTGTCCAGTTCCGTTGGCGGCGCGGACCTTTCCGGTGATGCAAATGATGATGACGCTAGTGATGGGTTCGATTGGTAACAAACAAACGGCGGCATCATTGTGGCTTCAGCAGAGCCGGCGAGTCTCGGCCTGAACTTGGAGGTGGCGGCGCGGCGAGTTCACCGCTGCCACGCTGGACATGCCTACCAACCGGCAAGCCAGTCGGGGTGAAAGATTTAGAAAGTTTGCTGGCTATGTCGTTGCGAGAGTTCAAGCGAACGAGTAAACTCAACAGCGAGCTCTCACCTGGCGACGCTCCACTAGTCCAGCTAATGAACTCTCTCGGAGTCTTCTACGTCGTCGTCATCGTCCAGCATGGCGCGCCGGCCACTTGTTGACTCTCAGGACAACAACAGCCGAAGAGAGCAAGGGAATGAGCTCGCGTTTTGTGAGCAACAAATACGCGACTCTACCACTCAAGTAGGGAGACGAGACAAGCGCAACTGCAACTGCAAGTGCGCGAGTTATTAGCTGGCAGGAATTGTGCCGCCGCCGCCACCGCCGCTGAGTTACCTGGAGAAGTAGCTGAGCCACCTTCTGCTCTCTCAGGTGAGGAAGTTGGGCTGTGCTGCGACCTCGAAAGTGCCGCCACCACGACGGCCACGGTCAGCCCGAGGAAGTAAGCAGAGAGCCAGTCAGGCAGCCAGTTTGGGATGACATGAGGCGGGGACGTCCGCATGATAGTCATTTCCCGAGAGAAAGAGATTTTCTGGCGAGAAGAGTTCAACGAACATCCGAGTTCATTTACCTCGCCAAACGTCTTTACTTTCTAATTTTTACTCGCCGCGCCAGTAAGCCTTAATTTAGTTTCGTTGTTTGTCGTTGTAGTGTAGTTGGCCAACATCAAACAGCAATAAACAACAACAACAACAACAAGTTGCGCAACAACCTGCAGCGGCCAGACCTGGCCAGCTCGTTAGGCTCTTCAACAAGTTGCCTCAAGAGGTTGACTTTGAAAATCGCAGCAACAACAATTGCACGCCGCAACAATCGCGGAAGTGGAAGTGGACTGTGGCGGCTGCTGCTGCTGCTGCGGACGAGTTTTGTGCTGAGTTCGCACACAGGTGCACAACAAGTGGCCTCTGCTGCTGCCCCACGTCGACGACCAGTTTAGAGAGAGCCACGACGAGGTTCATCTGGCGAGCCTTGAATAATGGCCAAGCAACAAGTGCCATTGCATACAAAGCGACAGCAGAAGCAGAAGCCCAGGCATTCGTTTGGAAGGAGTCGACTTGTTGCTGACGCAACCAACAACACGCAAGATGCCGCCCAAACAAATTGTGCGAGTGTGTGTTGAAGCTCACCTGGCGCAGACGAGTTTTCTGCCGATGCTGTCGCTGTGGCATTCTTACTCTTCGTTTCGCTTCGATGCTGACTTTCAGGCAACTCGCCGAACGCCACAGAGAGAGAGAGAGAGACAGGAGCATTCTCGAGCTCTCAGGTGAGCCCAATGGATGCGGCTGATGTGAGTGATCTCTCGAACGAGTGGAAGGGGTGGGGGAGATATCTTGGCGTGTCCTGTGATGCAACAACAGCGACAACAAGTGACCAGCCCGACTTTGACCGTGAATTTTGTGTGCCTTCCTCTACACACACTCGTTGGGCACCTCATCCACGACGGCTTCCACAGGTGTTGGCTGCTGCCGGCAGAGAGGGCATTCGGCGAGGCGGCCGGCCAAAAGAGAGGGGCGAGAAAGATGAGAGTTCACGAGAGTTTAAACTTTTGCCTTAGGACAAGTAAAAATGTGCTCGCTTCAACGAATGCGCCATCGCCACAATTGCATTCTCTTCCAGGCCGTCTCATCTTATTTGGGCCCTTCCGATGGCTCCAAACTTTCAACGCGCTAGAGTTCGTCTCTGGCCACCTGAATGTCCGCCGCCGCCGCCGCCACCGCCGACGACGTCGTCGTGGAAGTCGTCGGGCTGCTCAGGTAAGGCGACTGGCCATCACTGAATTGGCAATTTAAACGTCAAAGAATGGAGCTGCGCCTGCGCATCTGCCGGTGACTTTTCTCTGCAGCGATGGCGGCGCCAACGACACAACTCAGATGCTCAAAGACACGCGCGCGCGCGCTCTCTGCTTGAGGCAAACACACACAGACAGCCGAGGAGAGAATGTTTTTGTGGCGCATTCAACAAGTTGCATTGGCCGAGTGAATGCTATTATGGCATTCATCTGAACGAGCACCAAACAAACACACTCAACTCTTCTCTTTGCGCGTCGCGCGTATCCATTGACGACATAACATCATCAACAACAACAACAACAAGCAACAAAAACGACAACGACAACGAAAGAGTTCATTTCAGTCCGCGAAGTTGATTAGAGCGCTTAAAATTAGTGACAACCTTTGATTAAGTAAACATTTTACATGTGACGACACACGAATGCTCGAGAGAAACAATATACATTGGCAAGAACAAACAAAAAGGTATTGTTATTGATATACATACATACATAGAAGTCGGTGGTATTACAATAGCAAACAGAACACATGAACAAAACAATTAATCAATTGACTAATCACCAGAAGAAAGGGCAGTATGGAGAAGCAGCTGCCATTGAAGAAGCGCAAGTCGTCGTTGGTGCCATCGCCGACAGGCGCCCCTCATCGCAAGCCACCTGCAACAACACCTGAATC
Source organism: Oxytropis ochrocephala (assembly GCA_020916435.1). Classification (NCBI taxonomy): domain Eukaryota; kingdom Viridiplantae; phylum Streptophyta; class Magnoliopsida; order Fabales; family Fabaceae; genus Oxytropis; species Oxytropis ochrocephala. The sequence goes on from JAJHUT010000139.1 coordinate 123,211, forward strand.
TACTAACGTCAACTAATCATCATCATTTTAATCATCAGAGAAACATTAACAACAACAATCATAATCATAATCATCAATTCTATCACAATGGACAGGGCAACCAACAACAAATGACAAATCAAGCAATTCTCACATTAGCAAACAATTCAGTAGTAGTGAATGGGCACACAAACCTAAGCAGTAGCACAGAATTGATTGATTGTATCGAGGATGAGGAGATACACTCGACGACAGGTGGCGACGAGGACGATGAGAGATCGACGATGATGACGAGCTGGAGGACGAGCTGATTGCAGACGAAGACCTGGACCAAGAAGAGAGACCAATTAGAGGGCCACGACTTGAGTATAAAGGGAAACAATAGACCAACAACAACGACGACGACGACAACCACCGCCACCAACAGCAACAACAACAACGTGAATCCAATTAGGCACCAAAACAATTTCAATCACATAACGTCATCGTCCGCAATCAATCGACGACTGTCGCCAACTCAACCCTTAGAATTGAACATAAACAGCAATCGAAGACTAATCAGCTCGGCCAGCAATGGCATTGGCTCAACAACCACCACCACAACCTCAAACGCCCCATCAACCATCTCAACAACAATCTCGCCTACATCCACCACAACAACATCACCTCTACTATCTCATCGAAATGATCTTTCACCTGTGCAACAACACAATTATCAACATCATGACACAACGACAATTCCAACAAGATCTCCCACATTCAACAGCCAGCACCTCAAACACCACCACAACCACCACCACCAACAGCAGCAGCAACATAACAACCACCAGATTAGGCGCGACAGTATCACCACACAAATCAGCAATCTCGCCCCTCGAAGTGGACCCAAACTGTGGCCTCACCACTTTGGCCAACATCTCATTGGCGCGCCTGTCCACCTCATCCAGCTCGTCCACCTCATCGACATCATCCTCAAACAACTCGCTGCTGCTCGGCTCGCCGACGTCGGTGGCCAGCTCGCTGGCGAGCAATGCCACCTCGAGCAGCATCGGCGGCGGCGGCGGCTGCGGCCCAACTCTGACCATCCAAAGCGCCACAGCAACTGCGGCAACCAACAAATCCATCATTCCCACAGTCTCCTCTAGCTCACCACCACCTCAGTCACGCAGACCACAACCACCACCACCACCACAACCACAACCACAACCAGCACGCGCTCGACCATCACCAGCTGAACCAACTCAACCACCACCTCTCCTCCTCACCACCATCATCTCAACAACATCAACAACAACCACCACCACCACCAAGGCCACCTGAACCTTGGCAGCCACCACCATCACCACAGCCACCATCCGTACGGCCCATCAGGCGCCTCCTCGAATGGACAGACTTCGCCCTCGGGCGCCTCGTCGCATTCGTCGGCGGCATCGTCGCACAGCTCCAGCGGCGCCCTGTCGCCGTCGCTCACCGAGCAGGGCTCGCCAGGTGGAAGTAGCGCCAGTGGCGGCTGCGGCTCGGGAAGCATAACAAGTGGAACCTCGTCGTCGTCGTCGTCGGCTCGAGGCTATCGCTCGCTACCATATCCGCTGAAGAAGAAGGACGGAAAGATGCATTACGAGTGCAATATTTGCATGAAGACGTTCGGTCAGTTGTCCAACGAAGGTGCACCTCCGGACACACACCGGCGAGCGCCCATTCAATTGCGACATCTGTACGAAGAGCTTTACTCAGCTGGCCCATCTCCGAAACATCATCTCGTCCATACGGGCGAGAAGCCACACCAATGCGACGTTTGCAATAAGAGATTCAGCTCCACCAGCAACCTGAAGACCCACTCGAGGCTCCATTCAACGACGGGCGCGGCACCACCGGCTCTAGCTCGGTCTCGCCCACCTCCGTCAGCAGCCCCGGCGGCGCGCCACGACGACGCAATGGAAATGGCAACAACAACAACAACCAAGGCCCGACAGACATCGGACAGAACTCCTTCGGACCGAGTCAACACGCGACACTGATCGCCTGTTGATGGATGATGGCCGGCAGTGGTCACATATAACGTTAATTTTGCCCAAGTGGTGAAACGCAATGAGATGCAATACTGACCCGATGGAGGGAAGAGTGCCCGAGTGCAGAGCAGGCGCCATCTGCGGCCAATGAACTTGAACTTGAGAGAGGTAAATGACTCTCGTTGGCGCCAGAGTTCGCGAGTTTAGCTCGAATCGGCCCCGCCAGTGACGAGTCGGAGTCAACACAGGAGCCACAGCGCGCGCCCTTCTCCGACATAGGACACAAACCTCCATGTCAGATGTTTGATGTCCAAGATACTCACAACAACAACAACGACAGTCACAAGTACATGTAGTTAGTGGTGAAAGATATTGAGACAATAGACAGAGTAAACGAAAGCTAATAGTAAGAGAAAATGTGCAAATACCAAATCAAGCCTGTAAATTAGATTAGTAATTAGGATATTTATTGATATTATTATCAGTATAGTCGTATATATGTATATATATATATACGACTATATATATATGAATATATTTATTTATACAAAACAGAATTCACATCACATGAATATAGACAAAAGAGGAGACTCGCAAACGAACAACGATAAGACACAAACCGCTTATTTATTATTATTTATTATGAAGAACGTGGACGGTGTGTATTCATTGAGATGATAAATAAATGAAAAAAGCAGAGAGAAAAAAATTGGCAAATTTGAATGAATGGTCTCTGTTTCTCGCTCGATGGTTAATTTTACTCCCATGATTATCGTTATGCAGTTTCATTTAAACTCTACATTACTGCCACTAATTAATGTGAAACATTGTGTGGTAGGTGGCAATTAGAGTGGAGCCAAGTAATTAGCTGGCACTTGGCTGTTGTTGTCGTTGTTGTGAAGGTTGCAATTACTTGTTTGTCAGGCATGGACAAACAATACATTCGCCAACTGGACGCTCGTCAACAGTGTGCACGTGTTTTCTGCTCTGCCTCTCTAACGTCCATCTCGCTTTGCATGACATAATCTTGATGTTTATGATGAATTGACTCCCTCTTTCTCTCTGTCTCATTGTAGTCGTTTCGGCTCGTACACTGTGAAACATCATCTGGGCCGACGTTCATTATGTAACTTCCGGCCGCTTGGTTGGGCCTCGTCGGCTGACGTGAGAATAAGTTTCATCTGGCCGCGAGAAGAAGGCTAGCTAATCAATGTTGTTTTGTTTCTATGGTCAGGCGAAGGAGGCGAGAATAAGTCTCTATGGATGTTTACACTACTCGAGTAGAAAAGCTACGCCAATTCCAATGTCTGCACTTTGGCTGTCCTCTGATATTTGAGCTACAACAACAACAACGACAACAACATCAACAACAACAACAACGACGACGACGACGACGACAGGAAATTGGCACGCTCCACTCCGGCCAAAGGTAACGGTCAACGCCATAATGTCGGTCAGTGGATTGCAGCTGGCCGTCGGCCACCCTCGGCCCAAGCAACTGACCAAGTGAAGAATGTTATCTGTCGACAGCTGACTAGTAAATCAAATGTTTTACTCGAAGATCAAGACGTAGTGCTAGACTTCCTTCTGTCCGTCCGTAGATAGTGGACACCAGGACGTTTGCGCGTGCCAATTGATCTGAGCATTTCAATTACACGTCAGACTAACCTTGGCCATCGTTCTAAAGACAAGACTTGTAAGTAGAGAGGAATGACGGCGGAGACTGGAAGAAAATTGGCTCAATTTGTCATCACATTCGGCCAGTGGACATCGGGATTGTTGTTTATGTAACTTTATAATACTCGAATGGACTTGCGACTATCCTGCGCGATTGGCGTCGAGTTTTCAATAGAGATTATTTTTCATTAAATAAACTTTGGAAAATCTATCGATTGGATTGCTTCCATTGGGATCAGGATTGGGATTGGGAATAATTAATTTAGCTCTGGAGAAGGGACTCTTCTGGACGTTAGAAATGACCAGAAGAGAAAATGATTCCATCCGCGAATGCAATAAAGTCAAATAAAGCGAAAATCGAAACTCAATACATTTGCTCAAGCGTTTCAAATGGACTTTCGCCTCCCACTGTTTGTGTGTCCACTCACAAAGAGGCGCTCTGTTCTTGATTATATTTCGTCTCTTGGCCCGACCAACCGACCGACTGACCGACCATCGACACTAGCCGAGAGCCGCCCACGCGCCCCGAATGAATGTAATGAAGCAAACGGAAGAGCCGACTCGGAGAGCTGGAAATGAGAATAATGAGCAACAAACGAATGAGAACGAATGGCGAAACAGTGCGCGCGCCTGGCTCGTGTCGATGGCATCGTGAAAGTGGCCGAAGACGGAACGGCCGCTTGAATATACACGAATATGGTCGATTTTGGGGCCGCCAGAAGAGAGGAAGAGAGAAGCTGCGCTTGCGCAACACCAAATGAGAATAATTTCCGCGATGACCAGCACCAAAGACGACGGCACCACGACGGAGCGCCCAAATGGAAGCCTGCTAATGACGTTAACTGGTCAGTCGGACGGAGGCCGACGTCGCTGGCAGGTCGACGTCTCATTAGCATTCAGACGCAACGAAAGTCCAGTCGACGTTCGGCGGCCGGCCGGGCGACAACTTTCGGCGCAATTTCAATCGAAAGTGGCCACTCGCCGGCCACGTAGTCGTCGTCGGCTCATCCCTCTCCCCTCACCTGACCACCCGAAGACCAGGTAGTTTATAGTTCACGTCAAGAAGTGAGTAAGTTTAAAAACATCCAGACTTATAGGCTGTCGCCTAGCAACAAATTAAGTGCAAGTGTTGGTCAATTTAATTCACAACTCAAGACCTGAAAGCACCAAGCCAGCGAGAGCGAGCTCTCTACTATATAGATTGAGTTTACCTGAAGAAAGACGTAAGTATTCGCAATAGAGCTTCGTTGTTGTCGATCAATTATATTGGTCTAATATAATTTTGAAAACGAGGCGATGGCTGAAATGGAGAAGATTATAAAGCATTCGAATGGAATCAGGAGAATGTCCGAGATTTATTTTGGCTGTAAATTTAAGAAGATTTGTGTTTGCGTCGTCATCATCGTCGACGTTTTGGTGTCCAGTTTGAAAAGCTTGAAATCAGTTTGTCGTCATTGTTTGTCGTCGTCGTCGTCGTCATCATTTTGGTTCAAGTTCTGGCTGGCCCTCCACTCAGTCACCAGAACGGACTTTTGGCTCCTCTGGTTGCGACAACTTATGCAACTGACCGGCACATTCACTCGCCAGGTTTACTTTCCCTTCTGTCCGGCTCTTCTCCAAAATCAATTCAAGTTTAGTTAGTGTGATAGATTAGATTCGTTCGACTGGTCAGTTTCAGTCGTCGCCGTTGTTTGTTCGCGCGAACATTACTTTAATTTCGGCCGATGGTCATCGACAGCGTCGTCGTCGTCGTCGTCGTCCTAGCCGTAAAGCAACATTAATTTGAAATCAGGAGACAGATTTCGGGCCGATGGACGGAAGTTAGCCTCGTCCCTGCTGGTCATCCTGGCCGTCGTGATAAGCGTGGGCGAGAGAGTTTGGAGGAGTTGCGAGGAGGAGGCCTCTCTGGCGGGACCAATGCGAGTTTGTGTCATTGTTTTCGTTGATTATAATCGAGCGATTCCTCTTGCTGGTCAGTCTGTGTGTATGTGTGTTTGCTCTGTGTTTAATGGGAGGAAAGAATGAGTGGACATGCAATGGCGACACAAAATTTTGCCACGGAAAAGCGTAGGAGTTTCGTTAGTGTGGGTTAGTGGACATTAACATAAGCGAATTTTGCTCTCCTTATTCTTTGGTTGGCGCTTGTGATGACACAACATCCGAATTCTCTATTCTGCAGCTGGCATTTGTTTGACCGGACCATCCACGGCTACGAACGATGAAATCAATAACAAGAAGAACCAGCATTTCCAACTGGACCTCTGATGCTTTCCACTGGCCACTTCCTCTCGAGAACTCCACCAAAACTCTCATATCGCCGTCGCCCACCTTCAGTCGAGGCTAAATGATCAATTGCGCCCCCTCAGATTGATCTGGACGACAATCATTAGCAATCAATTTCATCGTTCGTCTCATTTGGCAGCCATTGGTCGTGGACAGCTTCACTGTATTCGCTTTATTTGCCACCAAGTTTGCAAACAAAGAGACAACTCTACAAAGGAGCTCTTTGTGCCACCTCCGGCCTCGTGCCACTTCTTTTTTTCTTTCATATAGAGCCTCCTGTAGACTTGCGACCCTAAAGTTCTTCTTTCACTTGTTATATATTGCGGCCTCTGGCATTAGAGGCTTCGTCTGCCCGAGTGTACGTGGCCGACTTGATGGTTTGTGTCAATACAAGGACGACAAGCCATAGACCGAATAAAGAATTTACTCTGTCGCATAGGCAGAAGATAGAGAGGAGCGAATTGGAGAGAACAGAACGAGAGCGAATTTAATTTGGTTCGCTGAGGCACGCGCGCGAAATTTGAACGAGCACGCGCGGCGAACAAAAACGCGCCTATAAAGACATAATGACGTCATTGTTTCTTTACTATCTGCCCATCATCTCTTCAGAATGATTTGTCGCAAACAGTAGTCTTGTAGCCTATTTTAAAATGCATCCTTTAAAATCTATATCAGTCGTTGTGGATTACTTAAAGTGGCGAACGCCTTCAGAAAATGATTGTCGTCGTGGTGTTGAGAAGGCAAAAATTCTCTCCTATCATGATGGAGTCAATCCAACTCGTCACTGGCCATAAGATTCCATCTCAGATTCTGGATTTCTCGTGTAATTGTCCCATACTCTTGTGTTCGGATATCCCTACCCGAATCTAATTTTTAGAGATAATCGAATTGAAATATTTCAAAGCTCGGCTGCTCGAGAGATGAAGCGTCTCTCGCGCCTATAATTTTAGTCCTTTCATCTCTTCAAATCTCTCGGCGTGTTCAGAACTGAAATGCAAATCCACTGATGCTAGTCCTCACGATGATGAAAATCATTAGTCATGCTCGTGTTTCGAATTAACACAATCGACCGCGCCCCTAATTAGAACTAGCCCAGCCCAGGTGATCGTAACAAATCGAAACGGGCGAGAATACAAGAACAATGGCCAATCATGAATGGACCCACGAAATACTGTGGCTACAACTAATTTGCCACGTTGGTTGGCGTTAATTGAAAACAAGGTGGCAAACGTAAGAGTGAACATTATTTCGTTGCTGTTATGATCGTTGGCCAACACTTACTGATTTCGCTCTGCTCTAAAATTATAAATCACAATTTTCACAATTACTTTCATTGGTTGCCAGACAACAACGACAACAACAACAACAACAAACTGACCAATCGACGAACCTGAAAGATTGACGCCCCATTTGACACGTGTTGTTGGCTGTCCAGTTGTACTCTCTCCAACTCCCCTCCTCCTCCTACTGCTTACGTCATCTTCGTCATTTCGACCAAAACCACGCCCCAACACTAACTCCAAACTCGTGTCATCTCTTTGGGCCTTATCTATGTCCGTAGATTGTTATAATAATCAAGTTGGTCCATGTGAATGGTCAGCAGGACGGCAGTTCATTGTTTTGCTCTTCATTCTGGCCGTCGTCATCATCATCGTATCCATCGACCTTATGGCTCATAAACCTCTGGCGACGTTCGTCTGCCAGATGGACAACAAGCAACCAACTAAGCAACTACAACTGACCAATCGACTTCCTGTTATGTCTCAATTCAACTGGACATCAACAGCAAATATAGCAAGTTGTGACGTGTCTCTTTGGTGTCTTTGAGTGTTCGTTCGTTCGATCGATCGACTGACCAGCCAAATTGATTGTAGTGTTACATTTTGTTGAAATGATTGTTGGCTCGCGTGGCCCATTCACACAAATTGAGATGATAAACTAAAACATTATTATCGAAATTTCATAGCAACAACAACAACAACAGCTGAGGGACGACCGGGACAGTAATGAGCCAAAAGGTAGCCACCACCAACACCAAACTCATATACAATTTCAACTAATTGCATCGAAACAACGTTAGACGCCAGCTGCCATTGCATTGTTTCAATACAAATTATCTCTCTCGTGCAGAACTCTTGAATTGGCCACAATCAAGCAGCTGTGTGAATATGATCATCAAGAGTCCCGTTATAAAAGTTACTCTACAAGAGGAAGTGAGGGACGAAGGAACGAGCACCGAATGTGGGCCACTTCCTGACCCTCTTAGTCTACATCAGCAAACAACTAACCCAAATTCCTCATCGCCAAATCATCAATCGCAGGTAACCACTACAGAAGAGGCTCGCCAGGACCTCCTTTTTGCCTTGGGGCTCGTTGAGGGGGTGGAAAAGATGGACTCTTGCTAGCGACCCATCAACGAGCATGAACACCGGAGTTCGTAAATAGATGAGTGCCAAACAAGTCTAGTCAATGATAGAACCCATGGAAACCTGGGCAAACGAATCAAAATCAAAATAAACACAAGAACTCGAATTTGATGCTGATCGAAATGATGTCACGTCAGAAGGTGAGACTGACCAACACAGAAAATGTCATCAAACCCGGCCGATGTTCAGCTTCTTTCATATCACATCAAGCGAGCCTCTTGCACTAATCCTATAGAGCGCGATTCTAATCAAAATATTTGGCCAATGCTCGCTAGTTATGCCTTGCTGGATTAAGATGATTAAAGATGATGATTAAAATCGAATATCGTCCATTCCACGAGGATAACTTTGAACTACCAAATAACCACGAAACGCAAATCACAAAATTTCAAATAAACTCCCATAAGAGAACACAAATGGATTCCTTTCTTAATTAATTTGATTGATACAGTGATTACATTTATTAACAGTTTCTCAAAATCGAACATGTTGTTGGGGCGGTGGTTGTTGTGATTGCTGCCTCTGTTGTTGAGCATGTTGTTGCTGTTGTTGTTGATGGTGATGCTGGTGTTGTTGTTGTTGCTGCTGCTGGTGCTGTTGTTGCTGATGTTGTTGTTGTTGGCGTTGTTGTTGTTGCTGTTGTTGTTGTAATTGTTGTTGGTGTTGCTGATGCTGTTGTTGCTTGTCATTCGGTTTGTTGTCTTCTTGATCTTCATCAGTGATGAACTCTCTTTTCGGATATGGGATGGACGAGTAGCCGGCGAACACGTCCGATACTGGCAAGGGATCCTCGTAGAAGTAGGGATCTTGCATGGCAATTTCGCTGGTTATCCTCTTCGTTGGATCCATCAACAATAATTTTGATAACAAATGAAACTCTTTCGAATCCTGTCGAATCTTGTGTTTTTTCCATGTATTTCATAAGCGAACAATTACTATAATTTTTCTATTAAAATCTCTAGACAATGTACCATGCTCAGGCATCTTTTGATGTCCTCCCAATCTTTTCGTTGGGATAGCCCATAATAACGAATATCCTATCCAGCTGATCCTGGTGATATGGATTCGAAGTTTTTATATCCTCTTGGCGACAATGGAATATGGGCTCTGAGGTTAATAATTCGGCAAAAAATACAACCGATGGCCCAAATATCTATGGCTTTCGTGTAATGTCGTGCTCCTAGTAAGAGCTCCGGAGCTCGATACCAAAGGTGACAACAACAGGATCGAGATCGGCCAATGGTTTGAGTGGATTATTAAATAGACGAGCGAAACCCATGTCGGCTATTTTTACGCGGCCACGTTCGATGCCCTCGCCCATGACAAGAATATTTGCAGGCTTCAGGTCTCGATGTAGGACCCAATTTGTATGTAAGTAATGGATTCCATCTAATATTTGGTACAATAGCGATTTGACTAGAACTCTTGGGACGGCAAACTGATTCTTCTTAGCCTTCTGGGCCCGATGGAATTTTTATAATATGCCACAGGTCGTGCTCGGCGTAGTCGAACAAGAGCCAAACCTTACGATCGGATGATAAAAATACCCGCTGTAAGTTGATAACATTGACATGCTTTAATTCTCTTAATAACGCAATCTCACGACAGGCCGACATTGAAATGCCTGTACCCTCGATCTGTTTGAGTGCATATTCTTTGTTCTTTGGCCCCTCCTTCCTGGTTGCCTTGTAAACGTGTCCATAAGTTCCTCGGCCAACTTTGCAACCCTCATAAACGAAAAATCCTCCACCTGAGCCCGCTCGTTGGCACAGGTTATTTTGAACTCATGATCCATGGATAATTTATAGAATCAATTATCAAACTTATGTTCCTTGTATAATGTGTCGTATCTAAATTGATTCAATTTGATCATTCATTTGTTGTCAAATAAAATTTCGATTCTGCCCGAGAGTTGGGTATTTTCATCAGCGCAGGATTTTTGTGTTTACGTCAAATTCGAACGGCGCGCGGACAGAAGTTGTTCTTATGTCATCGTGTCATTTTGCATTCTCTCCACATGTTGAGACAATCCTTGACGTTGCCCATCTAAAACAGCTACATGTTGACTTGGATATGTAATTTGAAATGATAAAATGTTCCATTAAACGGCTTAATTTAAACCTTAGCCATATATTAATATTAATATTATTTATTTAAAAGGCGCTCTTTGTTTACAATGGTCTCATGGGAAACATGAGAAAACCAATTGATAATTTATTATTTGTTGTTATTGTGGCATCGGCTGCACTTATATTTGATAAGGCATTTGCGGATAGCGAAAATCATAGACAACCTCCAAACGATAGCCCAGGATTCTCTTCGGGGCATTTGTCCCCGCCGAACAACCCAACCATAACAATAGACATGATATTTCCAGATCACAGAAGAGACAAAGAAGCCCCTTGCCAAAGATTAATCCTGGCACTCGACCTGGTCTATTAGGGATTAGGAGAGCTAGCCGAAAACAACGGGACAAACAAGATGCCAATACTCCGCCCGACCAATTATTGCCGAATTTATTTGTCGGTGCTGAGGCCAAAACAGCAATCGTCGACGACTCTGAGGATTTTACACCTCATGATGGTGGCAATTATCATCCCATACTTGCATCACACAATGATGATAGTCCTGATGATGAACTGAACACAATTCATCTCAAAACAGCACGGAAGAGCACTGATAGTAGAGAAGAATTGTCCATTGAAGCTGAAGATGGCGCAACGACCGGAATTGTCGACTCACAGACAACAGACGACATATCAACCATTGTGCCAACTCTAACAGAGGCTTCGACATCTCGAGTGCCTCTGAACAATCCTACCTTTTCCAAGACAATTACGGCCGGACATCCCATAACTCAAGAGCCCGGTATCCAAATTCCAACTATTGGCGCGTCAACAGTTGATATATCAATAACCCAACCACCTGCGACCGAATCAACATCCCCAAACCAACTACAACATCAAGCACATCTGAGCCAGCTTTTAGTGAACCAGCCTCGACTGAATCATCATTTACAAGTGAACCAACTCCAACCCAGCCTCTATCTATCAGTCAGTCGATTTCAACGGAGACGTCTTCTGTAACTGAACTATCTCCATCCGAGCCCTCGATGCCCAACACAGAAACATTATCATCAAAAACACCAACAACAGACACAACAACAACTGAGACACCAGCAACAGAGACACCAGCAACAGAGACACCATCAACAGAGACACCAGCAACAGAGACACCAGCAACAGAGACACCAACTATAGAGACTGCTAACGATGAACATACTTCCACTGACCTACGGAATACTGAGGCCACTATAGTTGCAAATATTGGGACAACTACAATTATCGAACAGACACCCTCCAGTTCTGACGCGACATCAAGTCCTGTTGAAGACTCGGCCTCTCATCAAGCAGTTACACAGAAGCCTGACGTTCTCTTTAATCGAGACGGGGCAATTTCCATGAACTTGAGGAAGAGGAGTCGTCTAGTCTCTTGGATATGATTCAAATCCCCGTGTCACTTGTATGCACTATAGTCCTCGTCATATGTGTCCCAATCCTTCAATTCTTAAAATCCCCATACGATACACCAATACAGATACCCGCAAGTTCACTTAGATCCGTCGAAGAATCTGAACTCAAACGCAAGAAACAAAAGGAGCAAAAATGAGACAATTGTTGATTTTGAAACGCAGAGAACAAGAATTGATAGAACTAAATAGGAAGCTAGCGAAACAGATCAAATTGGTGCCTTTACAAAGTAGTATATATAATTTGAAAAAAATAAATCCCGATTTCAAGATAAAATCAGCAAGAAGCCTTTTGTCTAAGTGGTCAACAGTTGAATCACTCAAGGCCAAAAATAATGTCCTCAAAGAGAGTATCAAGATGGGACAATATAACCAACTGCTGATATTACGTAGTCTAGTTGATCTCAACGATATATTTGTTATAATGAAGAGTGTCGATAATAACACGCGATTAGAATCTATAAAAGAGGCTACCCTTGATATGGAGGAGGAGATAGACTTCTGGAAGAAACAAACGGAATTCTTGAAGCAGAAAGAGCGCGAGTTCATCGATGATTATATATCTGCATGTAACGAAATAGAAATCCACGACCAACGAAGTATCCAGATAGATAGTGAACGACAGCATACGCTAAAGTTGCTAAGTGAAATACAAAAAAATCTCAACATATCAAATTTTGAGTTGACTGTATCACTATTTTGTTGAAATGATTGTCGGCTCGCATGGCCACAAATTGAGATGATAAACTAATTTCGATGGACAAGCTAAACTAGATTCTCAGGTAACATTCTCCTTGATTTGTCAACACAACACAAATCGAGTCCAACTTGTTGAGCAAACACGAGAGAACCTCTTTCAGGTCTTGATCAAGTGGTTCTTCTTTGTGGATGTAGAAACATATGGCAATTGTCATCACACTCCGGAATCTAATGAGATAAATTTTATCATGGATTATACCAGTCGAGGAACAAAATTGTAAATCCTAACGTGATTATGTAAAATAGAATAAACACGCGGGTGCTAGCATTCTTCATCATGGCGTCTCTAATAAGATCATTTCCTTCTCGAATATTCTCACTGGATTTAATTGCAGTCTCGTGTAGATTATCTAGATCTACTTGTTGTTCCATCACTTTCTCTGTGAACAACTCTTGTAGTTTGGCAATTTGTACAACTTTTTGCCTATCAGTTTCACCTCATCGTCTAGCGTCATCAACTCGTCGTGTATTTGAGAATTTTCCAATACAAGGGCCTGGATCTCTTCAGGATCGATCGATGTATGATGCTCGGCCGCTATTAGAGATTGATGTTGGTAATCTTCCACACTGTAAGTTGATGTCCCTAATGTTAAACGATTATCATCACTGGACGATAGATTTGTAAATTTGTCTAATGAATCAATAGGTTCGCTATCAATAGACTCATATTCTTGGCTAGGACTTATTCTACCTGAGGCACTTTCGATACGATCAAATTTTTGTTTGTCCATTTGTCTGACTATTTTTGTTGTTTTCAAATGATTAAAATAATTAAACAAATCTGCGAGGATTTTCTCACAATCTTGATCACTGTCTCCCGGTGGTCAATAACCTGGGCGGACTCAGTTCCCAATCTGATCTCTGACTGTAGAATTTTTAACTTCTCCTGACAGCTATCAATAAATTCCTCGACATCTGAATCGAGCTTGTTCCTCCTCTCATCGGTCATAACACAAGCGCCCGGCAAATAACCATATGTATTGAGATAGTCGTGGCCATATTTAGTCAAATGAGATTTCATCTTAAATATCTTTGTGACGAGGCTGGTTGTTTCATCAATGGAGTGTATCGTTTAGGTCGGAGGGTGCGCTTGCTCTTGGTTAATGCCTCGAAGTCGGGGTTAGGTCCATTTTGCTCGATTGACATCGAGAGATTTCTCTTCAATTAACAATAAAATAAATTGACAATGTTTATAATGTGATGGATCCGGGCAAATACATGTAATTACATTATACAGCATATCCATCAGAATAACTCATCATAGAAATCGTGTCGGTAGTTCAAAAACAACATGTGGGACTGACGGCGGCAGTGAAATTGTGTAGCAGAACTTGGAAGCAGAACAGCTGACAGCATTGCACGCTCCTTGCTTCGTATGCATGGAGATAGGCATGAATGGGAGATGTCCTAACATAACAGGTGGAAGGTGATGACAGAGACTCACTGGAGGGCACATAATGTTGTTAATTAAAGCAAACACCGGGGCTATATGGATATTTAATCAGAACCAAAAGATCTACAATTATATTATATAAATGATGATAATAATATAGTGTATGGTGTAATGATAAGAAAGCCTTTAAACGCAACACTCGATGCAAGTAAACTCATCGCTAGTGTGTGTCTTCCCTCTTTTCGTTTCGTTAGACAATAACAAGGATAAACGTACGTGTAATAGTAGGTGTATGTACTATTGTATACCATTGAGGATGAGCGCTTAAGCACGCGAATGCATATAGGCAATCAAGTCAGCAACTCGGGTGCTGTAGCCAAACTCGTTGTCGTACCACGAGACCAACTTGACAAACCGGGGCTCAATTGAATGCCAGCCTTTGCGTCGAAGATGGAGCTATGCGTGTCACCAATGAAGTCGCTCGAGACGACCTCCTCATCGGTGTAGGCTAGGATACCCTTGTACTCTGGGCTCTCGCTTGCCTTCTTGACGACCTCCTTGATTTGATCATAGGTAGCGTCTTTCTTGAGAGTGCAGGTAAGATCAACAACTGACACGTCCGCAACTGGTACACGGAAGGCCATACCTGTGAGTTTGCCGTTCAATTCGGGGATGACCTTTCCAACGGCCTTGGCCGCACCAGTTGACGCCGGGATAATATTTTGGGCGGCGCCACGGCCATCCCTCCAGAGCTTTCCACTTGGGCCGTCGACAGTCTTTTGGGTGGCAGTAACTGCATGGACTGTGGTCATTAAGCCCTGCTCAATGCCAAATGTGTCATTGATAACCTTCGCCAAAGGGCCAAACAATTGGTTGTACATGAGGCGTTTGAGACGACATTCTGGCTGGGATCGTATGAGTCATGGTTGACTCCCATGACATACATGGGCGCGTCGGCTGATGGGGCTGAGATGATGACCTTCTTGGCGCCTCCATTCAAGTGGGCGCTAGCCTTCTCGGTGGTGGTGAAAACACCAGTGGATTCGACTACGTAGTCGGCACCCGCCTGAGCCCATGGGATGGCCTTTGGGTCCCTCTCCTGAAAGACGTGTATCTCTTTGCCGTTGACAACCAGCATACCATTCTTGGTGCTAACCTCGCCCTTGAACCTACCATGAGTGGAGTCATACTTGAACATGTAGACCATGTAGTCTAGGTCAATAAATGGATCATTGATGGCCGCGACATTGAGGCCCTTTGCGATACACTGACGCAACACGAGTCTACCAATACGTCCAAATCCGTTGATTCCAACACGAGCAGCTGACATTTTGAGAGTTATTAGCTTGTAGGTTGTACTTGTTGACAACTATTTTAATTAATGATTGAGATAATATCAGGTGCGTTGTTGATGATATTGTTGTAAATAACAATAACGATGAATGATATAATGCGTCGAATTAAATAGCAAGCATGAGAGACAGAAAGAGAAAGAGTACGCGACCGACAGCAAAAGAGGAAAATATGGGCAAACTTGGAAGCCAGAGCGAGCAGAGGGACGAACGAGGAGGGACCGAACAAGAGAACAAGCAATGCAAAAGGACGAGAGGAAAGTTGCCGGATAGCGAACTTAACAAACGTGCTTGTTTGCGTCGAACGCAATCGGCAGCGGCTGCGGCGCCAGTGGCGGCGAACGTCGAGCTCGCGAAATGCCACTCATTCAACGTGTGTTAGGCCAGTGAGAGATAGACGCAGTTCGATATGTTGGCTGCACATCATGCCATAAGATACTATCTTCCAAGTTTACCTCTACTTCTGAGACACTCCTCCACTCGAGAAGGCTCATGTCGGAGAGCCGAGCCTATTGGCGCCGCCGCCGCCGCCACCAGATGAGACAGACGCCAGGCAGACCAGCCAACCGCCCGACCGACACAGATTGGCGGCAGCTCCGAGTCAGCGCAGCCGCGAAGGACGCTCGAAGGACGGCCGCGGCCGTGGCCGTGCACATAGAAGTGATTTCGCAATATTTAGCCGGGAAATGGTCATTGTCCCCGTTTCTCCTGGGAGAACAGGGAACTTTTCTTCATTTTACTAATATTTCAGGGTTCTTTATTAGAACCTCGGGAAATTTTGGCGTAAATTATGTATATTTCCCAATTTTAGACAGAAAACCCCAAACTACACTTCATCTTTTCCCAGATTGTACTAAAGAACCTGGCTAGGTGAACGCAATTCCAGCAGTTGTTGCGGTGGTGGTGGTGGTGGCTGTGACGGCGGCCGTCGCCTACTGCAGCAGGGGCGCGTTGCATTATGGAAAGTTACGCTGCGCCGTGCGTGACAGTCGCACAGACACACAGCCACGGAATGGGCCCATAGAACTGCTTGGAAACTCGCACATGCAGCCGGACAGACAGGCGGACAGACAATCGAGCTGGCCTGAAGCCTGCACGTCCGAAGCGGCGTCAGCGGCGGCGGCGACGGCAATGCGGAGTGAAAACTTGTTTGCTGGCGGCGTCGGCGTCGGTGTTAGCGCTGTCAGCGACAGGCGGCTCTCATGGTCTCGTTGATGCATCGACTTCCATAGGGAGAGAGGGCACATTTATATCACACTACCATCCATGTTGAATATCAAATTGATATCACCACCATCATTATAGACATTTCTTATCTAAACCGACACTATCACAATCACCACCAATCCACCACTACCATCACCTTTACAAATATTAACTTTATTATTCCTTATTATTAACACTGATACTGATATTATAATTCTATCATTACCATCATTATTATTGTAAAATCGCAATAATTATAATTATTTTATTATATCTTTATTATTCTAGTATTATTATTAATCACACTACCTGATCTAATACAATGAGTTCAGAAGTAAACGCTTGGGAGACTGGACCCATTTACGGGCCATTCTTTGGTGTTATGGGCGCTGCCTCAGCAGTCATATTCTCATCTCTCGGAGCCGCATATGGAACAGCCAAATCTGGATCTGGTATCGCCGCCATGGCAGTCATGAGACCAGAGTTAGTGAACCAGTCCATCATTCCAGTAGTCATGGCCGGTATTATTGCTATTTACGGTTTAGTTGTCGGCGCTGTTATCTCCAACGCACTCAAGCCACCACCTGAATATAAGTTATATCAAGGTTTTCTTCATTTGGGAGCTGGACTCTCAGTCGGTCTTTCCGGTTTAGCTGCCGGCTTTGCCATTGGTGTGGTCGGTGATGCCGGTGTCAGAGGTATAGCGCAACAACCTAGGTTATTCGTCGGTATGATTCTAATATTGATTTTCGCCGAAGTGTTGGGTCTATATGGTCTCATTATAGCTTTGATATTAGCCTCTCATACTTAAATCTTCTTTTTCACCAAAAATCAACTACTACCAATTTAGTCAAGAAAAAATTATCCAAGGAATTTATGTTTCGTTACAGTTCCAAGAGTAAATATCGAAGAAGAAGAACGAGAGAAGGAAGGAGAAGTCATAGGTATTTCATCACCAGCGTCATCATCATCATCAACGACAACAACAACCAGTACATAACTACAACTAAATTACACACACAATGTCAATAAACATCACATAATGCTCAGAGGTTTAAACAAATACTTATCAAATCAAGTGATATATTTAATTATATATATTCCTAAAAAAAGTTGGTTCATACATGGTTCTTACATGTATGTGTTGTTGTATATATGTCATCATTTGTTCTTGTTAATTTCAGTTTCACATATATCTGTCACTCGTAACCATCAATTGTCTTTTTATTGATCGTTCTTGACGGTCCAAAGACCATATGTTTTGCCTATGGTTGTTTGCCAAAGTCTAACAGTGCCATCCTCGCTACCGCTAGCATAAATTTCCCCATCGGGTGAGAAACGAACAGTATGCACCGGCCCAAAGTGACCCTTGAACGATTCTATATTATAATTAACATATGTTTGAGCAGAGAGGTTAGTCAATGAACTATTAGACATATTGCTTATCGTATAGTGATCTATTTGTGTGAACTCCGTGGACCAAATTCTGTACTTACCTAATTCGGCTCCCGTCAGAAAGTCACATTTATACATCTTAAAGTCTTCACCACCGCAAATAAATACTAGATTATCGGGATGCATTGACGCCGACAAAATCTGTGTTGGCATCTCAAATTCCTTGATTAATTGTGCATTGGCCACATCCCAAAAAAGACACCTTATTACTATAACATATGGTTAAGACAGATTTGTTCTGTGATAATTCCATACTAACTGGGGTTTGTTTAAATTCTACTCGTTTCACCTCGAGACCAGACAATGCATCCCAAAATCGAACAGTTCTATCCTCGGAGGCGGTGACAAAACGTTTGTCATTGTCATAGAATAATGCTCGTCTAATAGATCCAGTATGTCCATCATACTCAATTGGTGTTGCATCATAATTATTGAGATCAAAGATTCTTGCAGCCTTTTCATTACCTGCCGCTAGTAAGCGATCTGACATGAAACCAAAATTAACACTACGAACAATGTGTTTGCATATGAATGAATGAGTTATTGTTCCATTACTTGTATCCCAAATCTTTGCCTCGAAGTCGGCCGACCCACTGGCCGCAATGGTTCCATCATCTGTCAAGCTAACGCCCCAGACGGCCCCTTGTGGCCTTCAGAATGTTCCTATCCAATCACCGGTATCACCTTGTCTTAGAATTGGTTTTCCATCTTTACAAGCTGAAATAAGCAAATAATCTCCATTGGCAGTGAATTTACTGAAAGCTAAATCGACCACAGGTCGTGTATGTCCTGGACAGATAATTGGTACTTGTTTCATTGGTTTCAGTTGGCGAATGATTAGTTTTTTGATATTATGTATTTAAATCATTAATATTAATTAAATAGATATATATCTTTTCTTCAATAATTTTGTGGTATCTTTTCTATAGATATGTGGTAGACGAATGATAAGTGGATTAATAAATGGTTTCTAAGATGGTTATGTTGTTTCATTAGTTTTAGAATCGAACAAATAAAGAACAAGGAACGTGCTGTTGTGTCTGAGTCGCGCGACGCCTTTCGCGGTTGCGTGTCGCGCAATTATTCAAATGTCCACGTTGCAGGTGAACAAACACTGTGATTTACCATTTGTCATAATGAATCACCTAAGTTGACAGATCAAACATGTCACTAGGGTCAAGAAATCAGGTAAAAGAAGATTGAACTCGCAAACAGGTTGGATTTTGAAGCACTCAAATGCACCGACGACGCGGCTATGTACAATAGCCCAAAGGCTTCGGTGCACTCGAGATGTATTCCTCTGGCTTCACTCCGATTTAATAAATGACTATCAGGAGTCTCTCGGCGTCAATCAGCCCCCCAAAATGTCATAGACAAACAGTCAACGACAGCCCAGACTTCAGGTTAATTAAATGGGTATTGATCAATGTTTGAGCGACGACGACGTCACAGTCGGCAAAAAAAGTGCGTGCAAATAATGCGACCGCATGACTCACACGTGTAACGATAACTTCGTTGTGTGGGATAATTAAACTGTATACTGTTCTATCTAGCGAGTTATTGGTGGGATAATGATAAATTCTTTAATGGGTAATAATTAGATGTTTACTGGTTAATTACAAAATCGCGACTGGCGCCTCTTGGCACGTTACCGTCCGGCACGTCGCCTCTTTCTCATATCGTGAGAACCGAAGCGCGGCGCGAGATTCGAATGTGTAATGTTCGTTACACTGCCCCTTGAGGCCAAGCTCGACCCGAGCTTGATAGGTGGACAGGTAGATAGATGAATATGATACAATGTTATTTGGGTAGCGTTTGCTATATGTTCCAATCCTCTTGTTGGGCTGCTGGCAGTGGCCGTTGCGGTTGCGGTTGAGGTGGAGGCGGCGTCACGATCGGTGGGCCTACCTCTTCCAATACAACCATGGCAGTTTTGTTCGACATATCCGGGATAGTGTCTGTGAACGAACACAGGTAAGTAGCTCCTTTCCTGGCGGTTACATTGCCGACCGTTTACTCGTCCAAGAGCTCCTGTGGACGAATTTATATATTTTATGTCTGCAATATAGTTTCTTGTCATTTCGGACAGTTTAGTTTTGATCTTATAAATTGAGTCTCGTGTACCCGCATATGCTGCAACCAACTGCCTTCCATTATAATGGTGGATGATCAATCTCCGATCGCTTCGGCCCGATATTGGTGGCCCAGTCTCGGCGATGGGGTTGGAGATGAGCTCGTTGCGGTAGAGCAAGGCACATTCTCTCCACTGATCAATGTGGGGCGGTGGCTGGCGAGGCAAAGGGGTGAATTGGCAGTTGACTGGATGTGCACAAGCTTGATGATACAACATTTCTTGTTTGCATATATTGCATTGGTACAACACTTGGTCGAGCCAGTGGTGGTCATTTGGTGGTGGTTTGATAATATTTATACGCGACGTCGCGTCCCAGTCGTCGTCCTTCAGGTTGCCTCTGCACCAAGGGCACTTCCTCATGATGGAATTGAGGTCTAATAAGATGATGGCATCTCTTGCGCAGAAACACCTGAGGCAGCTCGAATGGAAGACACTTGTTCCTGGCTTAAATTGAAAGCAAATGGGGCACTCATATGGACCTACCGAGGCCGACGTCGGCTCTAATAGCGGTGGTGTTGGTGCTGTTGCGATGATAGCGACAAGATCATCATAGGTGACGAACTGCATGATAATGTGAGTTTGTAAATAGTATGGAGTATAAGTTGTTTGTTTTATAATATGATGGAATATGATATAATGGAGTGTAGAATGGTGTTGGTGAATATAATAGTTTGTAGGTGTTTGCGGTACTCAGTTGAGGTCAACGAGCGGTTGATCTTCGTCAGGGTCGTGTTGCGTTGCATGTGGAGACAATACAGGTGGCAAATCAAACCTTCAACGTCACTCTCGTGACAAGATTCTGTCTCAATATCATCATCGCTCTCGTCAGCATCGAGAATTTGTTCTCGTGGAACAAAGTTAGGTGAAACAAACTCATCGGCGACGTCGCCGTCACGCCGGTCAAATTTCTTGAGATGACATGGGTGGACAACGAATGACTTCGTTGGTTGTTGCAAACCTTCAATTTCGAAGGAAAGCTCGTCAATTTTTCGCTTGATGATATATGGACCTGTATATGTGTAAGTGAGTTTATGTACTGCGCCTGGAATCCGTGTCGGTCGTTCTACAACAACTAGATCTCCAACAGCAAAAGTGCACTCGGCGAGTCGTCTATCGAGACGTCTCTTGTTCGCTTGTTGACTGCTGATGATCAGCGACTTCAATAGTCTCATACTTTCACTTGTTCTTCCTCCTAGAAGCGGTCTGGCTGGATTAATAAATTCACTTCGACTGAGTAGATTGTCGATAGGTAACCGAGGCCGAGCGCCGAATACTAACTCGTGAGGAGTCGCTTTGGTGACGGAATGTTCTGATATATTGTATGCAAATGTTACTGCTTGGAGGAATTCAGGCCAATCGCGTTGGTTCCTCTCGACATAGTTTGTCAACGATGCAGCCACAGTTCTATTGAAACGTTCCGTTTGACCGTTTGATTGAGGGTGATAAGCTGACGTCAGCTGCCTCTTGATGCCAAATAAACGGTAGAAATCACGAGACAGATCGCCACTGATGTTCGCACCGCGATCGGAGATGACGAGTTTAGGGCATCCGTGTTTAGCGATGACATGATTGTAGAATGCATGTAGGATCGACTCTGCTCGCTCGTTTTGTAATGGGACTGTGATAACGTACTTTGAGAGATGGTCCGTGCAAACTAAGATAGCCGAATGGCCTGAGTAGCTGCGAGGCAGCTTGGAGATCAAGTCTATACCAAGTGTGTCGAAGACGTCTTCAGCAATTGGTAGTGGCTTGATGAATCCTTGCTTTCTGGTGTTGGGAGCTTTGCGTTTCTGGCATCCAATACAGGTTGCAACGTGTCGCTTCACGTCTCGCCTCATTTTAGGCCAGAAATATCTTGCTTTAATCATACTCAAAGTTCTAGTGAATCCGAGGTGCCCTGCAAGTGGGACATCATGACATGACAGTAATACGGTTGCCCGACGTCGTGCTGGTACAACCAGGACAAATGTGTCTTCTCTAGTGACCTTATACAGCAAACCATTTTGCATGGTGAAGTTGCGGGCTTGACTGGAACCATTTGAACAGTCTGAATCAAGTATGTCTATCATACGTTTGCAATATTGATCTTCTCGCTGTTCAGCAAACATATTGATCGATTCTGGCTCGATAATCCTGACGTCAGGTTCACTGCCCTCTTGCTCGGATGGTCTCTGCTCATTCTCGTGTTCGACTTGATGTGCTGCGGCCGGGTCAGGTGTGTTGTGAGGTGATGGCGACTGCGGAGAGTCTGTCATGAACGGGTCGGCACTGGTGAGCTGACAAATGGCTCTCAGTACGTTTGTCGCTTGAAGTTCTTCAAGACTGTCATGCTCTAGAGACGTCTCCTTGACGAGTCTCGACATGCAGTCGGCATCGAGATGGTTTGAACCTGGTTTGTGAACTACATCAAACTCAAACGCTTGTAGCTGCGCGACCCATCGAGCCAGACGCTGGTGAGGGTCCTTATGGTTTCGGAGCAAGGACAAGGCTGCATGATCTGTCACTAGCGTGAACTTCTTTCCTAATAGGTAATGTTTCAACTGCATGATCGAACTGAAGGCAGCTAGCAGTTCGCGTTCTGTAGCCGAATAGTTGCATTGAGCCTGATTGAGGTCTTACTAAAGTATAAGACGACGCCGGTCTGGTCTCTCTCCTCATGTTTCTGATATAAAACAGCGCCGATCGCGTGAGCACTGGCGTCAGTTCTCAGCTCGTGATCGGCATCTGGGTTGAAGTGGACCAATGTAGGCGCTTTAATGAGAGCGTCTCTCAATGTTTCGAAAGCTGTTTGAGCCTCTACTGTCCAAGTGAAATCAGATGGTTTTCCCATCAAGCCTGTCAATGGCTTTGCGATGGTAGCGAAATCCTTGATAAACTTTCTATTGTAACTGCAAAGGCCATGGAAACTTCGGACGTCCGAAGGGCTCGATGGCACTCGAAAGTTCTTTACGTGCTCGATTCGGCGAGGTCGACGTCCACACCTTTAGAGCTGATGATATGACCGAGGAAATTGACTGAATTTACTCCAAAAACACACTTGGATGGTTTAAGCTTGAGGTTGTGTGTACGTAGTCGATCGAGGACCTGGGTGCAACGTTGCACAAGCTCCTGGTTGTCATGAGCAAATATGATGATATCATCAAAATATACGTAGCAAATCTCTTCGTTCAGGCCTCTCAGTACTTCTCTCATCAATTTAACTGCCGTTGCGGGGGCATTCATCAGGCCGAAAGGCATCAAGGGACACTCAAACAAACCCATTGGTGTTGTGATAGCCGTTTTCGCGACGTCGCGTTCATCGACTTCGATCTGGTTAAACATAGAGGTGATGTCCAGTTTGGCGAACACTTTCATTCCTGTCAGTAGGGAGAAAACGTGTTCTGGGTGTGGCATCGGTTGCCTGTCAGGTATAGTTTTTGCATTAAGGGCTCGATAGTCAGCAACGAGACGCTTGTCCTGGCCGTGATCCTTATCGACCAGAAATACCGGAGTTGCGTAGGGACTCTTAGATTCCCGTATGGCACCTGTTGCTAACATCCTATTGAGAATATCCTTTATAATCGGCACGTTTCTGCAGGGTGTTTTGAATTTGGATCGGTGGACCGGGATTTCGTCGCTCAGGTTGATACGATGTTTGATAAGTGCAGTTCGGCCAATATCGATTCGTTTTTAGAGAATGTGTCGTCATATTCTAATAGAATCTTGGTTATCTGTTGTTTGGACTCGACGTCGAGCTCACCAAACTTAATTTTATCAATTGGATGCGGAGGGTCAGTTGTTGCGAGCGCGTTTGCCGATCTGGAGTTGACGTCAACTTTTGATGGCACCATCACTATGTTGGCTGTTGCGCCAAAATCGAGCTTTAGAGAAAACAATCGGCAAAAATCGTTGCCCCAAAGTGTTTGCGTCAAATAACAAGATGACACCACTGCCACTAATAGTGTTCTCTTGATGTTGTTGTGTTCGACTAAAACTGGAGCCATTCCAAGTACTTTAAGCGGTGAGCTATTGGCCACGATCAAATCAGGTTGATCCCATGGGAGCAATGTCAGATTTAAGGATTCAGCGACGTCGCCGAGTACACAGGTCATGTCGGCTCCACAATCGACTCGACCATCGACTGGGGTACCATTAAGTTTGACTGTTAGGAACGGTTTGATATCGTCATCACATGGAAGGTGAGATTGTCGGGTTTGACAGGTCTTCCTTGAAGGGCTGCGCTGGAGAGCGCTTGTTGTTCTATTCTTGGCCTTGTCGGCTGCATAAGCGGCCTTCTTGGCTGCGATTTTCTCTTCGTCCTTTGGTTGTTTGCAGTCGTCGATAGTATGTCCTTTCAGCCCGCAATTGTAGCATTCCCAACTATCCAAGTCTTTGGGCTTCCTTGGAGACGGCATCGTCTTTCTTGTTACCTTTGGAGACGATGGCTTGCCTGTGTGGTTCTTATGAGACGTCTCATTTTGGGTTTCACACGGCGGACTGACAACAGTTTGAGCAGCTCGTCAAGTTCCCAATCATCGTGAGGTTTGATGAGGGCGAGACTATTTCTTGTCGGCACGTCGAGGCCCTGGAGGATTTTCCTCACCTGCTCAAATTCCGACATTTTGGAGTTGACTTGAATGCATAAGTCGAGACAACGCATAGCGAACGTGTGTGGGTGCTCGCCAGACGTCTGGCTTAGATTCTCGAGCTTTTGCGCAGTTGCTCCACTACATCTGGGCCGCAAAAATCTGCAATGAATCTTTTCTTGAATGTAGGCCAATCAATGTGGGGGCTCCTTGCCCGGATGACATTGTACCAGGACCTTGCCGAGCCGGTCATATATGCACGGGCTTTCAACAATTTTTGTTGCCCAGTGCAACAGTTGGCTTCCATTATTGAGTCGTATTCTAATAACCATGATCTGGCGGATGAACGATCGCCATTGAATGTGGGAGGATTGACGAAGTTGACCGCGAAGGTTGGAGTTGGAGCGACGTCGCTCCTAGCCTGCGGTCGGAAGGATTGTTGAGTTTTGGTTGAGTTTCTTCCAGATTCCCGAGAAGTGTCTCCTCGACGAAATCGTCGAGAGCTGAACTTGTAGTCATGTAAGGCGTTGTAAATTGACCCTCGGCTAACACGTTCTGACTTGGTGATGGTGTCCTAGAGAATTTTCCGGATGAGAGAGCGTCCTGGAACAGGCGAGTGAGAGTTTCTACCTGATCCTGAGTCTTGGCGAGCGCTGACGTCAGCGTTTTAATCGCCTCACTCTGATTATCAGACTGGCTATCGAGACGAGGGAAAGACTGTCCAGCACTTTGTTGAGTGTTGGTGTCATCGATGACCGCAAAGGGACCGGACTGTTGGATATCAGCTTGGTTCTCAGGAATTTGGAGGAACCAAGTTGCTCCTGAGAGTAGGCGCCATCACTAGAGGCTGGTGAGAGGGAGGGAGATAGGGAAGAAGGGTTAATTTAACTCTATAACTAGAGACCTAATCGAGGCGCCAATTGTAACGATAACTTCGTTGTGTGGGATAATTAAACTGTATACTGTTCTATCTAGCGAGTTATTGGTGGGATAATGATAAATTCTTTAATGGGTAATAATTAGATGTTTACTGGTTAATTACAAAATCGCGACTGGCGCCTCTTGGCACGTTACCGTCCGGCACGTCGCCTCTTTCTCATATCGTGAGAACCGAAGCGCGGCGCGAGATTCGAATGTGTAATGTTCGTTACACACGCGTGCGGCGGCGATGGCGGCGGCCGTCGTCGAATATAAACAAAAATTCTATGCAGCTTCATACGGAAAACTCGTCGGGTGAAAGTTTCATATTATCATAACTAATAGATTTATCAGTCTTTGTTGACAATTATTGTTATTATTACTATGACCATCTCAATTCTAGGCCAACTAGGTAGGAGTATAGGACGTCATGGATCTCAAAATAGAATCTCACATGTTGGAAGACTTACATCGAAAACATCCGTCAATATTGGCAATCATCAACTCATAAATCATCAACAAAAACGACATCTAGACCTACAAGAGTACCAATCCAAGCAGATTCTACATGAACATGGGGTACAAGTACAAAGATTCAAGGTCGTCTCCGATGTCGAGCAAGCAAAACAAGTATTGTTTCCTAAAGACTTTCAGGGCAGCGGCAAATCTTTGACCACCAAATGGTCTGGTTTCGACGCCGACATTAGTCAAGCCGAGGAGTTTGTTATCAAGGCCCAGGTGCTCGCGGGCGGCCGTGGAAAAGGTTATTTTAGAGAGTCAAAGCTGATCGGAGGAGTTTTGCTGACGACAAATAAAGACCAGGCAGTCTTATATACAGAGAGGATGTTGAATGATTATTTGATCACAAAACAAACAACCGATGAGGGAGTATTGGTGGATAAAGTTATGATTGCCGAGGCTGTAACTCTAAAGAAAGAGTTCTATTTTGCCATTCTATTTGATAGGAGCTACGAGAGTGGGCCCATATTTGTTGCAAGTCCCTTTGGTGGAATGGACATCGAAGAGGTGGCCGCCCGAGATGAGGATGCCATCAGAAGATTCACCGTCCCGATAGATATGGAATTAGACTTTGACACTGCTCGTCGGATATCCATGGCCGCTTTCGATTTGAATGTGACCGACATCGATGTGATTGATCAATGTGCCAGAGAGATATTGAAATTGCATTCAATGTTTCTCAAATTAGACGCCACCCAAGTGGAGATAAATCCATTAGGTGTAACATCTAGACGCAAGGTGATCAGTGTGGACGCCAAGATAAAATTCGACGAGAACGCCCGCTTTAGACACAAATGGTTGGACGAGTTGGAGGAGTTGAACAAGAATGAAATTGACCGGCGCGATTACGAGGCCCGAAAGCACAATTTAAATTTCATCGGTCTGGATGGTTCAATTGGTTGCCTGGTGAATGGCGCCGGCCTGGCCATGGCCACAATGGACATTATCAAATTGCACGGCGGCGAGCCGGCAAATTTTCTGGATGTAGGCGGCAGTGCCACTGTCGACCAGGTGACTGCTGCCTTTAGGATAATCTCTTGTGATTCAAAAGTTGGGGCAATATTTGTGAACATTTTTGGAGGTATAATGCGATGTGATGTGGTGGCTGAGGGCGTCATCAAGGCCACCACCGATTTGAAGCTCAGTATTCCCATCGTGTGCCGACTACAAGGCACGAGAGTGGCCGAGGCACGAGAGCTGATCAAGACGAGTGGCCTTGAGATACATACAGTGGATGATTTGGATGATGGAGCCAAATTGGCCACCCGGTTGAAGTAGCCAACGAGGCGTAAAACAAAGATAATAATGATTGTTATACAGTACACACAAATCTAATCAACAAGTAATGATGAACCTTGGAGAAAAGTGTTGGAGACAAGAGGAGAAAATGAAAACTTTGGGCCGACAAATAGGACAACCAGCCAATGATTATTGTTGTCGTTATGTGGCGAGACATTGGACAGATCGTATGTTGTTTTGGTCTGGCGGCCGCCCAGTACTTGTAATCATCTTGTCTGATTTAATCACGCAACGAGCGGACACGAGCCACATGCGCCCAAGTGAGGTGGCCCTCGTCCTCGTCGGCGTCCAGGTGAACGTAACAGACAGTGAACGATCGCACTAAACAATAAGCGAGCAAAGGAGGGCCGCCTCACACATTGGCGCCCATGCGGAGTTAATACCGGCCATTCAGGCAATGTTTTTGGTTTGACTGTCCGTCCGTCCGTCCGTCTGTTTCTAGGCTCTCAGAGGCCACAACAAACTGTCCATCTATTGTGCTGTGTCCACACTGATTAGTGCAGCTGATACTACTTCCTGTTTATGTTATGTTGTTGTTGTTGTCGTCGACTGGGGTTGTTGTTCTTCTCTCTTTCTCTCTCCTCGGAATGGCCTCAAATTATCTTTACCTGCTTTCGTGGATGTGGTTAACTGGGGCAGCCGACGGCAGTAAATCTGGTGGTCCAGGTGAGACGAGCGCGCGGCCCGAATGACTTTACATCTCACCTGGCCTTATGTAATGTGTGGTTCGGCGCGCGCTCTTTTGCTTTCGCCCTTCTGGACTGCAGTCTGCAGTAATGGATGGTAGTTGGTGTTGTTTGGGGCGCGCGCGATTGATATCGAAAGTTGGGCGTTTTCCACTTTTATATTCGTCGTTGTTACCCCGGCGGTGCGCTCATTTCGCCTGAATGATGAGGTCCTTCTTACGTCCGATGCGGCCGGCCAGCCGCATGCATTCGGTAGCCCTGGCCAGGTACGGTGGTGGTGTTGATTGGCCGCTAGTTTTGGGGAGGTTTGCGCAAAATTGCATTGTCTATGTTGGCCCAGTTCGCCAAATGGCCGCCGGACTGACCAGACCTCTCGACATGAAGGGCGGCTGTAGCATTAGTTTAGTTTGGTTGGAGTGAAGAGACCGAAGAAGTGCTTGAGTTTTCTCGCCTCCTCGACGAGACCAGTCAAGATGGCGACATCGACATCCAATCCGAATCGCCTCTTCCTCAAGATACTGATTATAATACACGCACTGCATTTGATTGGCAATACACAGCAACAGAGAGTCAGATTGAAGACAGCAAGTTACATGAGGAGCAGCAGCAGCCAACAAACAACAGCCACCAACAACACTTTGCCATCTATCAATCAACAACAACAACAACAACAACAACAACAACAACAACAACAACAACAACAACAACAACAACAACCAATGGCGACAACAATCTCAGGTTATGAGTGCGCTAATTACTGCTCGTGTTCATTGATTCAGGTGATCAGCTCGAGCAAGTTGGAGTCGCGAGCCAACCTGACGAAGGTCGTCTGCGCGAGTGCTCAATTCAGTGATGTCCTAACAATCGATCGGCGAACTCAGATTATTCACATCATTTTGCCGCCTCAAGTGGACAATAATCAACTACAAGATAGGAAGCAGGTAACTTCTACCCTTCTTTCAGGCCCAACAGAGGAACAGCAGCAGCAGCAGCAGCAGCAGCGGGAAGAGGCCAAGTTTCGGATGCCCCGACTGGCACAATTTAGTCAGTTGCGCGAGATTGTCATTGATAATCTGCAGTTTGAACTGTGCGATTCCGAGGTGTTCAAGAGGGGCCAACGTCTGAGGCGTCTCCAGTGGAATCACAATCAGCTGAAACACATCTCGAAGGCTTGTTTTCGCTGCCTCGACCACCTGATTGATCTCAACCTCGACTACAATCAATTGGACGAGCTCGAGTCGGCGCTGTTCAGTGATTTGTTGAGCCTCAGGTCGTTGAGTATTGCGCACAATCGACTGGAGCGAACTGGCGGCCCATCAATTTGCCAATCTAACCAATTTGGTTTCGCTTAATTTGGTGGGCAATTCGTTCAAAGTGATTAATTTGCATCTACTTGAGCCCATGCAGAACAGTCTACGTCTGTTGATTCTCGCCTCGAACGAGATCAAATCGTTCACTTACACGATAATTCAGCCTCCGCCGTCGCCCTCACAGGCAACATCAGCACTACAACCTACGAACAACAACAACAACAACAACAAGACTATTACATTTCCTATGATCAATTCAATGAGGGCCTCAAACATCACCACCACCACCACCACGACAGTAATTCCAAGCAACTTGAGCCATCTATTTAGTGGCGCCATTTTCAAGAATCTCGTCAAGCTGAACGTCGATCGGAACAGATTCGAGAGAATCAAGTTGTTGCAATTGCATCGCTTCTATAACGTCAAGTTTCTGTCCATTCGGGCGAACAGCATTGCAAGCATCAGAGACAAAGCATTCAATGGCCTTAAATTGGTGGAGCTCAACTTGGCCTCCAACCAGCTGCAGTCCATCTCGAGGTGCGCCTTCTGCAACTCCACCATCAAGCGGCTCGTCCTTAGCCACAACAACCTGACATTGGGCTCGAACGGGCTGCCAGTGCCCGCCGGCGTTGCTCCACTGGTGCCTCTCCCGGCGGCCTCTACATTGTCGACGGGCAGCTCGTCGGATCAATCAGCACATGGTGATGGACAGTTGACGGTTGCAACGGCATCTGAGATGCCACCGACACAACCGCCGCCACTGCCGCTGCCGCCTTCGTCGTCGGCCAGCATGCTGATTCTGAGCCAGAGCCTGTTCGGGCCACTGTTTGGACAGCTCGAATACCTGGACTTGTCGGACAATCCGCAGCTGGCCGACCAGCTCGAGTGGCTGCTCGAGCCCCTGCTCGAGCTCAGATACCTCAACCTGGCCTCTGTGGGCCTCGAGCGTTCCCTGCCGAGTCCCAGTTTGTTCAAGAACCTGCGCCACTTGCGCTACCTCAACCTGTCGCGGAATCAGCTCGACCAGTTGGTCAGCGAAACCATCGAGCCACTGGCCGAGCTGGAGGTGCTGGATCTGTCGGAGAACAAGTTCAGCGAGCTGGACGAGTCGTTGCTGGTCACACTGGACGATCTAGTCCAGCTGAAGCTGGTCAACTTCGCCTCCAATCCCTGGTATTGTTCGCAGTGCAAGATCTCGCCCCTCTACGACTGGATGCTCAGATCACCCATCTACAATGCCACCTGTATGGCGCCCCTGGCGGCCGCTGCCTCACTAAGCAGCTCACCGGCAGGCCCGCCTTCGCTGTCAGTCGATGAGGACGACGAGAACATCGGCCGAGACGAGGCGGCGGCGGCGGCGGGTGGACTTCCGAGTGGCGCCAGCCACCAGTACAGAGGCGGACAAGACGGGAGCCTGTTGATGGTGGCCGAAGATTCGGACGCGCTTCGGCCAGGCTCGTCGGCCATCGACTTCGACCTCATCATGTCGTCTGCAGGAAACATAATCCTCAACAACGAAGACAACCCGCAGTATCAATTGATTCCCGCAACGACGCCTATGGCAGCCGCCGGGGCTAACCTCCAGCAGCGACGCGGCGCCAACAACCTGAAGGGCAAACAACTGGCCAGGCTGATCAAGTCGCTGGAGACGAGCCAGGACGACGAATCAATTAGACAGACGCTGGTGAGTTTGCCCACAGCAAACAAGATCATCTCGACAAACAATATGGCGCCCAGTTCGCTGGAATTGGCCGCCCCAATATGATCAATGAATATGTAATCGTCTCGGGCGGCGGCGGCGGCGGAGGAGGCGGCGGCAGCAGTCGGCCGAGTGAGTTGTTGTCTCGCTGGCTTCAGGTGTCCAACCTGTGTGTCTGAAATGCGAGTTCCCTAGCGAGCTGAGGGCCTTCAACGTGCACGAACTGAGTCCGGCCGACTTCAAGTACTGCGCCGGCTCGGCGCCCAGATTCTCGGCCTCAGAGCCAAAGATTGGCCTCACGCTGGCCATCGTCATCATTGGCGCCCTGTTCTGCATCATCGTGGCCGTCATTGTGATCTACAGGAAGAAGAGCAACGCCTACTATCCGAACGAGCTCGATAACGTCACCGAGCGACTGGATGGCAATCACTTGGGCGCCGGCGGCAAAGGCCAGCCAGTGCTGGAGCGTGTCGAGTGACAACGAGCAGAATCAATACGGCGACGGGACCGACTACTCGTCGCCGCCGCTGTCGCAATCGTACGAATCCTATTCGGGTAATGAGGACGAGGAGGAGGAAGAAGAAGAAGAAGAAGGAGACGACGAAGAGTTGGAAGAAGAAGAGGAAGACGAGAATGAGTACGACGACGACGACGACGACGACGACGACGAGGGACCTGAGGGGAGGATGACGTCGGCGGACATCACCTGGAGGAGGTGGACGAGGTGGACGAGCCGGTGGAACACAGTGAGACTACAAATAATGATAAGTCACTAGTAATTAATTCAAATGTAAATTTGGCCAACAAAGTTCAGGCGAACAACAACAACAACAACAACAAGTTGGGCATAATAAACAGCTCGGCCACCCATCAGGCGCCCAGCAATTCGTCCAGCAATACATCGCCTTCGTTGGGTGTATCTGGCCCGATGAGGCATACGGCGCCAAGCGAATCGTTGGGAAACTCGATAGAGCGACAACAATCATCGGGCGGCGAACATCACCATCCGACTGCCAGGCGGCCAGCAAGCGAGCAGCGGACGCCGCCCCGTTGGAATCTCTTGAGGCTGACGAGAGCATCAATTTGCACGACCATCCAGTGGGTGGGCGGACTACGAGACACGACCCCTGGAGGCGTCGCCACCCAAAGGGTCGACTTTCGCCCGGAGCCAGCCAGCCAGACGGGTCCGCCGAAGTGTCCGCCTCGGATCTACTCCACTACGACGCCCATACCAACGACCACTTGTTCAATGGTGACAAGGGCGCCGGCCACCAACAACAGGCCGTCGAGCAGCACAACAACCACGCCCCCAAGTTGGTGCAGCTCGCCAACGTGGCCGGCTCGCTGCGTGACAGTCAGAGTCGGGCCCGAAGTAGGCAGGACAGGCGCACCAGACAGGAACGTCTGCCGGAGCCTCAGTCCGCAAGTTTGCCACGCAGTCCGACGGGCGAGCTGGCGCGGCCCAGTAACGGGCAGCCGCCGGCGCACTCGATCATGGGCGCCGGCAAGGCGATGGCCGGCCGCCGGGTGGCCCACCGACAGTCAAGTGAACACTCGACGGCCGGCTCGGTGTCGTTCGCGGCGCCGGCGCGGCCCTCGGCCAACTCGTCGTCGAGCCCATCGAACTCGTCGCCGGCCTCGCGCCAGCACCACCACCAGCGCCGCCACCGGCTCGTCCAGGCCTCGCAGACCATCGGCGGCCTCGACCCAGGCGCCGCCCACTGGCAACCACCGCAATCATCATCATCAGGTGGCCTGGCGCTCAGGCGGCGGCTCCACTGAGTCCAACTCCGGCGGCGGCGGCGGCGGCGGCGGGGACGGCAGCTCACACCCAGTCCGTCCGGCAGTCACAGGTAAGAGGGCCAAAGTGCGCGGCAACCACACGTCACAGATGAGAAGTGAGAGCCGGGCGGCCACCGTAACGACCATGTCGTCGCCGCGATCGTCGTCGCCGCCCGGTGGCCGCCACCAGCCACAGCCACAGCAGCAGCAGCGGCGGACGCAGGTGCAACCGGCGGCCGGCCACGAGGCGCCAGCTGACGCGGGCGGCCGACAGGCGGCGTTGCGCGGTTTGCCCGTCCGTCGGCTGGAGCTGTCGACGGCCGAGGCGAGCGCCGGCGACGACTCGCTGGCCTTGGAGGCCCAGCTGGCCGACCTGCCGAGCGACCTGGACGAGACGGACGTGGAGAATCTGCTGGCCAGTGGCGGTGCAGTGGTCGTGGACGATTACCTGGACGACCACGAGGATGATCAATACGACCGAGACGAGGAGTATCCAACATCGGCCGGGCTGCGGCGCTTGCGAACTGAGGCCCGGCGGTGGCGGGCCCATGCACGAGTCGCATTCCACTCATTCGGCGCTCACCCAGACGGGCAGCCGCGACTTCAGGACTAGGCACCCCACTGGTGCCCCCGAAAAAGAGTGACTGCCATTCTTCATGTAACTCCTTCGCCCTTTCCAGTAAACAATGCGCCAGTGCTGTCGCCCTGGTTCCTTCGTCTTGACATGCGAATTTAACGAGCAATTACTGTGAGTTGTTCAAGTGTCTCGACCAACACGTGTTTCATGTGTGTATGTGTATGTGGAGCAAGTTATTATTATGGTTATTTGTTGTTGTTGTTGTTGCATTGACAGCAAATTGTAGAGCTCAAAGCCGGAGACGGCTGCGGCGGCGAAGTTTACACAAAACAGTTTTACAAGCAAACCCCGAACGAGCGAGCGAGTGAGTGTATCAAACAAATGGGCGTGGCCGGCAATTCAAAACCAACAAACAAAGTGACTGGCCCACAGCTCGATGTAGTGCAGATTGTGTCTTGGATGGAGTCCATCTAGCGCTAATGGACGACTTTAACTGTAAATGTAACTCAAAATAAGTCACTAAACAAAGAGTGGCCGTCGTAGTCGTTGTCGTTGTCGCTATGCTCCCTCTAGTCGCTATTCTCCTCCTCCTCTGCCGCCTTCTTACTCAATTCTCCGCCTCTTCTTGTCTCGTCTCGTCAATTTAATCTAATCTAATCGATTCGAGTGCCACTTTGCTTATCGACTATTTACGACCAAACAAGTTTAGTTTCATTACACTAAATTGCATTTGCAGATCAATAACAGACAACAACAACAACAGCAACAAAGAAGACATTGACACAAACGACGAAGCCGAGTCTGTTCCGGCGATTGGATTTGCTTGCGAGCATCGGCGCCACTTTGAATGGAGGCTTTGGGCGCAAAGTTTAACTGTAAATAAATAAGATCAAATAAGAAGGGGCGGAAATAAAATTTTATTCTCTTTGTGTGTGTGCCTGGTTATCGAGTCTACTTTTATTGGCGATTATTTGCTGTCGTCGTCGTCGTTGTTAAAGTTGTTGTTCTATGTGACGCAATTTGTGTTGGGCCAACTTTGTTGTTACATAACAACAACAACAACTACGACGACAACGACGACTGCAAACTAATAATATTAATCAGTTTGATTTAGGTTTGCCGGTCGGACTTATCTTCGAGGCTCATCTTCATGAAGTGAGGCATCGGGCGCCTTACCGAGCGAGTTGTAGTGGATTTGTTGTTGTTTGCTTCCTCTCGGATGGATCATTTGAATGGGCCCACCATCTCATTTAATCATCATTAATGTTTTAATATATTTAATGTGATATTTATATGCTCGGCTTGGCGTTCAATTGTCGTGCGCGCGTTTTGTGTTTCACCAAAGTTGGAATTTCATTGGCGCTCGGCAAACAAAATTAACGGACGTGCCGCGCCCGGACACTTGTTATTTGCCGCTAAGTAACAACAACAACAACATAAACTCCGCAAACTACCCGACCCCGCCAGACGACACAATTCGACAAATTGCGCCCGCCGCCAATGCAGGCGCGCCCCAAGAAGGCGCCCGACTTTATGCGAGTATCCAGTAAATGAGTTTTATTTCTTCTTGGCCGTCGACGGCGCCCATCCGAAACAGCCAACGTCCGCTACATTAGAGAAGCCCGGCGGCCATGCAAACGTAGATGCATAAAATCTCTTAGTTTAATTAGAACTAATTCATTCGAGTGAATGGCAGAAAGTAACGAACAAACGAACAAACGAACGAACAAAGAAAAAAGAAAGAAAGAAAGAAGTTTAAATTTGGCCGACGACGGCGACCACCCATTTGGAGACTCACAAACACAAACACAAACAAAAACACAAAAAACATTAACGAAACAGAAACGAATACAATTGCTGTTGTTGTCGCCAACTGTCGTCAGCCGGCTCGCTTGTCTGCTTTATTCTTGGCCTGAATTTAGATGGTTTTGTGTTGTTTCAAGTAATGTAATGCCAGCAGCCAGCGAACAACACGTGGCCGGCGCGAGTTTCAGCGACTCCTAACGAGATGGGCCACTTTTTGTGCCTGTAGGTGGCGGGGTGGGCATATCATTTGCAGTTCTAGTCGCAGTTGTCAGATTGCACAAGTCTGTGGGTTGGCTTTGGTAGTTGTGGTTGCTTCTGGGCCGGGCGGTTACTCTACGCCGGCCGGACAGTCGTCGAAGTGGTCGGGTTCGGCGTCGATGGCCGGCGCCATCAGCTCGTCTTCGTTGTCGTCGTCGTCGTCGGCGGCCAGGTGATGTTCCATTGTCGTGGCGGGCGCTGATTGCCTATTGGAGATGATTTGCGGCTGCTGATGAGGCTGCCTCTGGCTGGCCTCATTCGAGGAGCCCGACGACTGGCTGGCGGCACTGGTCTGTGACGAGTCGAGCTGAGATGGAGGTGGAGGTGGAGGTGGAGGTGCCAGTGGCTGAGTTGAAGGGGTTTCTCCTGACTGAGGATTGGCAGCAGGTGGTGGTTGCTGGAGGCGCTCGTTGAAACAAATGAGACAGATTATCTTGTGCGAGTGGGTCAGATGAAAGCGATCGCCCACACAGAACCTGTACTGGCACTGTTGACAGGCGAAACAGTCCATGTGGTAGGCGTTCGAGTTGGCCTCATCACCAGCTCATAGGGCGGGATAGCTCGCTGGCAGGCGGCACAGTTGCCATGCTGGCCGAAGATCCTCAGGAAGTCGCGCCGGCAGAGGATCTTGTCGGCGTGCGTGAATAGAGAGGAGCCAACCTCGCCTACAGGCGACAGTCGCAACAGGCGCACTTCAGACAGTCCTCGTGCCACTTCTTCTCGAGGCCATCAGCAAATAGCGCTCTTTGATGGGCTTCAAACAGGCGGCGCAAATGTTTTGTTGCTGTTGCTTCGGTTGTTGTTGTTGTTGTTGTTGTTGTTGGCCTGCTGCCTCCTGTCTGATTGTCTCATCACATTGATTGCTTGCCGTGGTGGCGATGTATTTCTTGCTTGAGATGTTCATGTTGGCTGCACTTGACGTCTTTAATTGTTTGCTCACTTGAGGTGGTGGTTGTTGCTGCTGCTGTTGGCTGCAGCTCAACAGTCTGGCTCTCTTCTCGGCCCTTCGGCTGTTGCTGCTGTTGTTGTTGGTACTACTGCTGTTATTGTTGGATATCACTTGAATATTCGAGTCTTGGTTCTCGCCTGCTGGTGTCTGTTGTGACATTGGCTCTTCGGCAGGTAATTTATGGGTGCTAGTCAGTGGTCGCCGGCCGCCATCGCCGCCGTCGCTATTTCTTTGACAGGCCGGCTGGCGGGCGTTCCTCGGCTACTGCTGAAGCTGCTGGCCGCCCGACAACTTGGCCGATCTCTGGCTCATTGTCTCACTTGTCTTGAATGATTCTCTTCTTGCTTGTTGGCTTAGAGACGTCCAATTTCAGCTAATTAATACAGATTTTTCTATTTATTTGGAATTATTAATGCTGGCGTCTTCTGCCTGAGAGGTCATTTCATTATTTTGGGGGTGCGCGTGTGAGGCGCGTGCGATGGCCGTCGACGCTGCAGGAGCCACTTGTTTTTGTCTTCGACTGTGGCCTTTAGTGTGCTTTGCTTGTCGACCGGCAACGATTCGGTTCGCTCCACTTGCCTCTTATTAATTACACACAAACACAATTACAAACACAAACATAAGCCGAGTTGAGCCAAGACAAATAACAATAACTTGCGGCCCGACGACCACCACCACGACGTTGACAATTGATTT
This sequence comes from Oxytropis ochrocephala, assembly GCA_020916435.1. Classification (NCBI taxonomy): domain Eukaryota; kingdom Viridiplantae; phylum Streptophyta; class Magnoliopsida; order Fabales; family Fabaceae; genus Oxytropis; species Oxytropis ochrocephala. Next base: position 160,477 of record JAJHUT010000139.1, read on the forward strand.
TCGCTTGCGCTTAATTAAATAGACAGCCGACAATAATGAAAACAGTAAACGTCGTCGTCGTCGTCGTCTCTTTCGAGTCCTCTTCTATCCAATTTAAGAGTATCGTCAACTCTTGTTTACTCTCTCAGCGTCTTGGCCCGCCCGACTGCCTGTTTGCGCTATTGTCGTCCTGGCTGTTGCTGATAATTATTTCCTCTGCTGTTCGATGTCTTTCCCTTCTGTCGTCGGCCGGTGGTTGGCGCTAATCTAATTATTTGAGCTCTTGTTGTTGTTGTTGTTGCCGTTGCTGTTGTCCAAGCGGCTCAAGCAAAATCTCCACTTCAGATATGATCATCGTTGTCGTTGTGGTTGCCGGCCGGCCCGCCTGTGTTTGTTTGCTCTTCTGGCTCGCTGCAGCCGCCTCTGTGCTGGTGGATGCTCATTTGACGAGCCAATTGATTGGACTGATTGCCGCCCCAGCTGCCCGCAGCTGCCTCGTCTTGTTCTTGTTCCTCTTGCTCTACTTAACTTGCTGCTTTTAATTGATTTCTCATTTACGGAATTGAACTCTCCTCAACTCTGTCTCTTTGTTGTCCCGACGAAGACTGGCCGGAATTGAGGCAAGCGACACCACCGCCGACTGGGCCGCAGTGGTGGCCTGAGCGGTCGGCGCAGGCGCAGTTCGCGCCAGGTTGCGCCATCGGCTACTTAGGCGCTCAGGCCTCTGGACGGCAATTAGCCTAAATGAATGAGGGAGGGGAGCCGCCGACGAGTCGAGTCGAGTCGAGCTGAGGTTTGCTCGAAGCGCGACAATGAATTTGCATGTATTTTACAATTAAATTTCAATTACAGCCAAGTCGCTTGCAGCCCAAACACTCGCCGGCGAGTTTAAATTAATTAATTGTGTGTTTGTGTATGTTTTGGTTTGGTTTGGACTGGCTGGAAGTTGGTTGGGGCGCGAAAACTGATTAAAACTGATTGACGTGGTGTTGTTATTGGCGTTGGTTGAAATTAGTTTCCGAGCGCCCAGACCAATTCTGGCCCCTCCTGCATTGCCTGAGGCCAGAATTACCACGACGACGACGACGACGACGACGATGATGCGATGAGAATCAATCAAAAGTAGACAACCAAAAACTGGTCCGCCTCAGTTTCGGGGCCTCCTTCGGGTTAATCAATAAATCATAACAAACAACAGAGGCCAAAAGTGGTGGCCTGTTTTTGCTGGTGTGGTGCCGGCGCGAAACTGGAAATGCAAGTGGAAGTGGAAAAGTAGTCGGCGAGCTGAGAAAATTAATCAACTTTGGCCCTGTGGCGGCGGCGGCCCCAAAGAGAGCCCATTGAGGCTCGTCAATGAATTGCGCCCGATTCATGTAATTAAACGGGCGCCTCCTGCAGCTAATTAATTGCACGAGCGGCTGGCCGGCGGGACGGACCCACTGAAAGACTATTAAATTAATTTATGTCGGCGATGGTGGCGGCGGCGGCGGCGGTGGCGGCGCGCGAGTTTTCGCCTCGAAGAAGCAGATAACAACAAACACAAATCGCCTGCTCGGTCGGGCGCAACTTTTGAAGAAACTCAATGGAATGCAATGCAGTAGCCGCCCCAACTACGAGAAGAGCAGCAGACAACAAAGAGCAAGCGAAACGTAAGTTTTTAAGCCAATCCAATGGACTGGCCGCGTATTCCGCCAAGAGAGATTGAGAGAGAGCCTCTTGTTGGCGCTGCTGATGATGATTTCAATTTTCTAAATTGAAAAGCGGCCCTCCATCGGCGGCTAATCTCACTGATTGATTGAGTGATTGGACGATCGCTCGAACCTGATTAGAGTCGTGTTCTCTGTTGTCGTCATCCTAATCGTAGTCGTAGTAGGTAGAGAATGGCCCGAGAGGTGTCCACTGGATCAAATAGCCTCTTTCGTTGTCGTCGTCATTGTCAAATGCAACTATATTTGTGTCCAAAAGCTGGCCCAACAAACACACACACATTAAGGTATTATCATCCCCATCATCAGCTCATTGGCTGCAGGCGAGCTCACATTACCTGCACGTGATTGGGGCGCCCAATTACAGCCAGCACCTGCACCTGCACCTGCACGCTCGTTGATTGACGAAAGTGATTGCGTTTGAGACAGTCCATCCAGTAAGACGCAAGATAAAGCTCGGCCGCCGCTGGTAAACGACGAACACTCCTATGAAAGCAAATGAAATCATTGCCAGATATTCATCTGTGAGCCTATCTAAATGTAATTGAAAGGCGTCGTCGTTGTTGTTGGACGATAATGCACACAACTATGGCGACGACGGCGACCAAAGTGAATAAGAATTGGATTGAATTGAATTAGATTGAAAAAGACGGATAATGGAATGATTTGGACGCTCCACTGAGAGGGCCAGTAGAATGACAATGATGATTATCGAGATCGGCGTGGCCGCGCCGCCATTGAATTAGGCAGCCAACGCAATAGTTTGCCGACATATGAATGCAATTACAAATCTAATTGTGTTGTCCTGGTGATTACCATTTATTACTAAGCTTAGATTGGGACGCGCGTGTTTGTTGTATCAGAGAGTTGGCGTCAGCTCTCGCCCGGCGTCTCATTGGAGTCGCCGGGCGGAGAGACCAGCCCGAAGGAGAGCGGCCGTATCTGTTGGAGTGCAAATGTCTCCGCCACCACAACCACCAAACTAGACACTCTGCTCGCTCCACATATATCGTCCGACCGAGTTAAATGAAAGGCCTTGCCTGTCATCTTTCCCCTCCTCCTCCTGTTGTTGTTGTTGGCGGTGGTGCCTTTCCAACGACGACGACTTATCTGATCGCCGTCTCTGTCGGCCAATATTTAATTATGGCATCGTCATCGCCCATGAAGGCAGTGCACTTGATCTACTTGGTTTTATTAAATGCAATGGAACTGATGTGAAGCAAATAAGAAAGAAGGACCAACCACTGGAATTAATCTGCCCATCGGCCCCAAACTAGGCAACAAATTAAACGGACCTCAGCTCGCCGTGTTACGTCAGGCTAACTCGCCATAGCATACAATCCGAGTTGCGAGTTTATGTACTTTTCTCCAATTTATGTATATAAATAAATATATATTAATTTATTTTAACTTTCAACCAGCAAACTGGACGGCAGCGCCAATCTCGTTCGTACTGTCTCTCATCCAATTAGATTGAAGCCAACAACTTGCTAGTACCAACGACGACGACGACGACGACGACGACAACAACTACAACTACATCAATATTAGAATGCCATCTCTCAATGCCACCTGTCAGCGAGAAAAGGAGTCCACCAGCACGATATCCCTTAATTATGGAACAACAACAACAACAGAGATGGCACAGTGCATCTGTGAGGGAGTGGCCAGGCAGGCCACCGACGTCAGATGTATCGACTTGCTGCACTCGGAAGAGGCCCAGAGTCGAGTGCCTTTGCTGGACAACAACCATAACAGACACTGGCTGGCCAGCTGTCCCTATCATGACCAGACAATTAAGAAGGACCTACAGCAGCAGCAGGAGGAGGAAAAGTGGTGGCTGTGCTCTATTGAACTGCAGGTTCAGGTATTTGGTGTCGCTGCTGATATTGGCCGCCATCACTGTGAGCTCGTACGCCAACTATACTCTGTACATGGCGGCCATTGGAATGGTCTCGGACGATGTCATCTCGAACCAACTGACCGAGCTAAGGCGCCAGCACATGTCCAACGATCCCCTCATGACGGGCCACAATGCGGGCGCGCCCGGCACCTGTCCAGTGGAGACCAACAATCTGGCCGCCATCTCGCGCCTCAAGAAGCTGCTCAGCGACTCGCCAACATCCACCTCCACCGTCAACCTGACCGCCATTGGCCTCAAGGAACAGCAGGCACTCGCCCTGGATACCATCGCCTTGTTTGCCGGTGTCCGCGAACGACTGGCGGCCGGCCAACTGGTCGACTGGTCCATCAGCGAGCGCGCCTACATGTTCACAGCCCACAACATCGGCAGTATCCTCCTGTCGGTGCCCATCGGCCGACTGGGCCTCGTGTACGGCAGCAAACAGATGATTTGCGTGTGTCTCGTGTTGGCCAGCGCGCGCATGCTCCTCCTGCCCCTCCTGGCCGCCAGCTCGCCCTACTGGCTGGTGTTCGCATTCGAGCTCCTCCTCGGGGCGCCCGGCTCGTGCGTGGCCATCCTCGCCTACCCGCTGGCGGCCGCCTGGCTGCTGCCCGACGAGGCCAACTTCTTCGTAGCCATCAGCCACTTTGCCCAGCTCATAGGCAACGCACTCACCAACTTTGTCTCCACGCAGCTCATGGCCAATCACATCAGCTGGCCCTACTGCTTCTACCTGCCCGGTAAGTGTCCACTTCGTTATTTATGTATAATTAATTCCACGCTACACATTTCACCACTAACCATTTCATTTTGGGTGCTCCAATACAGGTGTCTGTCTCACGCTCTTGACTGTCCTCTGGCTGGCGTTTGGCGCCGATCAGCCCCATCAGAGTCGCTTCGTGTCGCCCGCCGAGCGCAGACTCATCGAACAAGAGTCTTTAGCCACCATAAACCATTTGAAACTAATGAGAGAGCACCACAGCGAGCGGCAACAAGTAAACGAATGCATCTGTTTGCATGTCGAGGAGCGCGCCCAATGTCCAGCCAACAGGCTAGTGAGACAGCCCAACTGGTGGACCATCTTCAGTTGTCCCACCATATGGGCCCCTATAATGGTCTTCTTCGCCTACCACTGGAACGCCAAGGTGGCCACCCTCTGGCCCACCTACTTCGCCAACATCCTCCACCTGGACCCGGCGACCATCGGCATCTTGACCGGCCTGAAGGGTGTCGTTGCCCTGGTGTTCGGCTCTCTGTTTGCCTTCTTTACGCGCCGTTTCGCCATTGAGCGCCCATTCGGGATGTCCCTCACCGGCTACAGACGCGCCAATCAGCTGCTCGCCTGTCTGGTGATGGGCGCCTCGGTGGGCCTCATGTGTCTGCTGGACTGCAACGTGTGGGCAGTGTTTGCCAGCGTCATGTTGACGCCCATCATCAGCAGCTTCAACGCCATCAGCCACGAACAGATGCCGCTCGACCTGTCGGCCGAGGACAGCGGCCTTCTGGTGTCGGTCATTCGGCTCATCTCCACCAGGCGACATTCTCGCCCTGCCCGTGTCGAGCCACATCCTTAGCTATGCGCCCCAGGCGAGCTACCTGACGACAGGTGGTGGAGGAGGAGGAGGAGGGGCCACAGGCGACAGGATGACCTGGAGGCTGGTCTGGCTGGTGGGCCTGTTGATCAAAGTGGTGGCTTGCGTCTTCTTCATGCTTGTGGCCAAGTCTGAGCCCAAACGATACTCGAGCCTCGAGCCGGCTGGCCCTGCAAGACGCTGGGCCGCCTCGGTGCTCCACAATGGTCCACCAAGTGACCCAAGCAGAGCCCAAACCAACCTGAGTGATACTTACCTAGCTTCGAATTGTAGATTCATATTGCAATAGATAAATACTCGTCAATTATCGGTGCTGAACTCTTGAGAGACTTGCGGCCGCTGTGTTGATCTCTAGCTGGCGCCCATTGAGCATATGTTCGATTCTTGGTTGAATTCATTCGCAACTCTTACGACCAAGAATATCAAACATATCTGAATGGGGCCAGTTGGCTTCCATCTCCATCTGTTGATGTAGCTGGTACTTCTTAGCATGGATGGGGAAAAGGAGAACCAACAATGCGAATTAGTATGTTTCTACGTTTTGTTGAATGAAATGGAACTTATTTATTGTATTGCCATATTGAAGTTGTTTGTAAGTTTTCTACATCCCCATCCTCATCATTTTAATTGTAATTATCTGCATTCTCACCACTTGCTTCTGGTTGACGAGAAACAGCGCCAGAGATGACGAAAGTCTTCGTAGTCGAGCCGAAGTCTTGCCCGATAAGATTAGCCGAGTGCATTTAGATCAATTGCGATGGGAATACAACAAATCAACGGCAACAACAACTACAACTATGACAACATCGACGTCGTGGATGTCGACGTGCTCTTGATGAATCTGCGCCCAAATGTGGCACAGACAGACATCCACTGCTACAACTACTTCGCGATGATTGATTGATTGATTGATTGATTGATTGATCGATCGATTGATTAGTTGATCGGAGAAAGCCACAAGACTAATTGAACCGGCACACTCAGCTTAGTCATAATGCACCCGGAGAAGGAAGGCCGCCTGTTGCGCGCACCCAAACAGGCAACAACAAAAACAGCCATTGGCGATATTGTAATTGGTTACATTTGCAATCATTAGAGTCGATGACAACCACAGCTACAACCTACGTCGACATCAATGTGACGCCACTCCGGACAAAACAGAACGAGAAGATGTAAGAGTCGATAAGATGGAGAGATCAGTTAGGAGGAGACAATTGGATTCAAATTGTGTCGAGACGGGGAGCTGCCATCGGCCATGGGCCACTGGCCATTGTTTGCGCCCGGCCGCCTATGGCACTCCGGCCGACTTTATGAATGGCTCATGGCGACCATCCCCTGGAAGTCGTCTAATGAGATATCATGATAAGTAATTGTACTTGTCGTCGTCGTCGTCGTCGTCGTCTCCATTCATCTTGCACTTCCCAGAAGGAATCATCGTTTGTTCAATGTACAGGCCAACTCAAATTGATCACGAGAATCAGCCCACCCTTCTGTTGGCCAATTGCACTTGCCGCAACCAGTTCTGGGTCCTCATCTTCCTTCAAATATTGATACATTTCACGTTCGATGTGTTTCATGTTTGCCCAACTTGCCCAACAAGCAAGGGATTGTTTCAATTTCATCATCATAATCATATTTATTTATATTGATGTTATTATTATAGTGGTTATCGTTGGAGTTCTACCAACAACACACTGATATTATTGATTGATTTCTTTCCATATTAAGTAGATACAAAACTTCCTGTCTCTCTGTCTCTATCTCTAGCATGTATATGTGTGCGTCTCTTCATCTACATCTTCCTATTTGATTGCCCAGTTCATTAGTTATTGTATGTAAATATCTATACACAAGTTTTTGTTTGGACTCAGATTCGGCCATCGTCGTCGACGTCGTTGTCTATGATTGTTGTTATTGTTTACGCTTCGAATGTGACCAAAGTGGCAAATCGACGATCTTTGCCCAGTCTCTGCCGTCTGCATGCCTCTCTGTCTGTCTGTCTGTCAGATTGATTATTATCATCACCAACAGACTTGTGATATTATTCAGCCAAGTGGCGGCGTCTGCTTTCTTGAGATTCTTATCTGGTTATATAAACACTATCTATCTTTTTGGTTACGTCTCATGATGTCACAAACGCACCCGCCGGCGGTGATAACGAGCACTAAAAATAAGTGATACCACCATGATAAGAGTGTTATTTAGTTGACATAAAAGTTCTTTTCCATGATAATAATAATAAGCAAGTCTGCAAATTCAATGACAGATCATCAGGCAAAGGTGGCCTTGAGTGAGTCTTGGGCTCTCCAACAACAGCAATGGCAACAGCAACCTCAACAACAATCGCAATGGCAATAATAATGATAATAATGTCTCTGATTGTATCAACATGGAATTGGGCCGCCCCTAATCCAATGAGCCGCCGTAGCCCTGATAGTCGTCTGGCCTGTTACTATATTTTGCCTTCCTAATTGCCATCAATTGTGTCTTGGCCACCTGAAGCTCCTTCTCTTTTCTCAGTATTTGCTCGCGCGCCGAGATCTCCTGGGCGATGCCCGAGACCTTCCTTTCGGTTGCTTATGATCAAACTCTGATCCTCGTCGTGCTCGATCGCCTGCTGGGCCGCACGGACCAGATTGTCGGTGGCCCTCTTCACCTGGTTGCCGGCATTCGACAGTCTGTTCATTGTTCTGGAATCTGGGTCGGCCTTAACCTTGCAAGCCACCAGGAGTTGATTAGTGGAACTGGCCACCTGTTTGGCCGCTGATATGAGTCTCCTCGCTCGCTTGGCCCTGGACGAGCGCGTTGGACGCTCCACCAGGCTGTGGGTGGCCGCGGCCACCATTCGGGCCGCCGACACCAGACCCTCCGACCACTGGTTGTTGTCCGAGGCGTAGAATGTTTCCGTTTCATCGAGCCGCCCGTCAACCAGCAGCTCGCGCTGGGAAGCTGAGGCGGCACGCAACAGGAGCGGCCGTCGCCTCGATGATCGACTTGGCCGCGTCCAAAATGATTTCGTCGAGAGTTGAGGTCCTCATGAGGTAGCTGTGCATCATGCGGTCGTCATCGATTGGTGTGGATGAGATAGATTCAGTTAGTATGCTGAGAGGCCAGGTTTGTTGTTGTTGTTGTAGGTTGATGAACATTCAGCTACAGAGGTCAGTTTGGATGGACGTCAACCAGGGATTGGGATGGCAAACAACATTGATTAGTCTATGACACCTGACGAACACTCAGAAACACCAACTAAGATCTACAAGTTTTAAACTACACTACTAATCGAACTACTACTGCTACTACTACTACTACTACTACTTCTACTACTACTACTACTACTGCTAGTGTTGGCTATATGATGTGTTGGGTCTTGTGGTTTGGTGATGGATTGGCTGATGATTGAGTGCGCGGGTTGTTCAGGTTGGAATCAGCTGAGTTTCGTTGAGCATATGTTCGATTCTTGGTTGAATATATTTAAATGTTTTAAATTTACGACCAAGAATATCAAACATATCTAAACGAGACCAACTTTGCGGCGTTGAGATGGTTTTGTGTGTTTGTGCATCGATTAGTTGATCGGATAGATGCACTGCCGGCGCACATCGTCATCTTCCTCGTCTTCTCGTCTATCTTCTCGTATTTGTTTCTCGATTCTATTATCGCTTGGGCGCCTTCTATGTTGATGGCTTACATTGCGTTGGTCTTGTTTGTTTTGATTATGTATTTGACATGCAACGTCTATATCGCCTCTAACCGACCAATCAACACCATCCACCACCCAACCAACAAAACTACACTAACAAACTCCTAGCCTTGCAAGCAATCAATCGTAATCATCACCGCAATCGTCAGCATTCTTCCCTCATCTTGACTCGAGTTTTGGTCACATTCATATCGGTGCGACAACTAAAACCTTCAATGTGATCACTTGTGCCTTTCTAACGCTAACTATAAAACTACTAATATAACTAAATTACTCAACTCACCTTAACTGAGGTGACACGCGGTTTTAGATTTTCCAACTTCTTTGCAGCCGCATCGATCGAACTCGCGGCTCCAAGCAACTCGCTCTCGGCAATCACTGTTGGATCATTTGGATCAAGCCAATCCCGTACCTTTTGAGCAACTCCTGCAGCTAACCAGATCCGTTACACAGTTTGCAATGATCTTAGATTGATTAATAAGCTCCTGTTTGATCTCCGGGTTTTGCACTGGCAATAGATGGATGCTGAAAGATCCTATGCAATAATTCAATTAAATGCTTGAAGTTCAATGCGCACTGTCGCCCGGCCTCCTGGGACCTCGAACGGAGCTCATGCGATTCGGCTATATACGAGACACTCCTCGTAGTATGCAATAGATCTCCGAGCGCCTTTCGGCACATGTTGGCAGCCACTATGGCGTCGTCCTGTTGTCCACTACTGCCCGCGTGCACTGTCTTGGCGGTGCCATCGTGACAGGCCGAGTGGCCCGAATAAGATCTTCCGGCTGAAGAGATCTATTGACAGTTGGATCGTCGGCGCTTCCATGCGAACATTGGCTAACATTATAGTTAACTATCTCTTGCTTGATGGCCTCCAGCGTGGCCTCAATGGCTCGACAGCCCGCGCTGTTGTTCGTCCTCCACCGATTTAACTGTCCTGTCAATAAAGAGGTCACGCTGGTCACCATACTCTTGGCCGAATCCTTGACATGTATCAGTCTCGGGTCATTCGTGTCGCAACCGAGCGCCGACTTGGTGGTACCAATCAAGTCGGCCAAACTAACGGCTACATCCTTGACGGAACGAATCAAACTGACTTGGCTGTCGGAATTGCTGGGGCCGAGAGAGGCGGCCGACGCTTTCACTGTCTCGGCCAATCGGCTCATCGTAAACACCCGACTCTTGGGCGGCCTGAGCCAGTTGGGCTTGGTCGCTGGCGGCGCTGGCAACCCAGCGGCCTGGTGTCCTCCACGAGCGCCTTGGCGCACCGAAAGCACATTCTCGCGATGGGCCAGATAACTGTCGGCCTCGTCTTGGGCCCTCAGCGTGCCTGAGGTCGCGAACATGATTGTGGTCTCGAGATCACCAACAATGCCCGAAATGGTGGCTTCAGGTTTCTCTTGTTGTTGTTGTTGTTGTTGTTGCGATTGTTGTTCATTATTTATGTGCGTTTCATTTATATAATGCTCGTGTTGTTGACTTGAGGTTGTTGTTTGTTGTTATTTGTTGTTGTTGGTTGTGCTGTCTATTTGTTGGACTCTCATGATAACTCGTTGACTCCGATTCATACATCGATATTGGCCTCTCTTGCTCGCGACGTCTCTGTTGCTGGTGTTCATCATAGACGGTCGTCGTTATGGTTGTTATCGAAGATTGTTGCTGATGTTGCGACCTGTCGTCGTAGTCTCTCGTTCTATATTGTTGTTGTTGTTGCTGATGGCCGTCTGAGTAGTCTCTCGTCGAAGTAGGATAAGCTCTTGTGTCATCATAAACTGAATGCTGGTGTGATTCACTCTCGTTCCGGCCCAAAAAGTCGAACTGCCGCCGCCGCCCCCTCTGGCCTGATGTCTTGTATCAGTTGGGTTGTTGCTCGCGCCAGATTACGTGCTGATTCATTAATTCACTCTTGTTGCTTAGATCATCCTGGCTGGCCACTGGCCGGCCCGAGGATTCATCCAGTATCTTGTGAACTGTGGTGTTTGTTGTTGTCGTCGTTGTATTATTGTAATCTTGTTGATGTTGTCTCGGTTGTTGTTGTTGCTGCTGCTGCTGCTGATTGTTTGTTCTTGTGCGTGTTATAGTTGTTGATGTTGTTGTTTGTCTTTTAATTGTACTGATATACTCTATTATCTCATCAAGCGCGTCCTTAACTCGATGGACGGCATCATTGACATCACATAACAAGTTGTCGTCACGGATTGCCTGATGACAGGCGTCCTGGATGCCGTCCACCGAACGCTGCAGCTCTCGGATGGCATCCAGCAGTTTCGCTTTGACAATCTGGGTCGTGGATGGTGGGCGCCACTATCTTGGCGGTGGCCACCACCTGCGAGGTGGCCAGGGCGCACTGGGTGGCCGCCCGGTGACCAGATTGTGGAGTTCCTCGTCGCGACACGACGACGAGATGTCTTTGCCTTGAGGATGAGGGCGGCCGCCGAGGAGGCAATGGACTTGGCCAGCGCAAGAAGGCTGTCGTCGTCCCTGTCGTCGTCGCCGTCGTTGATTGTATAGAGGAGGGCCGGAGGTTGCCTCGCCCACTCGCGGCTGGCGGCACTCACCAAACTTTGCCTTGGCACAGTGGGGCCCGGCTCGGCAGCATTCAGTAGGTCCGAGAAGGCCTTGCACAGGTGACGGGCGGCATCGATGAGGCGCTCGCCCGACTCCTCGTCCTCCATCAACGAGGCCACTATCTTGACGTCCTTCGCTACGGTGGGCAAACTGGTGGCCACCGTCTCGACGGCACTATTTAAAGCGGGATAGTTGAGCTCGTCCTCGGGGAATGGCCGACAGCGAGACGAGCTGGGCAGTGGCCGCATTGATCTCGGCGAATTGCGACGATAATTTCTTTCTTCTTTGTTCCACCTCACGAGGCTCGTAGCGACTCCTATCGACCTCGCCCGTATGGCGATCCAGCACCTTCTGGGCGGCCTCCACGGCGTCCTGGGCCTGCTCGAGACGATCCTGGAGATCGCGCTGGGGTGGAGATTCAACTCGTAGTTGGTGACATACTGGGTGGCCGGCCTACTCTCGTAGCCAATCTCGGCCTTGCCCTTGACCTCAAAGGCGGGCCTAAATTCCGGGCAGCTCAACATGTGGCCCTTCCTCGTGCAGCATCTTCTCCACCTGCGGACCGGCCACGCTGGCCAAGTCGACCACGGACGGTGCCGCCGACGGTGGGCCTCGCTAGGCAGGCTGGTTCTGGATGATGGTGGCGCGAGACGGCGCCACTGAGTCCTCAATCATTGTGGCTCCCTCGTCGCCCTCTATACCGAAATGATCCGCAGCCTTGCGGCGCTTTAATATTATATCAATATAGCCGGCAATCGCAATTGGGATATCTGTTCGCCCTCGCTTGTTTGTAGCACTGTAATAAGAGTCCGAATAATCGCCAAAGTCCAGTGTGAGAACGAGTTCATGGCGGCGGCCCAGCGTTTCACTGTTGTTAGTGGCCATGTCTTGAGTATTGCCTTTGTGTCGGCATCCACGCGCATCACGCAATCCTTTGTTATGCCCAATAGACGTGGAACTAGCTTATTCTTGCCGGCCACCTTCTCCTTGACCAAGAAAAGGTCACCCATAGGTGGGCAATGAACGGGCCTCGCCAACGTACTTCGATTTTGCCTCGAGCCTACTTTAAACCATAATACTTTTTGTGCTCGTTGAATATCTTTCTCTCAATGTGTTTTATCTTTTGCGTATTCGGCTGGCAAATAATCCTTCAAATTAATATAGCCTGGTCGTGGGTTGTTTTGCCCTCCATGAAGTCGCCCAGTTGAGCCTGGCACTGGATACCTGCGAATTTACACGCTCCATCCACAGTCACGGGATGGGTTCCACTTAAAATAGCGTCACGTGTTTGTACATACAACAGGCCCAGCTGAAGGGGTCTCGTGAATCGACATTCTGATCTGAATAGAAGAATTTTCGTCTCAACAATACAACATCTTGCTCATGTATCTCTTGTTCGTCTAATGTTTTTGAATGGTCAACCCAGGCTAAGTCCTCGTCTGTCTTCAACTTCTTCTTTAGTTGCTCCATCTTTTGGTCAATAATACGTCCATCTTGGCGTTCTTTTCTTCTGCCATTAATAGTGTGTTTGCCTGTTGCGATCAAGGAAAACTCGTCATGATTTGTGATACCTGTTGAGCGAAGTGTAGATAACAATGAGACAACAAAGTGTGTTAGGTGTATGCTTGGGATTTATATACGAGAACCAAAGTGGCGAAACTCAAAACTTACCCAATTTGGTACATATGATAACCATCAGATTGGCTACTGGTTGGTTTTTCGTCGACCGGGAATGACCGAATGGTGTCATCGGCCATCCTTAGCTTCAGCTGACGCATCTTGATGGATTTATATCTCGACGGTTGTTTCGATTTCTGCTTCTGTTTCTTGATGTTTTCTGTAATGTTGGCTCTGTTATTTTTGTTCTTGATATCAGTCCCTCAAAAGGCACAACATCAAAACCCAAGCTGCTCTCGACTAATACAAACAAACAATCCACATGAAATGGCACAGGCACATTCAAACACTCACCTGCTCAACTCGTTCGCCCGCTCGCTTGGAATATCGCGCGAGACCAATTAATTAACTAATTAATCGAGGTGGCCGAGACGAGCAAAATTCGATTCGATTTGATGAGATGATAAATTCGGCGATCGAACGGATTCACGCGTTCCACAGGCGAACTGTCGTAGGGGAACAGCAAAACAAGCGAACGAGACAAAATTCGATGGCGAATTGCGCGCTATATGTCTGTCACGTTTTGCGAATATGTGCGCACTGGCCGAGCAGCGAATCTCTTCTCTTGTGTGTGCATGTGCGTTCGACGCCTTGTCCGTCTCTCGCTTTGGGTCGCCGTCGTCGTCGTCGTCGTCGGTTGTTTGTGTTGTTTTTTTGTTGTTCGTTCAAGAGAATTCGGCGAGCGAACATCTTTCAGTTCGGCAGCGCAAACCAGAGGCGAATTAGTGCAAACAAGGCCCACACAGTTCGATATTCGGGGTGGAGAGCCAAAGTTGCTGCCATGTCGCCGTCGTCGTCGTCGTCGTCCACTTTCCATGCATCGTCTTCATCATCTACGGCGGCTCCATGGAAATAGGCGGCACAGTGACAAGATGCGGGTCAGCTGGTCGGGTGCGGGCGCGAGCGCCACTCCGTCTACAGTCTGGCGCAGAGCAATGCCAACATCAGGGGGGATTCCACGAAAAGGTTCGGACTTTTCCGTAGACAAGAAGAGGGCGGACTAGCCCGGGCTGCGAGTGGGCGGCCTGTAGATTGTGAAAACCGACTGACGATGAGCAGACGCGCGAGCAGACGAACCCAAATGATGAGGGGGAGGCGAACAAGTGCAACAGATTGTGCTGTGTGTGCAGTGCACGGCGCGCACACTAGAAAAGGGAAGGAAAGCGAGCGCAACACAGCGCCCGGCCGGCTGCACTGCACTGCACTGCACTGCACTTGCTCTGCCTTATAAGGCCAAGCGAACGAAAGCGACGCCCAAGTCCAAATAAGGCGGCCAACTGCTGGCAGTGCATGTGAGACTCGTTCGGCGGCAAGCAAGTCTGCTCTATGGCGGCGACGGCTGCCAGCGCGTTTGTTGTGCCGAATGCGAGGGGGAGGCCGCCTAAGGCAAACGTTGCAGTTGGCAATGGCGGCGGCCGAATTGCATCGTCGCCTTTCAGTCTGGCTCGGCTTACAGTTCGAGCAGCCCGGCCGCCACCGCCACGGCAGCCGAATCGGTGCCAGTCGGCCAGAGGAAATTGCATTTCCTTGGTGGGCCAAGTCGTAGTCGGCCAAGCCAGTCAGCCAGCCAGCGGATGAGTGTATGCAGCCGAGGCGAGCCGGCGGCTGGACTGACGAAAGAGTCCCATTCCAACACACTTGGCTCGACATTCGCGCGCCAGCTCGGCCTACAATCAAAGTGACGAGCTGCCGGCCTGCATCATCGCCAGCTCCACCAATCAATTCGCTCGAATTTGCGTCACAACCTCAGTCACAAGGCGCCAATGCTCGGCCCACCTGTGTATAGTCTGGGCCATGTCTCCAGCCTCATGTCGTCCTGAGCCTTGACAACAAACTTGGCTCACCAAGGCCGCACGAGATGGCGCACTGTGCAAGCTAAATACCCTACCTTGTGGCGCCTAGTTACGGCGCCCAATGCATCAAGGTGACACCAATTCCAGTTCAGTGTCAAGTTTACGTTGTTTTCCATGTTGATGATGTTGTTGTAGTTGGCACTAATTGTCAGCCGCATGATTGTTGTTCCGACTGCCAGATGAGCGCCGACAAATGTCGACTCCCATCTATTTAAATTGTTTCGCAGATCATTCAAAGGAGTTATTATTCCACGATGAATTGCCGTTGTTTGTTCCATCAAATAACAACAACTTAATTTTGCACTTTTCCCCGTCATTGTGTTGTCTAGTGAAAACAGAATTACATTCAGAGTCGCTTGGACATCAAAAGCACACTCTCAACCGATGGGAAGCATCACCTAATGACGGCCTGACGAGTCCATTGAATGTTGTTCGCCTCTCTGTTGCCCTCCAGGAAATCAAACCTCTGATTACGGCATCTGAATAATAGTTAGCATTGTCATCGATGTTTGCGAACAATTATAATGGCGATTGTTCGTTGATTATGACATGAGACATCTAATGGAGGGCTGAATTCCGCAAGTGTTGGTCGTCTCATTTCGATACGAGATCATTCGTGTGATAATCAAGTTTTCTCTCAAAAATGTTGACAAGAATCAATTTCAACTCCTTTTAGAATGAGTTGTCTAAGTTGGGGGAGATATCACTTTCACGGCCCCTTAAACAACAAGTTGTTGTCCCGCTTACTTACTGTAGAAAAGACTAGAAAACAAATGACGACCAGCAGCGGCAGCAATGGCGAAGTGGCAGCAGCCATCATAACAACAACCACTACCACCACTAGATCATTCGGGGCCTCCGTTGACTCAACTTGCAGTGCTGGCAGTTGGGGCGATGATGATGATTCATGCAGGGGAAACTAGAGATCGTCCGCATGAATGACTTTTCAATGATCAGACGAATAGAGGAAGGCTGGAACTAATCGCTTATACAGACAGGCCAATTCAACAAGTGATCTGACTGACGCTGGAGAGTATTTACAGCATTTACGGCTACTAAATTTATCATCATCATATTTCCATTCGCACGAAACACAGACAACAACAACAATCACTTGATGCGTTGCATAACTCTTTCTCTCCAACCAGATGAGTCTCATTGACTTTTTGGCTTTAACGAAGACGATAAAGAGGAACACTACGACTACGACTACGACTACGACGACGACGACGACGACGACGATGATGATGATGATGATTATGATTATGGTTATTTACGAATAGCATAAACATCCTCACTCACAGAAGTAATTAATGAAGTGCAGCAAAGGAGAGAAGAAGGAGAAGAAATTTAAAACAAAAACGAGCATTGAGAGAGGAGCATTTGATCAATTTGATTGCATTGATTTAATTTAAAAGATAGAACTAGCGAAAGCAGAAAGAATATGGCCGCCGACAAGGAAACGGCCAACTACGAGGCCGCTCTCGGACAGCAGAAGCCTCCACCATTTCATTTGCCTTCGATGACAGCGCGACAAACAACAACAATAATAATCAAAAGGTCAAGAATCAACTCAGTAAATGATAAAGCAAACAACTCAGAACAATATCAACAACAACAGCCCAGCGGCGGCCATCATCACAATGTCGCCCAGAAGGGCAAGCTGATTCTACCGACCGCCTTATGGATTCTGCTGATCATTGCGGGCGTGTGTTTCCTCAACCTGCTGGTGTCGCTCCAACAAGACGATGAACTCCTCGAGGAGCTGGTCGACTTGGAGCACGACAAGGTGGCCAAGCTGAGGCCATCGAGAGGAGCCAAAAGCACCAGCAGTTCCACCAGCATCGAGGCCTCAAACATCGCGGCCACGACGACGAGAGGCCATCAGCTGGAGGTAATCGTCATCATCTCGGCAACAAGCGAGTCGATGGAGATGGAGATGGGCCAGAAATGACCGTCGATCTGGCCTTTAGCGACACCAATCCAATCGAGAGCCAGTCGAGTCTGTTCGACTTTCCATTTTCGCTGTTCAATTCCATCACCGACAAGCCCCAACATCAGGCGTCGAAAAGCAACGACAAACTACACTGGCTAACAAGTGACCTCGGCCTTATGCCGACATTTGGCCGCCACCGCCACCAGTCCAGTCAGCAACCTGATGAATCTATCTCGGGCACCATCCTCGTCAGCTCTTCGCTGCCGTCGTCTTCCTTGCTCGATGACCAGTCCAAGAGAGACGAGGAGTCTGGCTCTCTTGCGAAGTCTATCTTCAAGCAGATCGGGCCATTGTTGAATGGAATTATCCAACAGCAACCTCCGGAGGAGAAGGAGGCGATCAAGTCGAATAAGGAGGAAGAGGTCGCCGCCACTCAGACGATGGGTCCCTTGATTTCGGCCAACATCGACAAGATCAACGTCAACATCAACTCCCAAGACGTTGGCGAGAAGGAACATCCACAAGTGAAAAGACAAGAGGCAACAAGAGGAAGCCTAAGCCTAAACACGACGACATTGCTCCGCTCCGGAGCCCATTCGACAGTCTACTTGGCAAACTAGCCGATGAGCCTCGAGGGCCCTCGCAGACATTGACATTTATCAGCCACGACAAGTCGCCTAGCATGTCGCAACTAAGCAACTTGTTGGTGGATTTCCGCCCGGCGGGCCCGGCTCGTCGATGATCAGCGGACTGCCCTCGAGCTCGTTCGTGGTCGAATCTCTGGGCCCCGCAGATCATCCACAGCCACCGCCAGCTCTCTTGTCCCATCTTCATAACCTCCACAACAACAACCACCTGCATCACCACCACCACCACCTTCAAGGCAGCCTCTCGGGCCAGAGGCATCGCCACAACCAGCAGGAGACGACGCGCCCAATGAGCAACTTACCTATCGGCCATAGTTCGATGGTGCCCATCTTGTTTGCGCTCGACGGACCGGCCGACATGACTGCTCCATCAAAACCAGCTGACCAATATGAGACGGCGATATCCTTCGGGGTCCAAGCGGAGAGCTGTTTCGTCATGGAGTCAGCAACACTAGACGCCCGTCCTTCGGCCAGTCGCCCTACGAGTTCAGCGCCACGCAACTACAGCAATACGACGACATCGGCCAACTGTTGGAATCACTGACAGGTGCCAAGAGGGTTGGCGACGAGGGCTCGACATTGAGCCATTCGACATTGGCCCCATCTTCGCCTAGTAGTCAGTGGAATGTGTTGGCCGACGACTTGACTGAGCCATCATGGAGAATCTCCTCAAAGAGCCGGCAAACATTCCACAAACACCGGAGTGCAAAGAACACAGATCAATCGTCTTCATCTTCATCGTCGCCATCGCCGATATCTCTTTCCACCTCCTCCATTGTTATTATTGCTGACGACAAGCCGCTCGCGTCCGGCGACCAGAAATTTTCCACTATGTTTCTTCCCTTTCATGACGCCCATGGAGGTGTCCGGAAAACAACAACAACAGCAACTCGAAAGGCAGCGAACAGAGGATCGGCGACCCATTCAATTTGCTCTTTGGGCCTCCACCAGTCTCGAAGCTGGCGGCAATCTCGCCATCGCCAGCTCCAACCACTCCAGCAAAGGACATTCTATCATCTGTTGAGATTAGAGCCGAACCGAACAGCCCGGCCGACTTTCTGGCGTCACAACAAACGAACACCAGCGGGATTCCGCCGACAACAACCACTGGCTCGCCGGCTCCCGTCGAGGCTCCCATCAGTAGTGGACTCAGCACTCAGACCTGTGGCCGATGCCGACGCGGAGAGACTCGCAAGGGACTCGAGTCGATGATGAACGGCCTGTTTACTTTGGCCCAGTCGAGCGGCCAGTCGACGCCCATACGAGTGGACGGAGAAGACTTCCGAGGCGGCTCTGAATGAGGGAGAGAGGCGACCATCGAACGGCGACAGCGGCGCCGGAGGAGATTCATCTACAGGTAAGTAATTGATGAGAGTGTTTGTTGCAGGCATAGCAAAACAAACAAACACATAGGTGTCAAGTCCCGTCCATTCATTCATTTGCTTGGCCTGCATGGGGACATTTTGTTCCACTCAACAGCTCCCGCTTCCACACACCTCAAATCAATCAACTCTTTCCTGCTCGATCATTCCCCAACCACCACCACCTCATGATTCCATTTCCCACTAGTATCACCCACACAATCTCTATTTGCTACGCTCATCTGCATGCCCCATCCTACTGCTGATTGTACTACTAAATCCAGGCTGCTCTTCATCGCCGCCGGCCGGTAAGACCAAAGAGTCGATGGTGTGCGATTGTCGCAAACTAGAGTCGTCTGCCTCGAACACTCGAGGCGGCTCTCCATCGTCTGAACGAGGCGAAGGAGGAGCGCCACCAGGAGAGGCGACGAAGATGGCAGGTAGTAGGAGAGAGGTTCCTCGAGGGGCAGCAGCAGCGGTGGCTCTGGTTCGACCGGCCGTGGCAGCTCTTCAGAGGGGCTCTTCTTCTTCATCCAGAGGCTTCTCAGGTGGCTCGTCGAGCGGTGATTCATCCAGAGGAGGCTCTCGTCGTCTGAGAATCGCGGCAACTCGGGCGGCAGATCCGAAGGTGGCTCCTCCCGGGAGAGCTCATCCACGAGAGACGGACGGCCACCACTCGAGCCCAGTAAATCCCGTCGGCTATTTGGCTGTCGACAGTTGGCCCAACGGTGGCCTGCAGAGTCCAGCAGCTGCCCTCCTCGTGGCACCCTCTTCGTCGTCGTCGCCAGCCTTGCCGCCATTGCTCGTCGTTTCTGCCCTTTACAAGAGAAGTCCAACTCATCGAGACAAATTCCAGCCTCTGAAAGTAGCAGTGGCGGCGGCGGAGGCGGCACATTCATCCAACCAAACTCGCTTCTTGCAGCCCTCAATAACAGCACTCAAGGCTTACTCCATCGCATCACAAACCACCTGAACTCAACGAAAAGCATGATTAGAGTCACCGACAACTCGAGATCCTCACCATCACCGATATAATCATCTCCGCCCCCAACCCAATGTCACTCACCTGAACCACCAATCACCCCAATATGCAGAAGAAGAAAAAAGGAGACGAGATCAATGAAATCCCCACTGATCAAATTGCCGCGATGTTCTCAGAGCCAAACATTAATTTCGCCGGCATCCCACTCGAGGACTGAAGACACTTTTGTCGAATGCACCCACACAAACACCAGCAACACCTAATCCCATACTATAGCAGTAACATTCTGTTCATTTATACCAATCATAACTCGAACAAATTCAACTAAGGCTCATCTCACAACCACACGATTCATTCTCACACATAACCCAAACCTAAACCAACCATTCAATATAATCCTAAACAGAAGCGATGAAGCGGAATTCAATTTATATTCTCGGAACTAACAAGACTGAAATCTAAAAACAATTCATTAATAAACAAACAAACAAACAAACAAATATGCAGACAATACGATGAGTGATCTCTCCACCACAACAACTTCCATCATTTCAACAATCATTCCAAACAAAGTAGATGGACCGACGCCGATGCTTGCAGATTTCGATTCGCAATTGTCATTGAATCATGAAATTACTGAGCCAACAACAGAAACAATTACCACAAGTCAGCCAATCAAAGGCGAGGAAACGCGCGAATGGTCGTCTTGGTTCTCCACTACCATTGGAACACGTACCACCACAACCACCACAATGGCGCCGGCGATCCCAACAACCAGCAAGTCTCCAATTGAGACGACACAGACAAAGCCAAGCGCCCACCACAACGACCGTACAGCCTGCGAAAGTTGTCGGCACAAACTCGCCAACTCCGAGCACCACAACTGGCCTACCTTCGACAGCCTCAACATCTCCAAGCGCCCATCAAACCACGGCCAGCTCGCCTGGACCAACAACAAGTGTCCACCCGGCCAGTAGCACAATTCTGGCCCCGCCCACGACAGCCACGGCCACCACTGAAGTGCAGCCAACAAGACTTCGCCAACAGTGAGGCCCACCGAGAGGCCACTCAGAGTTTCCTCCAGAAGGCCGACGATTTCATCGAGAGGAATATCCTCAACTTAAGGCGGCTCTTTTTTGAACAACATATCCATCTGCTGGCTATGCATAACAACAATGAAAGTGTCTTCATGATTTAAATCAAGATGAAACACACGATTGCTTTGTCATGTCAATAAATAGAGGGAACCACATCTTGTCGTCTTCCGTGTCCACAAAGTCGATTGATTGGCTGATAATTACATCTAGAAATCTGTAGCTAGACAGAGTCACTGTCTGAATTCGACTCGCGATCAAATTTATCGATCCTAACCGTATTAGGCGATCTATAGCGACCTCAGAATGTCTTCAGGCCTCCTAAGGGCGCAAGTCAACAAGAAAATGTCCGCTGGTGCGCCATTGCACTCGCCTGGTTTGCCTGGCCTCTTCGTTTGGGCGCCCTTCGATCTCGACTCGAGCGCCTTGATTCGGCTGAGCTCGTCGTAGGTGAGCGAACCAAGGAATACCACCACCACCACCGCCTTTGAGTTCGTCGATTGGGGCTCTCTGGTGGGCGTCAACGGCGACCTGGACGAAGAGGATCTGGCCGACGACGATGTCGGGCCCGTCAAACTGATGGTCGGATACGAGTCGCGGTCCAGCTGGTTGTTCTGCGAAGCGCTCGATGATCGTCTCGAGCGTCATGGTGGCCCTCCTGACCACAGAAGGCCATCGAGGCCGCGTCGAATACCTCGAGGATACTCGCGAGAGTGTCCACACTTTGGAGGGATAAATAAGGCGGCTCTTCGTCGTCTGGGCTAGAATTTTCTTTCGCCGACATTGGTTCGACTTGTCCTGGCTTGTCGTCCGCTAGATGCATATTTTTGCATTTCAACGTTGACCTAAAGTCCTTCCAAAGAGAGAAGTCGATTTCATGTCGTATAGTATCTTACAAGCGCCACTTAGTGGGCTCATGTGGCCGGCCGCCTGGCCTGAATTTCCGCGAATGGATGTAGACGAACACATTCACCACATCCACTAGAATGCAGGCCAACCGAATGAGATCGAGCGGCCTGATGGACTTTGCCCGAGCCTCTGGTCAGCTGCTTGAAGGCGGCCATGATCCGAATGAGCCGATCGGCCACCTGATCCTGTTGGGCAGCGGCTAGAGGCTCGTTTAGGGCCCTCAACTGATTCATCGTCTCGAGCAAACTCGACTCCAGTCTCAGTATCAGCAGGTAGCCCTCATTTAGGTGCTTGTAGATGACTCGTACTATGTCCATATGCCTTCGGATGGCCTGTGGTGGTGGTGGTGGTGGCAGGAACAGAGGAGGCCATTTGATCGGCCTTCTCGCGGTGTGTTGCAATTTTGGCGCCAGTCTCCCTCAGGTTTACCGTGTATTTAAGTATTGTGTTTAGCGCGTCAGTCAACTTTTCCAATTGCAATCTGTCGTCGAGCTCGTCCACCAAATCCAAGGTTAGCCTCTCACCGGCACCCTGCGACTGTTCAGCCGACGACGAGCCTTCTTCGGGTCGCATCTCCTGGTCGACGAATGGCCCCATACAATTCGCTGTGATACAGAAGACTCTGCGGGTCGAAGAATCTATCAATGACAATCACGCGAGCTAAGGCCTTCGTCTGGCCGGACGTCTGTTGGTTTGTCTTGATGTTGTTTTGGTTGCTATTATCGAACAGCTGCGCGTTGGAGGCCACTATTTGGGTGAATATCTTGGTGAATCCATTGGGGTCGCCCGCCCGATAGGTTATTGTCTGCAGACTCAGGCGGAGTTTGTCCATTAGTCGGCCCAGTCGGTGGGCGAGCGACGACAGCAGAGGCAGCGACGGCTTGAAGTGGTCGGTTCGGTTGATGTTCTTGGGGTCACTGAGGGCAACAACACAGAGACGTTGCCGTAGATTGATGCAGGTAGCCCACCTGTTTCACGATGGGTTCCAGCTCTAGCGAGTAGTTTGAGCGCGCAAAATGGCCCAGGAAATTGAGGAATTGTTGCCATCTAGCGCTTAGCTGTGGCGTTTGATTTGAATCCTCGAGAGTGCTCGTGTCGGCCAGGAAAATAATCAGGTCGGTCATCTTCAAAAATGGAAATGTCTCCTTGATGAGTGCATAATTGTATTGGCCTATCTTACGGTTTAAATTCTGGCTGTGTTTCATCAATAGAAGTGGCTTCTTGTTACGATCCAACACGTCCACCACATCCTGCAGAGGAAACACGGCCGTTATATTGTAAGGAGGCCCATATAGAAATAGTCTACTGGACTTGTTGTAGCGACTGTAGATGCGTTGCAGTTTCAGGATGGCATCATAAGAGTCTCGGTCACAGATCAACAGGCGCGCCGACGAGTAGACTCGCTCAGGTAGCTCGGCCAACCTGTCGAGGAGGGCCGATTTCGCGAGCGAGGCAAACAGTAGCTCCACGGTGGAATAGGGGCCACTCGAGGCCATCCTGTCGGGATCGAAGTCGGCCTCGAAGTGGTCCCGTCGAGTCTGGACGCTCATCGGCTGATATTGGACGCGGCTCGAGGCCAGCTGAAACTGTTTGTCGACATCTATCCGCTCGATGTCGTTCAGGCTTATTCTCATTCCGATTCCGATTCTGATTTGTTGTTCTACTGAGAGGACTTAATATCTGTATCAACCTGAACTCGTCGGGTATTTCTTTGAGTCACCATCATAATCAAGGAAAAAAAATTGAAAATATCTGTGGTGTTCATTCAGTCAATTCAATTAGACCCAAACGACGAAAAGAATGTTCATTTATTATTTATACATGCGCTCAAATGCCAATCCCTTCATAGGCACTTATGACACTCAGTGACTATCAACTAACATACATAAATAGATTACAATTCAAATCAATTCCGAAATGAAACGAAAACGAAACAGCAACCAGATGGAAGATATACAATCATGCGATTTGGTATTGATAGATGCCAATGGGAGATCCATAAGGGCCCATAGGGCTTTGTTGATCGATAGAAGCGACTATTTCGTAAAGATACTTAACAGCGACAACAATCTCCAAGAAGTGCAATTGAACGAGAGGTATCTCATTGAATTGATACATTATTTGTACAATCACGAGACTGGACAACAAGACCAACAAACAAGATTGGACTCGAGCTTATCAATGACGAACACAACGTCACCTACAGACCCCATGTCACATCAACTCCAAGAGGATAGATATTCGATGCCTGGAAGTGAGTCGTCGTCCATTCTAAATGGAGACCTCGAAATACTCATGCAATTGGTGGCTTTGTCGAAGAAGTATGGCTTCAATGAATTGTATAGGAAATTGATCGCTGAAATTCATTACAAACTTGGGCCTACAAATGTTGTCTCTGTCTACAAATATGCTCGCCAATTGGACATCGAAGATATGCAAGGCTACACCTTGATCATGATACTCAGCTGGTTGCCTCAATTGCAAACAACCGAAGAGTTCCTCAGTTTGCCAGAAGATTCTATTTATGAAATATTCGCAGTAGAAGCTTTGGAGATTGAAAGCGAGAGCAAACTCAATGCATTGTCCGCTTGGTGGTCACATAATAAGGAGTCAAATATGACCAATTTGTGGGTTCAATTAATAACATGCACCTATAAATAGTGGAACACTAGTGATAAGAGTAGCAATAATAACAATATGTATTGGTATAACATTAATAACTAATTATGATCGAAGAATATCGTAACAACGATCTCTTACACAATACAGTTAGTTGTAGCTATGATTCGAGGCCACATAAGCTAACGACCATTTGAGATTTGTCAACATAAACTTGAGCGCCTTCGTCCATTGCTCCTCTGAATTGGTTTGCATTTTGATAGAAAAGCTATAACCATTTCTACTATCAATAATCTTGCCCTTCTCCATCTTATAAGGTAGACTAAAGTTGGACTCGTCTCTTTCCACCTGCTCCTTGAACTGTTGCAAACAATCCAAGTAAGCTATCATGGCTTGATCAAACTTTGCCGTCCAAATGAACATGAAACCTCCTGAAACATACAACGGCAGCTCTCTCTGGATTTGTTATCTAGCGATTCAATGAAAGAGTTGTTTCCATAAGGCACCAGTTTGTAGCGTTTAAATTTTAGATTCACCTTCTTGGCCAGACAATGTAATAATAGTACACATTGACCCCAAGCTGCATTGATTTCGTCCCAACTCACAGGCTCCTTTGGTAGTCGGCCCAAACGGAAACCATTGATAGTGGCAAAGTTTCCTGTATGCCAGATGTGGAATGTAGCATTTAGGACATTGGTTTTACTCAATCGATCTATTCGTTGTTTATAATAAGCCAATTGATTCTCTGCACTTAGTATTTCGTCATCTAAATTGAATAATTGATACTTGAGTTGATTGTACTCTGTCCAATAGGATTGATTCTGTTGGGCAACCTTACGTTTCTCTATTTGTAGCTCTCTCAATTCTTTATCGGCTGTTTTTTGTTCCTCGGCGACGGCCTGTAATTTCTTTATAAGATCAGCCTCCAACTGTTCCATTTTCTCAATATCTGTCCTGAGTGTGTCGAGATCAGTCTCTTTATGATCCATATTTTTCTCTTCTATTCTTGAGCCTTTCGAAATGAGATAATAAATATAGGGAGATCAAGGTAGATGTAATATGCACCCTTTGGAATAGGGTTTGTTAAATCGGTGGATATGAGAATAAGATATTTCTTGTTCGCTTTTTTGTTTACTTGAATTGTAGTACAAATTCCATTGGCTTTGCGCAGCTGTCGGAAGTCATCGTCGCAGGCGCAAATGTAAATCTGCCTCTCGTTTGTCGGCAGCGTTTCACAAAAAATAGGACAGCTAGAGCACACTCGGACACCTCAAATCTGCTCAGTCGTTGAATATCACGCGTTTTTAACATGCTCAGAACTTCGCATTACCCTCGCCACAGACTGGATAGTTAATAGTGTCTGATATTTTTGTGATAACCCACGCCTACCAGCAGATGATAGGATTTTTATGAGTCACGTAAATGTTTCATCATAACACGTGCCATGGAATGATACTTGATCCATAATCCAGTATTTTATAATTCAACTCTTATTAAAAACGTCGTTTCATGGGTCTCTATTAAATCAACATCGAGTATCCATAATGAATGCCTTACGGGGGCCGTTAGGTGCCATAATGGACAGTTGTTTGGCGCAAAATTATCGGTCAGACGGACAGCCAATCTTGGAACCCAACGTCTGGCCTCAACCATGGCCGCCTGGAAAATTAGTGACTCACTGAATAACTCCAGATGATATATCTATAAGAGATAAACTCAAGTGTATGGATGTAAGAGTGCCCACAATTAGTTCGCCCTCAGATATTCTCGTTAAGGTCCATTCAACAAGCATCAATCCACTGGACGTAAGAATGTGTTACGGTTATGGCCGACGAGTACTAGATCTATTGGATATATTAACCAACCATGAAGTTCGCATAACAAACGACAGGTACCCCTCACTTTGGGCCGTGATTTTTCGGGCGAAGTGGTGGTCTGTGGTCCTTGTTGTGACCAGAACTTGAAGCCAGGCGACCAGGTATTTGGTGCAATCGAGCCCCAGAGATCTGGAGCGCACGCCGAATATGTGATTGCATCATCCAACTGTGTTACAAAGAAACCCAAGAATCTATCTCACAATGGAGCCGCCTCCATACCATTTGTTGCCCTGACGGCCTACTCAGCCCTATGTTCATTTGGTGGTCTATCGAGAAACAACTGCAACGGAAAGAGTGTATTAATATTGGGTGGATCTGGAGGTGTTGGCTCCTGCTATACAATTGCTCAAAGTTTGGGGTGCTAATGTGACGGCTACCTGTTCGGAGGAGAAGATAGAATGGTTAGAGAATACACTATTTGTTGATCAAGCTCTTTGCTATACCGACACTGCCCAGATGGATTCACTAAAGGGAAGATTCGATTTCGTTCTAGATTGTGGTGATTATGAGAAGACTCCAAGAAAGCGTCATGAGGTTGTTAAGGATGGCACACTGTTTCTCAGACCCCTCGGCCAGTCTGTCTATGTAACACTCGCCCCCATACTGAGCAACACTGATTCGCATGGCCTCGTATTGGGAGGTGTCCAGACGGCGTTGGACGTAATTAAGGATACCGTTGCCAGTGTTAAGAGTCTAAACAGTGCTCGGTGGGCAGTGTTTTTGCCAAACAAAGAGGCTCTTACTTACGTCTCTAGTCTGTATGAGGATGAGGCCATCCAGCCCCAGGTGCATTCACTTTTTAGCTTCGACGAAATGCCGGACGCCTACGAGGAACTACAGGCTGGCTTCGCCAGGGGGAAGGTCGTTGTTGATGTCACAACGAGAAACTCGGCCAGTAGCGGACAGGATACAACGAAACATCAACGACAACAACAACAACACAAAGCTAATCAATCAACATCGGACAACAGTTCTAGCAACAGCCTGTAAGCAGTAAATGTCGACTCAGCGACTCGTTAAATAAACATATTTATAGCTTAAGCTGAAGTGGAACCAGTGACAATTGCTGGTCCACCTCAATGATTGGCTGAAACAGGGACACTGTTCGCTTGAGGCATGAGGTCAGCAATTCTCAATCCATTGGTTCAATTTATGTCGAACACCGAGCATACACGTACGTAAACTGTTGCTCTCACAGCCAGATGACGATAAACATTGTGGCTAAAGTTATTTTCTACTTGATGAATAGTGAAGAATTGAATCCGTTTTTACCACTCGATCTAGATGTTGTCTAATTCTAACCAAAAATGATACGAGAAGAATCCACTCCAGTGAGATGTTATCAAGAGAGAAGTCTAGAAGATCCGTGAGAAGAAAAGGTCCACAGCGATCATCAGTTGGCAAGATGACTTGATGAAATGTTTTCAGAATTGTCTTGTTATCTATTTGTTAATATTGTTGATAAACATAGAATCAGGTAAGTGACTGACTAAAAAATATAAATATCTTAATACAGTAAAAGAATTTCCTAACGAGACACATCAATACTTCATTCAATTATCTCAATAGTTAATGGCGTCAAATGCCATACTTGTTTGTTTCATCTGTCTCATTGCACAAAACCCTCTTGATTGTTACAATCAACCTGACACTTGTAGCAACACCAACTTTAGTCCCATCAATTCGCAAGTGATTGATTGTGAGTTTGGTTGCGAACAGTATGTTATAACTGATGCGACCGGTTCGGTTGTTGTCTGGCGCCGAGGTTGTGCCAATGAGAGATCCCCAAGGAGCTCTTATATCTGTTTCCAGTAGAAATATTTACTTCCTACGTCATGAACAATGTTGGTGCCACTCAGACTACTGCAACTCATCGCATGGACTCCAAGTGAACAGCCAATTAGTTATCATGTTAACTTTAATTGTTACCATCTATCTATTAGTACTGACTTATTAGGGACCACTTCGATATGATATCATCGATAGTATATAGAAACAATGTAGTTGATTTCAAGTAAACACATGAGAGGGCCCATTCCTGTCCAGACTAGAATACCATGAAAACACAATAACACCGGCGCCACCGACCATCAAGCGGACATCGGTTGTCAGGGGCGACACATGATTCTCGGTAGAGCAATGACATCATCACCTTAACCTCTTTGTGGCGGGCATTTTCTCTCACCTATTTACAACCATCGGTCCATTTGATTTGTGGACAGATTCATCTTCAGACTTAGACAAATCAGTTTCAAATCACTCTTGTTCTGTCAATGGGATCAATCAAATCATTAGATGGACGAATACGAAACCTTGAATAAAATTGGTGATGGCACATTTGGAACAGTGTATTTGTGCAGAAGGCAGATCATAAGTGGGCCCCAGGAAGTGACATCTGCTCGTGGCTCGAATGATAACAGCCACTATGATTTGGTTGCAATTAAAAATGAAAAGACGTTATTATAATTGGGACGATTGTTTGCAATTACGCGGAAATTCAAGCCCTGAAACGATTAAATCACAAGAACATTATTTTACTCAAGGAAGTTATTAGAAAACAATCACTTGTATCTAGTCTTCGAACATATGGACGAGAACTTATATCAATTAATCAGACGACAATTAGATCCATTTCCAGAAACAACCATCAGAAATATTGTGCTTCAGATACTAGATGGTCTTGCCTATATACACAAACATGGCTTCTTCCATCGGGACATAAAACCAGAAAATCTTCTATGTAAGAATGGTTCGAGTCCATCAAGATTGCTGATTTTTGGACTCACTCGCGAAATATTAAGCAAGCCGCCCTTTACCGACTACGTATCAACTCGTTGGTATAGAGCACCCGAATTGTTACTACATTCTACTGATTACACGCCGGCAGTCGACATATGGGCGGTCGGTTGTATAGCTGGCGAGTTGTATACGCTAAGGCCAATGTTTCCTGGTAGAAGCGAGATCGATCAAATATTCAAGATATGCCAGGTCTTGGGATCGCCAGATACCACCGACTGGCCGGACGCCGAACGACTGGCCTCATTGATACAATTTAATTTTCCTAATTTGATTCCACTGGACTTGGCTCATTTCATCACTAGTTGCTCACAGTCAGCAATCAATATAATAAGACTCATGTTAAATTGGGCGCCGAACGATCGACCTGCAGCGAGAGATTTGTTATCTGATTGTTATTTTAAAGAATAAACCGAGTATCTTCATTACTATGTCTGTTGTATATCTAAAACAGCCTTGATAATTACAATTCGTTTAAGATTTCTCCATTTATTGTATAAAATATTCAAATTCCAACAATACTTGTATTTTATGAGTTCTTGGTTGGTGGTAGATTTCTTCCACTGAGCTCGAGAAATCATATCCAACTATATAATGAATTTTATATAGTCCATGATGTTTCTTCGTCGAGTCGATCAATCAAATCCAAATACAATATTTTGAATAACTTGAAAATTAAGTTTGAGCAACCATCGTGGATGTGTTCTCGAGATTCTTAAGCAATTGATTGAGCCAATTCTTAGTTGATTTGTCATCTCGCAAACCATTAGCGAATGTATTATCCCTCAATTCAACTGGTAAGCATTGCTTGAGAGCCTCACGAGCTCTTGGATTGTCACTTAATCTTAAATAACATCTAATTACGTGTTTCAATAGACGTGGTGATTTTGCATCGTTTGGTTCCCTCGCTAAAGCACTCACCATGTTCCTAGAATACTGGCCACATGATGAAATCTTTCAGAATGTTCTACAAATATATGATAAACCAGTTTCATCCAATAAGATTTTCTGTAAAATAAATGTTGCCACTGTTTTGCTCAATTCGCTTCCGGTCTCCATGATCTGCAAACATAATGGTATTATTTCTGTTGATAACAGGAAACTTATCACTTGAGTCTCGTCAGTTTCACCAGTGCTCCTATCACACCCAACGAGGTTAGTCTTAGATATTCAAATGGGCAGAGTTTTTGACTGTGTCGTGTGCAAAATAGGATACAAATACAATGGTATATTGGCATCTAGTAATGAGGATCTAGTTTCTGGATGGGATGCTATACATTGAAGTAGAGCTAACGCATTACAAGCCCCATTTGATTGGTGAGCAGATAGTGTTGGCGGATTCAATGTAGGATAAACATTTGTAATCTCCTGCAATAATGTGGCAATGACTCCATACGAATGCCACAACATAATTGCCAGATCTGGAACAACTTCACGTTTTTGCTCAATTCTAGCAATGCATTTTCCCGTGTATCTGGCTTAAGTAATTCTTGGATCCATTTCTGAACCAACTGATAGTTCATATTCATTTGGCCAGAGGAGTCTTTGCTAGCCTGTGGCTGTGGGTCTGGTGTCGTGGAGTCCATCATCTGGTTTTTAGGGTTCCGAGGAGTTTTTTAAATATATATTTATTGATCAGAGAATATCCTCCAAATTGACGAGTAATCTATACCGAAATATTGCTACTTATATTTAGGTGACAATAGTGTTTAAATAGACGTTTATCATTGGATGATTAATTAATAATATCAATCATGATCATTATGAAAGAGTTTCAATTCATATCAATGATATGTTCGAAGAATTGAAAACGGCCGATAAGGAACAATAACATCGGTAGAATTCGCTTTTGTTCGGTTGGTTCGGTTGTTTTTGAACTGACACACCTACTTGCAGTCGCACTCAGGACAGCAAACATCGGCTCAAATTATGAGTCGGGCTTGCCAATAGTCGGGATATCGCAGGTAGGAGTGTCAACTTGCGACTGCGGGCAGCATGAGAGCAAAATGCGCTCGATCAAGACAAAGCGACTTTGAGTCATTGTTCACAAAAGTTACATGATATTTTCGTGGATTCCACCTGGACAACTAATTTATTTTTACCTCATCCATGATTTGTCGATATTTTATTAGCTACGAGAATCGTACAATCAGCTTTAAAGAAAACTATTAGGCAATTTACATGAGTTCAAACCACTAGCTTGACAACTACATTATCCTCATTCCAGGTGTTACGAGCTCGAGTCGAGACACCTTCATTACAGTTTTTTGAACACCTTGGTCAATGAATTTGTCAGCATGCTGGAACCGATCAGACACATTCTTTCACAGCAACGTATTGTGCTGGCCAGTGGATCGCCAAGACGTCTGGAGATTCTCAAAATGATCGGTCTAAAATTCGAGGTTGTAAACGTCCAAGTTTGAGGAGAACTTAGATAAAAATTCATTCTCTCATCCATGCGAATATGTCAAAGAAAATGCAAAACAAAAGCAATCGAGGTGTGGAATAGATTGTCTTCGAAGTCCGCCACAAAAACATTGGCATCGAATGTCCAAAGTTGTCCAGATTTAGTTATCGGTGCAGATACAGTTGTAACTTTATATGATGAAATTTACGAAAAACCAAAAGACGAAGAGGATGCTTTTGAAATGTTGAAAAAATTGAGTGGTCTCAAACATACTGTATTCACCGGTGTTGCTCTCGTGACGAAAAACAAAATCCCGACCTAAGACGTCTCAGCCAACAGTTCGCAAGCTCCCAACCATCGAGTTTAGAATCTCAGGAATTGGAACAATCTGGTGCACAATCTTTACAGTTCCATTCTCCAAACATCAGGCAAAATTCTCTCAATGCTGAAGACTATCTTGTAACAACATTTCACGAATCGACTGATGTCACCATGGCCGGACTTAGTAATGATATCATAAAAGGTTACATCGCAACAGGTGAACCGTTAGATAAGGCTGGAGCCTATGCAATACAGTGTAATGGGGCAACACTAATCGAACAAATCAAAGGCGACTATTACAATGTGGTGGGATTGCCACTCCATCGTCTTTGCAGAGAGCTTTACATCATGCACTGTGATTTATGAGTATGAGAGATATATTCAGCTTGGCCAGAGGCATCGCAAAACGATCAAAATGAATCTAGCGTGACCGATATTGGCTCGTGTCAAGGTCTAAACATATCAATTAAACAAATTACCTCTATAAAACTAGATGAGTGAAACATTGATGGTGATCGGCGATTAGCGAGTGGTGTTTATCTGATCAGAATCAGGCGGAGTTTTTCATTCGACCTGGATGTGCTTGTAGCTAATTTTGATATAATTAATATCCTAATATATAATTTTATTATTTAAACACTGGATCAAGAGGGTTTAGCTAGCTCTACTTTCAAAATTAGTTCGCATATCCAAAACCATTGAACGTCTGGACAGCTATGATGGCGTGTTCGTGACGCTCGAAACTAACAAAGGCATAACCTCTAGATGTTCCTGTATATTTGTCTCTCGCCAAGAATATACGACTAATACGACCAATATGTCCGAAGAGCTCCTTAATATCATTATCTTGCATATCACCTGGCAAATTAGTTACTCGAATGGTGTTCAAGTCATCTTTGGTGCGGTTATTCATAGTCATAGCCCCAGTTGGTCGACCGCGTTCTTCCATCAATTGTGCCCTGGGCACATACTTGGAAGGATTTGTGGATCCCAATCTGTTCATGCTCAGATTGGTCATGTCTCCCACCAAATCATCTGGATTAGTGCCGCCAAGTGGACACTGAGCGGTGGCGTGATTGCCCATACAATTACGACATTTGAATAGACTCTTGCTGGCCTCTTGCGCCTTGGCCCATGGATCGTCTTCCACGGTTTCAGTATCTTTCTGGTTAATGAATTGCATGAAAATCTCCTCATCCATATGTGTTGCTTCGCGTTTCTCGTCCTCTGATTGGACCTTACCAAATGGGCGCCACTGTCTACGCTTCAAAAACTCCCTTAGTTACTTCATTTTTGACGATCTGATAAACTTTAGTTATCTTGACCTTCTTGCCTTCCTCGTCGAATTTGTACTCTATGACAGTCTTTGTATCTCCATCAATTTTCTGTCGGAGGGGGCAACTGATCAGCGGCATGATGCTCTTTCATGGTCTCCACCCATGATGTTGCAAACTTGGACCTTGGTGGTTTGCGCTTTGGAGGCCATATTGTCAAAATATTGTATTTATTCGCTATGGATTGATTTATAAGAATGTTGACAAAATGTGTTTCTGAATGGAAATAATAATGCGCGATTCGAAGATCAATTAATAATTGGTTTGATTAAATAAATCTCATAAATATTATTCAATTTGAATAAGGGGCAATGAAAAACCTGTACCAGCGCAGGGTGACACGGCACGAGGCAGCAGCAATGTGTTCAGCACATGAGCGAAAGCGCGCGCAAATTTAAAAATCGAGCGAATTCTATCAAAATGAATATCCTCATCCAGCTTCATTAATCAACTTTCAGTATCGTTCATGTTTCGTATAACACATTGGCCACTACAAACCATATCAGTGTCGGTTGTATCGTTTGGCAGGAGACAACCAATCTGAGAGGGTTCAATAGGTAACAGGTGATACAAACAATGTATATCAATCAAAAACCAATTGTAGGCTAATAGTTTGTGATGCAAGCATTTGATTTGTTTGTTAATGATTGGTGTTATGAAAACAAAAATGACGTGCTATGTGGAGATGTCCATGACTCTTGTTGATAGTGTAAATTAGTTTGAGTCCAGGGATAGTCTTCATGGAGCCTATCCATGGCTTTTCAAGAGCCAACAGGCTGGGCATATGTTGCCAGATTGAGCAACGACAACATTTGTTCATACTTGTTAGATTTATTTATGTTTGGTTAACACAAATGAGTTTAACGAGTATCGGCAAACATACAGTAGAGGTTGCAAACTCAAATGGCAAGCTTGTTGAGGTTACCATTCTTCTATCGTCGGTAACTGTCTGTTAGGAAGTTACCTGACTGCGAGTAGATGTAATATTAATGTGTGACTGCCTCATGAGACTCCCGTGAGGAGAGAATCATTTACAGTTGAATCCTCAGGTAAGATCTTACACAGTCGCATACATACACAGACACACACACTACAGCAATCAGACTGGCGACCACAAGACCACAACAAGAACTAGTCGCCAGGTTGATTGCAACAACAACAAAAACGTGAAGAATTCCTACTAACAGCAGGGGAGTGATTGGCTAGCCAGTGTGCCAAGGTCAGTGACTTTGAATCAACCACTACTACCACCAAGTCACGGTTGAGTTTGTTTCAGAGTTTTTAGATTCAAACTTTAGTTGGACAAATCGAGCGAGAGACCACGGGAACACTACCTGGCGGAAATAGAAATACACGTAGAAATGTACATATATATATATTGTTCATATATCAGGATAGTGAATTTCTATCTAATAGATTAGAATAACAATTCAGCTTTGTTAATTATAGCACAATTATCGATTAAAATGAAATTAAAATTAGCTTTGAGGATCTCGGCTTTAGTTTTCGTGGTCGTTCTTGTTGACACTCAAACAGGCGTCCAAGTGAATTGCCTGGCAATCGACAACATCAAACCCTCATTTCAAACTATCAAGCCAATACAACCAGATTCCATTACCATCTCACAAATTCCTGTCCAAAGAGCTTCATTGTCCTCAACAGATGCACCTGCTACTCCAAGCTCGTCATTGGCCGTGACTCCCCAATTTGTTGAGGCGCGACGTGATTATCGCCGACCAGTCTGGGCCTTAGCTCATATGGTCAACTCAATCAAAGAGCTCGACTCACAGGCTCAGGTGAGTATCTTTCATCGATCTCAACTTATCCAGATGTCATCCATCGGCTACGCTTTGAACTAATCTTGACGACTCACTCATCATCTAAAGGAAAGGAGCTAACGCCGTGGAGGTGGATGTCACGTTCGGCCACGACGGAGACCCTCTCTATACCTATCATGGGCCACCATGTGATTGCTGGCGCCATTGTCATCAACAGGAAGACTTCAACGAGTACCTGAACTATGTCCGTGAGATAGCTATCGACGAGCCCACAGGAATTGGCCAGAATTTTGTCCATCTTATTTTTGGATTTGAAATTAGATCATCTCGACCAGATAATCAAGACGAGAGCCGGCACTGAGCTGGCCAAATCAATTACAGGCAACTTGTTCCTCGACTCTAGAGCTTCGCATGCGACCATATTGAACAATGCAACACTGCCAGATGATATTAGATCGGCCAAAGTGATGATGCCAGCGTCGGGCTCACACCAGAGGCCACCCTTGCATCTGATTATATCAATTAATCACGTGAACGACATTGATTTGGTGCAAAACTTTATACATTATTTAGAGATAAACAATTCAACTCATTTGATGGATAGAATTGGCTTTGATGTTGGCATGAACGATGACATTCAGCAGATTGAATCCATGTGGACCCGCTACGGTGATGGACTTCATTTGTGGCAAGGCGACGGCCTAACCAATTGCCTCAGTCCATATTATAACCTCGAACGACTCTCAAAGGCCTTAAGTAAACGAGACTCTTCCATCGGCTATCCAACTAAGGTCTATCATTTGACAATTGATCTGCACGATCGAATGCGCGAGTCGCTGCTGATGGGCGTAGATGCCATCATGACCAATCACCCCGAGAGACTTGTGACAGTTTTGCAGGAACCCGAGTTTGCCACGACTTTAGACTGGCCTGGCTGATCGACGCGACGATCCATTCAAGAAGTTACTGAAAAGTCGGTGAGCCGAAGCGGCGAGACGGCCCGTTACCAGCGTTCGGCTGGCTCGCCTGGTGGCGGCGTCCTCGGCAACCTGTATGATGTCATCTTGTCGGGCCTGGCCTACATCCGCGAGATTCCCCTCCTGAGCTTCGTCACCACAACCCGACTCTTTAGACGCCAAAACACTACAAACAATAGATACATCCGAAAGGCCTCACAGACGGCAGCCCAAAACAAGCCCTATATATTCGCCGTCAAAATGTCCGGCCAACCAGAGTATCTGATGGACCCGCAAAATCAGACAGTTCACCAGTTGGAAACTGCTGGGGTGTCAGTTGGTTCCAGTGCTAGTGACATGAATTCGACAACCAATCCCGATGAGTCATATGAGGGACCAAATGGTACACGAGCCTGGCGAGCAACATGTTAGTTTCCATCATGAATACTCTACTGCCAGTTCCGTGATCGGGACCAATCTAATTATGATTAATTAATCGCAGTACAACAACCAAGATGTACTAGATGATGATGAGCCAAATTACCAATCCTCATTGTAAAAAGTAAATTATTTGATCAAATCAACAGCAACGAGAGGAACAAAGTGTGTGAGTGAAAGTGATAAGGTTGGGTTGCATTTAATATCAGAACTCTATACAGTCAATCCTGTGATGTATCCTATTTGTTTGTTGGCTTTTATCTAACAGTTGCACCATTGGCTTTAATAGGTATTTGGTGTTCTCCATTTCGCGCATCAGAGAACATTGGGAGTTAATATAGGCACTTAACTGGTCGATAATATCAACTACTTCGTCTGTTTTAACTAATTCAACAAAATTTTCATCTAGTATTACAGATAACCAATCAATAGTAGCTCGCTGCTCTCGATAATCTAGCGTATGTTGAACTTGTTTTAAGGATTGTATTATATGTGTTCAATAGAATTCAATTTACATTCGGGCTTCTTCATCATCAAACTGATACTGCTATAGGGATGGAATTGCTGTACCCTATTATTCTTATGATTCGGTGATGTTTCATGATGAGCAGCCAGTAGTTCCTTATTGAAGAAATTGCTTTTTAATTTTTGTGGTTCCTCGATGAAGAAATTATCGTCCATATTGTAGCTCTGTGATTTATAAGAATGTTGACAAGATGTGTTTCTGATTGGAAATAATAATGCGCGATTCGAAGATCAATTAATAATTGGTTTGATTAAGTAAATCTTATAAATATTATCCAATTTGAATAAAGGGCAATGAAAAACCAGCGCAGGGTTACACGGCACGAGGCAGCAGCAATGTGTTCAGCACATGAGCGAAAGCGCGCGCAAATTTAAAAATCGAGCGAATTCTATCAAAATGAATATCCTCATCCAGCTTCCTAAATCAACTTTCAGTATTGTTCATGTTTCGTTTAACACATTGGCTACTACAAATCCATATCAGTGTCGGTTGTTGGTTTGGTTTGGTGCCTGCCGACAACCATAATACTCGTAATGGGGAACTATTCTTTATGAAAATAAAGGCCGGCGAAGAAGAGATTGAACGGGCATTCAAAATGGTCGTGTCCACCTGTCATCATGTAACTTGGCCACCTGGAATTGATGTGAGTCCCACGCGCGGCTATAAGATTGGATCGAGCGAGCAGTTCGATGCCAGACAGGACTACTTGAGGCCTAGCGGATCCATGTTTCTAAAAATACATCTTCCATGTTCATTGTGGTCGAGTACAGGTGGCCGGGCAGGTGGTCTAGAGGCAGCCATTTGCGCTCGCTCGCCGAAATGAACATCACCGGCCGATGGCTTAGGGAATCAACGGGATGCTTGTGCTGAATGATGGCTCGAGCGGGCCCGAGAATGTCGATTATTTGTTTGTAAATCTCTACAAACAGAACTACATCACGTCTAATGTTTTCTCTGTACATAAACAACACTGCAGTGGCCAATCGATTGAGTAATGACCAAGATGCTGACCAGCAATAGCCGAAAAGGTGCTCTGGTGCTGGGCGGAGTGGACAACAAATACTATACTGGTGACTTCCAGTACGTCAAGATGCACGACAAATCAGTGTACCAATTATGCTCCAACTGGTCATTGTATATCTCGGGTATTCAACTGGATTGGACTCGAATCAGCGAGGCTGACAAGATCAATGATACTAAAGGCCGCGCCTTAAGTCGTGTTAAGGACTTGAAATGAGTGTATAATACAAACTAATAGACATTTATTCGATTTTTTTCTCGATGTGGTCCTGGCAGCTTTACTGTAATGAGAAATTGCTTTTGATTCAATTAAATATCACTGTCCTATCCTCATAGAACTTCTGGCAAAGACCCGAAAATCACATTTTACTGGTTTTCACCTGTTTTTCCCCGTTAATTTCTGAAAATTTACAGTGCAAAATAGAACGATTTTCGCTCATATATAGAGGAGATCAATATGATTATGCAACAATGATCAAAAATTAGATAGAATGTGAGGCTTCGAGATACTAGCAATTGAATTGGGCGGAAATTGACTAATTTGGCTAAAAGCGCCTTTTTTCAACAGCGCGCAAAAAATCGCACATTTTCTGTGCTTTGCTATGGAGAATCTGGTAAAAATAAATTTTTGTACCCCTATCTAGAAGTGGACTGGCTGACAGAAGAATGATATTGAGCGCAAATAAAAGTAATTTTCCATAAGAACAGAGACAAAATTATATTATTTCGGAAGAATTGTGAGTAAATGTTGATTAGTTTTAGATTTTACAGTTGTTTGAAAAATTAACACGACTTAAGGCGGAGCCTTTATCAGCTGTCAGGAAACTATCAGTGTAAACATGGACCCGATGAGACTGAAGCTCGACAGTAGTCTGATATTGTTTGTTGGTGAGAAGAAGACACTGGACACTATTCACATGGGTATTATGGGAGCCGAGACAATTTTTCGAGATTCGTTTTATGTCTTCAAATACAGTCGGCTGGACGACAAGCCGGACATTGTGTTCGAGCTTTAGGGGTGGCTTTGACGTCCGAATGACACCTGAGGATTATGTGATTGAGCAAGAACTGAGAGGTCGAATGACGTGCCTGTCGGCCTTCAAGCCTGGCAGAGACAAAATCTGGTCGTTTGGTACCAACTTTATGCGCTAATATCATATTGTTTTCGACCACGAGAGCCATCAAGTGGGCTTCGCTAAACCAATCTGATTATAAAAATCATTTATATCGTCTTTAGTGAAAAATGAATTATATTACTTCGCATGTATATGTAAATGCCATCCAGATTAGGTGCATTACAGTTGGGTTGTTCGGTTGAACGCCAAGATCGATTGAGTTGCATCCATTCTGCTCGTCCAAGCGGTTTGCGAGCTACATCGCGGCCTCGAAGACACTAACGAGCAACATCGATGGAGTCTTGGTGGAGGGTGGTGTCGTTGCTGATGTTAACCCCTTGTTGGAGTCTGAATTTCTGCTTCCAGAACAGCAAGAGAGTCGGCTGGCCAAGTTGTGCCCCTGAAGTCCTCTATTCTGATGCGTTTCATTTGCAATCTGGTTGATGCTACCTCAAACATCATGAGGCAATGTTATTCAGACTTGGCTCATTCATTTCGACATCAGTATTGGACATGTAGGCGGAGAATTGTCTCAATTAATATCAAACAAACACCACTGTACATTCGATCTCCTCGTCCTGGCCTACCTCCAAGTCGACTGCTCTCTTGGGGGTAGGCCAATGTTGGTCGATCAAACTCGATGATTCAAGGGCAAAATTGCAGCTGAATGAATAGCAGAGAGGAAGCGAAATCATGGCAGACTGCATATGGACGAGTTTTGTTGCTTCTCTCAATGTAATTTTTGCATAAACTCCTCAATTGAACGCCAGTCGCGGCCGCCGAAATGTGGTTTATTGTTCACCAGTATCTGATATGAACATTGTGGACATAATATAATCTACACCTACAAGCAACGGCGGGTGGCTAGCAACAATGCCCGATTGTGATCGATGAGCCTAACACCCCGATGGGCACTATGATTGTTAATTAAATAGAGAGTTGATTTAAAATACAAAAATTTATTGAGAGGTTCATCATGTTCAAGTGTCTCTTTATTGGACACTAGCAGACAGCCAGGACGAGGCAAAGATCACACTGGAGCTGAAGAGTACTTATAACGGACGGTTATTTTGCGCACAAGTAAAGGCGGGCCGAAACAACTACGAGAAGGCATTCAATTTGCTTGTTTCCACCTCATTGGCCGTCACTTGGCTCGCCTCTACTGGGGTGAGCTCGTAGAAACGAGGTAATGAATATGATGAGGCACTAGCTCTTTTGAACATCGTTATCATCTCCTATGGGTTCTTGTGGATGACATCAAATGATGAAACGGTGCCCCAAAGCCCCTGATGAGTGTCTTTTTTAACTTGTGCCGTGCCAACATATTCTTTATAGGAATGAGGAACTCTACATTGCAATCAGGGCACTCCTCTCGAGGTTCGCCCTGCATTTCGTGGACCCAATTATTGAGGCAATTTTCGTGAAAGGTATGGCTTACAATCCAAGCGAAGTCCGAATGGGCCAGCGAGACTTGACTCGCATATGCCGCAAGTCTTTCTATCCAAGTCATCCTCCTCTGGTCCATCATTTCCTTGATGAGTACCCGATACACCGTCTCCTTTGTCCCAATCATCATCTTTAATACATTCCACTTGATGATCATTCTGTCCTTCTCGTTGTTGTTGTTTGTTGTTGTTGTTGTTCTCGTTCTTCGCCCGTCAAAGCAATCGACGCACAAATCTGGAAAGGCAAATAGCTACAAGATAGCCACAGATTTGATTGCTCGAGACATATCTGGAAGATGTCGATTACTGGTCGAATTATTGGAGGTTAAGGTTAGTCTATTACATTATGCAACAAGCGTTAATTAAATTCAACGAAAGAGCTCTTAGGAGCGAGTTTAATTTGTCGTCAGCTCATAAACGATGGCTTCCACCGCCAGCCGATCGACGCCCACTTCACGAGAGGAGACCAACAGCGAGTTGTTTGCGCTCTCATCTCATGGATTGGACTCCATAACTCAATAATGCACATTTCGTGTATGATATATGTCACAATTGTAATTAATCACAGCAGTCGCATCCAATTAATTAGAATCAACGCAATTAGCATCAGCATGTGGAGTCGAACACTGCTGATTGGAATTATAGTAGGTCTCTTGTCTGGCGCCTTAGTTGGTTGCGAGCCAGCCGACAAGACAATCACTTTGGACTTGAAGAGCACCCACAATGGAAGCTTGTTCTACACGGAGATAACTACCGGACGAGAGGGGACATCAAACAAACCTTCAATATGCTCATAGCCACCTCATATCATCTCATTTGGATCGCCTCAACCAGCATGAGTCCATCGCGCGTGGCTAATTGATTAGATCGGGCGACGAATTAAACCGGACTTTGCATGGAACAAGACTTACGGGAGCCGTGTATGGAGGCCACTTCTTCCGCATCCACTATGACACCTTTCAGCTTGACGCGCAATCGATCGACAGGCAGGCATTCGCCCTCATGCGCTGCTACAGCGAGTCAGACGGGATGCTCGACGATAACATGGACGGAATTATTGGGCTCGAAGATGCAATCAGTCGTTCGTCTGATACCAATTACTTGATGAAGAACACTCTACGAAAACAATTACATCGAACACCTCAGCTATTCTTTGTATATAAACAATACTGCAGTGGCCAATCGATTGAATAACAACAACCACGACGACGCTGACCAACAACAACAGCCAGAAGGCGCCCCTAGTGCTGGGCGGAATTGATCCCAAATACTATACTGGCGACTTTGAGTATGCTAAAATGCACGAATACGGAGGCATCACATCCCACCCTAAAATTTCATTATTTATCACAGACATCGATCTAGATTGGAGTCGAGTGGATAAGCAGACATTGGATGATAGCATAGCACGAACGGGACTGATAACCGTACAATATAACAAAACTACTGCCTTGAAGCTCGACAGTAGTCAAGTGCTGTATGTTGGCCATAAGGAGATCCTCGATACCACCCATATTGGAATACTTGGAGCAAAGCCAATCCTTAGCGGGAATTTCTATGTTTTTCAAGACTGTCGGCTGGACAGTAAGCCCGATTTCCGGTTCAAGCTAAAGGATGGCTTCTTGTTGATCATTAGACCGGAAGATTATGTGATTGAACACCAGTTCAACAATCAGAGGCTGTGTTTGTCGGCCTTTAAGACTTGCCGAGAGGAAATCTGGTCATTTGGGACGAGATTGTTACGCAAATACTATACATTTTTTGACTACGAAAATCATCGAGTTGGATTCGCCCAGCCAAGTTGAATTGATCATTGATGAATAAACACATCTACGAAATGGATGGATGAATAAATGATACAGAACATATACGTGCAGATGTGAGTTGTTTATATGGCTTAGTCTTAGATAGATATCTAGTGCTTCGGCTCGATGCCAAGTGTGTTAATCATCCACTTAAAAAGTGTGACACCTGTAGCTCACCAGTAGATTCCCGGCTCGACCCAAGTCTCGGGAGCTCGGTTCCAACGGTGTGGCAACTTCCCATAGCCGGCCATGGCGCCCAACTTCAGCTTGTTGTGCAGTACCTCCAGACGACTTTCATTGGTCAAAGTGTCTACTAGATCCGATCCGTCCGTTAGTTCGATCGGTTTTTGGCAAAGGAAACATTTATGCAAGTTGCCCGTCGCGCCCTGGAACATCTTCAAGCAATCCAGGTGGTATTTGTGGCCGCATTTGATGTCCACAGGTGGGCTCTCGACAAAGTCGTCGCGGCACATTGGACAAATGTCCCTCTCATCATCCTCATCGTCGTCGTTGTCGTCATCCTCCGGTTTGTTGTTCATGATCTTCGGAGGAGGACTTGCCACTGGTTCAAAATATTCTCCTCGTTTGCCCAGTTAATCTGTTGACTACCTGTTGCGGGTGTACTTGCCGGATCCGCTGCATTCTCTGGCCTCTCGTCTTGATCGACAGGACGAGATAGAACCTGCCTACTCATGACAACTAACAACAAAGTGAATATCCAATAGAGCTTGGCCATCTTGTATCATCGAATATTATTGACTAATTGATGAGATTTGTAAAATAACAACAAATATCGACGCCCACACTTAGATTCCCCAATGTCGAGCAACATAATCAGTATTGCAACTCTGATTCAATCTGGCTGGTTGGTAATTTCTTTTCTAACATGCTTTTCTTTGCATTGTTCCAAATGGGAGTAATGCCACAAGCCTCGAGAGGTGTGCAATAATTGCACAATCCATGGATCAACAAGCACTAGTCTGTTATTATCTGCACGGAATCCGCCTAGTTTTGGTGTTTGCCACCTCTAATTATCGACGGATATCATCCCAATCATGTCTGTAAGGTTTATTTTTGAATATCAACCAGCAACGATTCGATCAGATTAACCATTACGATGCATGACATAAGGAAATGCGCTCATGAGATCTAGCTTTTATCGGTCAATTTTATTGAATTAATTTGTCTTCTATAATTCAGTTCCATCCTTGAGGAATTTCGAAAGCTTTTTAGCTTCCACTTGGAGACTCCAAT
This sequence comes from Oxytropis ochrocephala, assembly GCA_020916435.1. Lineage (NCBI taxonomy): Eukaryota > Viridiplantae > Streptophyta > Magnoliopsida > Fabales > Fabaceae > Oxytropis > Oxytropis ochrocephala. The sequence continues at coordinate 204,075 of JAJHUT010000139.1, forward strand.
CGTCATCCCTCACTGGAGGACATCAGCTGATGGAGCGACGCCCCAAAGCTGCCTCATCAGTGTCATTTTTAACTCATGTCGTGACATCATCTGTTCAATAGGAATGTGGGACTTTACATTGCAATCAGGGCACTCCCTTCGCGGTTCGTCCTGTATGTTGTAGACCCAATCATAGAGGCAATTATCGTGAAAGGTATGGCCACAATCCAAGCGATGTCCGAATAGGCCAGCGAGACTTGACTCGGATATGCAGCAAGTCTTCCCATCCAAGTCATCCTCCTCTGGTCCATCATTTCCTTGCTCAGTACCTGATCCAGCGTCTCCTTTGTCCCAATCATCATCTTTGTTATATGAAGTAAGAATAAAGTGAACCAAGAGTAGATGTGACTAGTGTGAGTTGTAAAATGCGACTCACTTTATTATGTGTGTGTATTAGTTTGTTACATTGTGTTAGTGTGTTACAGTGTGTTAGTGTGTTAGGTGTTGACATTCGTCATTGGCGAATGTCGATGCATTGAGTGGGGCCCGAGCGATGGGGCCCACGCATGAGCTTGAGAGGTTTGTAAGTGAGCAGGTGCCAACGGCCATGTATGGCCGTTGTGAGAGCGAGAGACGAGAGAGAGAGAGAGAAATAGAGAGTCTTGCCGACACCGCCTTATTTGGCGATGTCTGCATGGCTCACAACACTCCCCACCCAATCTGATGTCTCGATTGCTCAAACTTTCTTGTAGGCGTCTTCCCAATAACGTCTCTTCGTTTTTAGTTCTGCTTTAACTCCTCTCAGTTTGTTAATTGTTTTCTTGATAAAACCCATCCACCATTGAATAGGTATTCTTATAAACTTGACTGCCATTATTCCAACCTCTATGAGAGGGGCTATTAATGCAAGTAGAAATAGACATGCTACTATTGCGACGACAATTCCGGCTGTTTTAATATATCCAACTATTGTTCCATAGATGTTACTTCCAAAATCTGCGATGAAGTCAAATGGGCCTTGAAATATATTTCTCAAGGTCTCGTTGCTAAACGCTTTTTGATGGAATTCCTTCACCTTCTTCCAGAAGTCTGATACGTTTTGATGTGCCTGATCAAATGATTTTTGTATTGAATCAAAGACAACCTTGTCGGCTTTGAGTTCAGTGACCATGATTTTGCTGAGGATAACATCCTTTGGATCTACATTTGAGTGTCTCTGTCCTCTATTCCTCAAGTGAATATGACTCTCGATGATATAGTCATTCTCTGAATCGAGCTGAAAAGGATATCCAGGGCACGGGGTTGGTTTGTCGTTGTTAATAGTTATATTGAAGGGATAGCAGTAGATGCGATGTATTCCATTTAGCATTTTAATTTGAATCTTCCTTTTATCGAAATGAGGTTCTTTCTCACAGCTGGTAGCTGTCCAGATGTCGCGAAATATGCTCAATTTCAAGTGGTTCATGAGACAGACTTCATCTCTGATGTATGGAGGTGCTTCATACTTGTTCTTCTCATAGATGATCTCCGTTTTGCAGTCATTGGTTGTGTTTACCATCACGAACCTGGGTCCTTTATACATCATCCAACATACAGATTTGTCATCTGTTGTAGAGCGATTGTAAAAGTTAAATGCTGCGGCTTCAAAGATTTTTACGTTAGTGTCCATCTCAGGCATATCGAAGACTAGACCAAGTTTAACAGTTGAGTCTTTGATAGTGTAATTGCAACTGTATAATCTTGAGAACTTTGCAGCTGGTTCTTGCCACAGAGTTTCGTTAGCGATCTCTGCAACATAGGCAGACACTCTCTGCTCTGGGATTCTCTATTGATCTCTGAGAGTTTGTAAACGTAATCATGAATGATTTCATAGTACAATTTATGCCATGCATGTACTCTCTTCCGATCATATTCGTTCTTGATATATTCCTGGACATATGGATAGACTTCAGTTGTTTCAGGTGCTCGTTGTTTGAGCTCAGCTATGTAGGTACGTGCATTGTTTCGAAGTTCATTGGCCCTTTCAATTGTGATATTAGGCTTTTGAGGTAGATCCAAAACTTTGAAGTGAAGTGAAAGTTATCACGTCCAGGTCCTGCTAATATTCGTTGGGAAACTATCTGCTGCATTGGTCGCTTAGACACTTCCTCCTCACATTCTCGTCCAAATGGACAGAGATCGGGTACTGCGGAGAGCTGTGTGAGCGATTGAATTTCATCTACCCTATTACAGCTATAAAGCTGTGCTTGTGTGGCTGTTAGGTAGTACTCATTACAATATTTCATTATTACTTTGTGTATATCTCCCATGGTGATTGTATCATTGAAAAGGATTTCACATGGATTAATAAATGTTAGTTCCAGATTGAAATGATTGTCGCCCTTAAAGTAAGGAACGTCAATCGTGTGAAAATAAAGAGGACTTGCCATGGGGAACACATGCGCTTCAGCGCCCGACAAAAATGTAAGGGCTAGGAACACAAATGAACCAGCCATGAGCATGTCTCTGTTCCGGATGAACTTAGTTTTGTGTAGTGGTTTTGGTTAAAATGTCGGCCACTTGATCTTCAGTGCGAACATGTTTAACGGCAATATTACGTTTGTTGACCTGTTCAGTGAGCCATTTTTGGCGAACATCGATATGCTTGGTTCGCTGTTGGCCTGCCTCGTTAGTCGAGATTTTAATTGTGCTCTGATTGTCAATGAGCACTATAGTTGGAGAGTTGTCAATTTGTTTAAGTTCCAACATCAACTCCTAATGGGTAAGAGTTCTTTAGTTAAATCACATCCGCTGACATATTCAGCTTCAGTCGAAGAGAGAGTGACAATTGGTTGTCTCTGGCAGCGCCACATAACTGGGCCTCCGCCATACATAATGCAATAGCCTGATGTTGACCGACGAGTTTCAACGTCATTAGCATAGTCGGCATCGCTGAAACCAACTAGGGCCGGATTATTCTCCCACCTAAAGTGGATCCCGATATCTTGAGAGCCTCTCAAGTATCGAAGAATTCGCTTTAACATTTTCCAGTGCCAAAGTGTTGGTTTCGATGTTCGACTTGCGACACTTCACTGCGTGAGCAATATCAGGTCTGGTGCAGGTAACCAAATACAATAGACTGCCAACTAATTCCTTGAATGGATAGTCATCAGTCAGCAAAGTTTGATCGACCTGTTCTTCAGGGCCAACCTCTTCAGGTGTATTAGCTGGTTTACAGTCGGCCATGTTGAATTTCTCAAGTACTTTCAAAATATATCGAGTTTGTTGTAATTTCAGTGACTGTTCTCTCCGATTTCTTTCTACTTGAAAGCCTAAATATGCCTCACATTGCATGACTTTTCAATTCAAACTCTTGCTTTAAGTATAAAATTAGCTTTTTGGCAAGTGTCTTGTCTTTGGTGACAATGAGTCCATCGTCAACATATATTGCCAGAAATAATGTCCGTTCAGTATTATAATAGAGGCACTTGTCAAGTTGTGATTGCTCTAAATTAAACTTCTTTAGGAATCCATCAAATTTCTTGTTCCATTGACGTGGAGCTTGTTTCAGCCCATATAAGCTCTTGATTAGTTTACAGACTTGATTCTTTGGATTCGGATAGCCTTCAGGATAATTCATATATATTGTCTCATCCAAGTCTCCATAGAGGAAGGCTGTTTTAACATCAAATTGTAAAATGTCCATATCGTTTTGATTTGCAATTGAGAACAATATTCTAATAGTTGTCATGCTTGTTACTGGGGCAAATGTTTCCTTATAGTCAACATTTTCAATTTGTGAATAACCTTTTGCTACTAAACGTGCTTTGTATCGTTCTATTTCACCATTTGGGCTCAGTTTCAATTTAAATACCCACATGCATTTGATTGTTTTTGCACCTGGTGGTTTGTCGATTAGTTTCCAGGTATTATTCTTGTTCAAAGCCTCCAGCTCCTCATCCATGGCTTCCTTCCATTTAGGCCAATCAGATGATTGTTGGGCATCTTTTAACGTTCTGGGTTCATCATCTAGTGTAAACACTGACTGCTGATGTGTAGCTATCTTGGCTGAGTCCTGTGACGACCGATTATCGTCCATAATTTGCTCCACAGCTGACTCTGTTGTTGGAATTTGCGCTTTGGCAAACATCCGAGTCATTGGTCGCTCAAAATTGGGAACAAATTGTCGTGGTGTAGGATCTGAATCATCATTATCCTCGTCCTCTGATTGATGTTCACTGTCGTCATTGTCTGGGTCGAGAGATATTTCAGGTTCATTAAAATAGTTCTCTATTGCTGAGTTGAGTGATTGTGCACTGCCATAAAATGTCTTCATCAGGGTCTTCTATAGTGATGTCAATCTGTGTTATGTGATGGATTATCATGCTTTTCATCATCCGTAGTTGTATCCTTGTTTTCTAAGAACACAGCGTCGCACGAGATGAATAATTGTTTGTTTCTATCTTCGCGATAGAATCTGTATGTGTTTGAACGGTTTGTGTATCCAACTAACCTACATACTTCGCCTTTCTTTGACCATTTACTGTTGCGAGCATTATCTGGCTCTCTAACAATGGCTGATTGACTAAAAGCTCTTAAATGCTTCACATTTGGACGTTTGTTCCAGTATAATTCAAAGCGAGTCTTCTCTGGATACTTGTTTGACAGCAAATGGTTAGTAGTATATACAATGTAATTTGCTGCTTCTCCCAGAGTGAGTGAGGTAGCTTTGATGCATTTAGCACTGTTCTAACGCCTTCAATGATCGTTCGATTGGCACGTTCGACTTTGCCATTCTGTTGAGGCGTGTACGGTGACGTCAATTCATGGACTACTCCTCTATTTTTGAGCCATTCATTCAAGCTGTGGTTAGTGTATTCAGTTCCATTGTCTGTGACAATCATTTTCACAGGTCGACTCGATTCAAGTTCAACCTGATTGATGAATTGTTTAACGACATCAGCAACTGATGACTTGTTGGCAATAGTGTCCAACAATTTGTAATCAGTGTATTCTTCAACGGCAAGTACAAAATACTTGGCGTTTCCGATGCTGGTTGTAGAGAAGGGGCCACATGTGTCTATGTGGAGCACGGCAGCTGTTTTAGATGCCAATACTCTAGATCTTATTGGGTGACTTGCTCGGCAGATTTTTCCCATAATACATTTCTCGCATTGTAAGTTTTGAGTTCCACTTTTGATGTGGAGGCCGTCAACAGCATTTCGTCGGGCTAGTGCTTCTATTGAACTAGTTGAGCAATGGCCGAAACGACGATGCCATTCATCTAATGAGTTATTAGTGGTGGCTCTATATGCTATTTCCCGTGCTATGATCAAACGATAGAGGTCGTATTTCTATAGCAAATAGATTGTCTGAATCTGTTGTCTTCTCTCCAATGAGTGTAACTTCATTATTGGTCATGAATTTTAACCATTGGAGGATCATTACAAAAGGTCACTTCACTACCTAGCTGTAGGGCTCGTGGCACTGAGAATAGATTCTCTTTCAATTTAGGCACCCACATAACTTCAGTGAGCTCACCTGTATATTCGCTACTTCTGAATGGTATTCTACCAGAGCCCATTCCAGCAACTGTATTACCATCACCTAGTGTGACTAGATTAGGTACATCAAACTGCTGATAATCAGTAATGAAGTATCTGTGAGGTGTCATGTGTTTAGTGGCACCGAATCAATGATCCAAGCAAATCTATTATTAGCTAGAAGTGACCTATGATTTGCTATATAACCCTGTGAGCTTTCCTGTAGATTGCTCTTCGTTGGTTTGTCTATTATAGCTACGATCGTTGTTATTGTCACTCTGTCTGTTATGATTGTTATTGTTATCAAATCGATTGTTATTGTAATTGTTATTTCTGTTATTCTGATTACTGTTCTGATAATTATTATGATTATTAGCTTGATTGTTATTTTGATTGTTGTTTGCATGTTTCTTCTTGTGTTCTTTGTCTGCCTTGAGTTTGCGACATTCCTTATAGATATGTCCATCTTTCTTGCAGTATGTGCAACTCTTCTTGCCATTCTGATGGTTCTGATTGTTTTTATTGTTGTTCTTGTTCTCACCAGAATAAAGGCAATTGAGCTCTCACCAGTTTCAGATTTATGCATATGATATTGAATCTTGAGTTGCGAAATGAGCTCATTCACCTTTCCTTCTGGTTTCCTGCCATTGTAAACACATCAACTGACATTTTTATCTCTTTGGGCAGTGAGTTTCTGAACACCCAGAATTTTGTTGATTCCTCAACTGTCTGGCCTGCTTCAAAGAAGTCGACCGAGGGTCAGCCTGCATCTGCCACAATAGTTGATTATTGATTCACCTTGGAGTATTTGGAGGCCCAGAAACTCTGCTAGTGCATTGTTTCTGCAGGTCACTTTCTGCTCCCTCATGATTTTCTTTGATTTTTGCCCATAAATCGTAAGCAGATACACAAGAGCCAGTGGCTGCGATTGAAGACGCATCCATAGTTGCATACATCAGATACTTTGCTTCTTCATTCTTTCTTAACTGACTCTCATCTTCATATTTGAGTTCTAAACAAAATTCCCACAAGCCTTTCTGACTTAAGCAGTGATGTCATGGCTATTTTCCATGTTGTATATGTCTTAAGCGTTAGCTTATCGACTTTAGTTTTGACTTGTGCCATGATTAGGCTTGTTGTCACACGCTTAGATTGCTTACTCGGATGTTGATTGCACGCTAATTGTATTTAATACTAGTTGGTTTGTATAGAACCAGTAGTCCTTACTGTTATTGTTCAGTGGCTATTAGTGATGTCTTATTCTGCTACTGGTTGTTCTAGTGCTAGTTGCTCGTGTCGACGACCAATTGGCTCATGTCGTAACGTTACAGCTAGATAGTACAGTACAGTTGCAGGATAAATTAAACCGCAGTATAATGAGCAGGTTGATTTTGTCTGCAGATTTGGTCGGCAGATTTATGTGCAGGGATTTGAGCGTCCCACAGATGTGTTGACTTGGTTGATACAGACTTACCTTAGCGTGGGGTCTATGGTCAGTGATGGTCAGTGTGGACGTCGAGGTGAAGTCGGCTGGGGTCGGTTCCACAGCGGCTATCGATGATGGCGGTGGTGTCGATCTCGCGGTCGCAAAGGCGGCGAGGTCAGTCTCCTGGCTGGTGACGAAATTCGGCGTCCTAGTCGGCGTCCTAGTCGGCGTCCTAGTCGTCGTGTATGGCGTCGATATCGGCGGCGATTCTGGCGACGATGATTGGGCCCCGTGTCGGTGTCGTCGCCGATGTGTTGTTGCTGTTGTTGCGGCTGCTTGTTGCGCTGTTGGTTGCTATTGTTGCTGCTATTGTTGCTGCTGTTGTTGCGGCTATTGTTGCGGCTAGTTGCTGCTGTTGTTGGGGCTGGTTGCTGCTGGTTGCTGCTGCTTGCTGCTGTTTGCTGCTGTTTGCTGCTGTTTGCTGCTGTTGCTGCTCCCTTGTTGCGGCTCCTTGTTGCGGCTCCTTGTTGCTGCTCCTTGTTGCGGCTGCTTGTTTGGGGCTGCTGGTTTGGGGCTGCTGGTTTGCTGCTTGTTGCGGCTTGTTGCGGCTTGTTGCGGCTTGTTGCAGCTTGTTGCGGCTTGTTGCAGCTTGTTGCGGCTGATGCTGCCAATTGTTCTGGTTGATGTGGGTTGTTGGTGTAGTTGGGGGCTTGATGGTGGTGGTGGTGTTGGTCGCTTGCTGGTGTTGGGTTGTTGTTGTTTTCCTACTCCTCTGCTACCATGTTATATGAAGTAAGAATAAAGTGAACCAAGAGTAGATGTGACTAGTGTGAGTTGTAAATGCGACTGACTTTTATTATGTGTGTATTAGTTTGTTACATTGTGTTAGTAAAAGTTACAGTGTGTTAGTGTGTTAGGTGTTGACATTCGTCATTGGCGAATGTCGATGCATTGAGTGGGGCCTGAGCGATGGGGCCCTGCATGAGCTTGAGAGGTTTGTAAGTGAGCAGAGTGCCAACGGCCATGTGTATGGCCGTTGTGAGAGCGAGAGACGAGAGAGAGAGAGAAATAGAGAGTCTTGCTGACACCGCCTTATTTGGCGATGTCTGCATGGCTCACAAATAAAAATCACAGATTTGCTGGGGCAGCCCTGCCAAACAAGTGGAAATAGAGATAACTGGGCGTCCATCGACCAAATCTTAAACACCTTCGAGAAATTCAGGAGGAAGCTTAAAAATCGACAACCCCCTCAAGGCACAACAATGGGCTCACTTCGAAGAACAAGACGGGCTGTATTTCCTCGGATACAGCTTTCTCATTCCTACACCATTTTGTACACTGGCCGACACAATTTTTGCACACCACCCTGTTTGGCCATGGTTTCTCTGAATGGCTGAATTTCTAACTCAAACCTCGCACAGAGGCCCTTGATGATGTCCTCAGAATGGGTGTAGATGGGGAAAAGAATATTTTGCGAAACGCAAAATTTTTCACAAAGTCACCAAATTTGCGTGGATTTCGGCCATTTTAGCAAAATATAAAAATTTTTCGCAAAATCTGAACAAATTGCCTCGTTTACCCCAGATTTGGCCTATTTTGAGAGGAAATACCCTGTTGGGTATTTTAAACAATTTCAGGGTATTGCTGCGTCCTGCAGGTCTTATCCTACGACAGCGCCATCTACATTCAAATTATGCGGAAAATGTTCCGCAGGAAGATCTGTCTGGTTTGGTCTGAAACACGCAAAACACTACATAAATAATTTTGCGAAATTTCGCAAAATACTGAAAATCTTCGCAAAATTTCCGCGCTAAATCGGGGACGAATTTAGTCAAATATTCCGTTCTCTAGGTGTAGAATAAAAATCCTGCAGTTTGACTTTCACCTGATACTACAATTTGCGTTTATTAAGCTCGATTTGATAGGAACAAATTTAATTTCACACACCTTGATAACAGTGGTTGTAGTGCATGAAATTGGATGAAATTTTTGATGCTTAATTAGTTGATCTTGTCACCTTAGCCTCTATAACTTCTCAATAGTCTTGATCGCATAGAATTTCTAATATTCATGACTTGTTCTCGCTTGTGTCCATTTAGATGGTCGACCGCCTTTTGACAGCTTCCCCTCAGCTCGGCGACATTCCTGAATTGATCTCTATCATAAATAATATCTGACAGCATCTTCCAAATGTTTTCAATAGGATTTAAGTCCGGACTTCTCGCTGGCCATAGAATATCGATATCTGTGACGACAACCAATTGAGGGTTTCGGCCGATGCATGAATTGAGGCATTATCTTGCATGAATATATAGTCGCATCCTAGCTCGACATCAACAGTTGGAATAACAAAGTCTGAAAGTAGTCTAATATAGTCATACCGACTTGCTTCTTTTGGTATAATTCTTTTTCAATATAACTCGTCCATCTGGCAATAACATTCCCAATATTGGAGCGAGTTTCCACCTTTGTTGTCGTTTCGGTCCTGGTCAGTATGTCACCCTTCCTTATCCAACACGACCATGAATCGGGGCCATCGAGATTGAATCGCTTCTCATCTGTCCATACAACAATCTCTGAAATTCATGTTGGAGGAGATCCATGTCTTGGCTAGATGGAGGCGCTTTTCCTTTGCAGCTCTCTGGTCAAAACAATCTTATTTTTTGCCTTCTCGCAGGAACATTCCATCCTGTTGAGCTCTCCTGATTGTCCTGACACTGACATGATCAAAATTGCATCCAGATTTGATTTTATTGGCAGTAACCTTGGCGCCACTCCTCTAATATTGGCTAGCTCTCGTTTGATGGCGACGATTTGAGATCTTGTAACTTTGTTCTTGGGCCCAGTTTTGCACTTCTTTTTAGTTCTGTTATCGGCCAATATATTACCAACAGATCGATAAGAAATATTTGTGATTCTGGCAATATCACGATAACTACGACCTTCCTTCCGGAGGCCCTTGACGACACCAATAATATCATTAGAGATATTCATTTTGTATCAAATTTTATCAATTAAAAACAACGAAACAACAAATAAAGAGGCACGTCAGGGCCCTGCACTGGCTTGGTCGGATCATATTTCACAAGAACGAATCATTTTACCCTTTCCAATCGGTCAATCAACCAGTGTGCAAATAAATCTGTCCGAAATCAAAAGGCCTCGCCAGATCAGAATCAGCATACAAACGTCAAGTGGACCTGCAGTCATGTTCAAACACCACACTCACCATGGCCATGCCATGGATGGCCTCTGTGCGAGGATCCGACCAAAAACAGTCGTTCAGAGAAATGATGGCCAAACAGGGATGTGTAAAATAAATGTGTCCGCCAGTGTAAAATAATTGATTAGATTGAAGCCTCCACATCCCGAACCGGACCTGAATGAGTGTTGACAGCTTGGAGCATTTTTTTTGTGTCAGTCCAATTACATAGAATCTCTTTTTCTTCGCAATCAATCACAGGTACGAAAAAGACTCTCTTGAATGAGAATAATTCAGGTGTTGATATTATTTTACCATCTGTCGTTTGGTTGTGTTAATTTATTCTTAATTAACCCTTAGTAGATTGTATGTATCAGAAATGGTTCTGGTGGCCATCTTAGTGACCAGTCTAATAACCCTACTGCTACTGATCATAACGTCGGCTATCTATCTGATTGCATTGGTCGTGCACGAATCAGACGACACCGGCCACGACAATCTCTGCATAGATACGCGCGATTTCAGCCTGACACCTGTCCAGTCGCCACTTGAGGCCCAATTAAGCTGACACATTTGCACCTCTAACAGGAAACAATGACTCTCTACGACGACGACGACGAAAAAGCTTACCTGAACTCAAGACCATAAACGATAACAACACCAACAGCAGCGAAACAGATGTGCTAGATGTGGCGACCGCCGCGGCCAACATATCCAATCGTTCGGGATCGGCCCCCGGCGGGTGGCCCGTTGAATGCGGTGGTGGCGGATGTCGGGAAGCAACAAGTGGAAGATTTCGACCCGAAAGAGATGCAACTCGGGGGACAGGCCTTCACTGGTGCAAAACACGAAAATCGCGCTCGACAGATTGATCAAACTTGGCCTACCGCTCGAGATAGTCAACAAGCGCCAAGAGACGGCCCTCCATGTGGCCATTCGACGCCATAAACTGTCTATTCTCATTGGCCTACTGAATCATGGCGCCAATGTAGAGTGTCGTAATGCCCATGGGGAGACTCCACTGATATTGGCCTGCAAGGTGAACGATATCTTTGCTTGCCAGGCCTTGCTGGTGTACGATGCCGACTGTGATAGTCTGGACAACTGCGGCTACTCGGCCCGACACTATGCGGCCAGTATTTGCGACAAACACCAGGCGACCAGTCAGCAGCAGTTGCCCAGCGCGGCCCATCTGATTTGGCCATGTTGAACGAGATCGGAGCCAAGAGGTGTCCAGAGTCGAGGCCGGCAGAGATGGTGAACGAAGGTATCGCCGTCGACCATCAAAAGGACGAGGTGGAAGACAACGAACGACAACAGCCGTCCACAACAGCAAACAACAACAACTAGTCGATCTTTGCCAAATGTCAGACAACGCCACTGCACTAATGGCTGCTCGCCAACAGGTGACTACAATGGAAACTCTTACAGTCGATGGCCGAACTACAATAACGAATCCTTGTATAAAAGATACATGTTTGCCGACATTATCGAGCAACGTCTGGAGGCGGCGGAGCCGTGCCATTTGTGCGAACGCACTGGCCGTCCATGTCCACTGCCTCGCGACAGATCGCGTCTGTTGTGTATCGACGGCGGCGGCCTGAGGGGTGTCATTGTTTGCCAAATCATGATTGAGATGGAGAGACACCTGAAGAGGCCTATGGCCAGTTACTTCGATTGGATCGGCGGAACGAGCGTTGGCGGCTTCATGGCCTGTGCCATGTCAGTGGGCACGGATTTACGCGAGCTCAGGCGCATCTGTTTCGATGTCAAGGAGGAGGTGTTTTGTGGAACGAAGCCGTATAATGCGAAATTCCTCGAACGAGTACTCAAACGCACCTATGGAGCCACAACGAGAATGTCCGACATCAAGGAAAGAAGGTGGCCGTGACGACAGTGATCGCCGACAGAGATCCTGCCAATTGAGGTTTTTTAGAAATTATAAGTCGCCCGCGAAATTATTGGAAGAAAATGGATTCCCGGAGAGGTTCAACACAATGTCTGGCCATTCGACGGTCACCTTCAAGCCACTCGGCTCGAGAAAATCCATTTCAACAAGCGAAACAACAACAACAAATTCCAACACGGCAACGATGACTACAACAACATCAACGATGAAAACAACACCAACAACAACCACCAAAACTCCCAGCCACTCCACCTGCGGCAACAAAAACGGCCACAACAAGCAAACTACCAATCAGTCCCTACCTCAAGCGAGAGATTGACCACCACCACCACGACAAATGCATCGAATGAAACAATCCCAGATGATATTGGCGATGATCCATTCGTCTGGCAAGCAGTGAGGGCCTCGTCGGCGGCTCCATTCTTCTTCAAACCTTATGGGCCGTATCTAGACGGTGGCCTCATATCAAATAATCCTACTCTCGATATGCTTAGCGAGTTTAACGCTTACCACAAGGTAAGAGACTTTATTCTTAAAATGGGTGGAAGTAAGAGGCTTAATCGCTACAAAAGTAATAATAATAGTCATAATCATCGTCATCTAAATCATAATCAATCATTGAGAAAACGAAATGCGGATTGCTGGATGATGACTTGGAGGAACCACCACCAGGTAGTCTTGATTTTGTAGTTTCTTGGAACTGGTCGAGGTAGGGTTATTGGCCGCCAGACGATGATCGACTTCGGCCAGGTGGCCTCAGGCTTTGCCACGGTCTTTTCGCCCGAGAATTGGTCAGATCGATTAGAGGGGCCAGGATTTGTTTAAGAAACTAATGCAACAGTCCTGTCAAACGGAGGAGCATATTCTCGATCGAGCCCAAGCTTGGACGTCTCTCTTGAGATCCCATACTTTAGGATAAATCCTCCTCTGACGACCATATTCTCCATTGACGATAAACGCGACGAGCAGCTGATCAACGCTCTTTGGCAAACTAAACTCTACATGAGAGCTATGAGAGACCAATTGCGTGAGATAGGGACCATACTGGACGGGGTGTAATGGTGGTAATAGTAACCAATCCAGGAAATTCTACCCGATTTATAAGTATCTTTGGTGGTAATGTGTGGTTTCTTAACGATGTAATATATATACATATATATATGTATCTATATGAATCTTTTGTAGCCGGTTGGAGTAATGTTAATAGTATGAAATATATATAACTCCATCATATGTGTTTATATGTTGTGCTGTGGTTGTTGTTATAATTATTTGAATGTGAACGAATTGTTGATTGTGTCACACTATTTGTCAAATGATTAGATTGACCGTCTGAGCTTTCGGCACAACTCGATGTCCTGGGTGAACAGAGTTACCCTCTTTGCGTGAATGGTGCATAGGTAGGCATCTTCAAATATTCCAATGAGATAACTCTCGGCCGCTTCTTGAGAGCCTCAAGAGCGGCTGCTTGATATTTGACACTGCATTCCACCCCATTCTCGGTGTGGAGATTTTGTGTAATCTCTCCCTAACTAGCCTATGAAAGGCGGCCCTCGGAATTTGAAGTTCCCAGCCTTTTTGGAGGCTACGGATTTCTTTCAAGGCGCCCTCGCCTGCTTTTAACTTTGGCTTGATTTTAACTCTTTGCGATTCTGGAACTGGCCTTGGGCCAAAGGTTATTTGTTTTCCTCGGATGGGCACAGGTGGCAAACTTTGTCTCGATGTAGAGGGTCCTGGGCCTGGGTCGCTGATTCTGGGTTCGGGTTCTCTTTAGCAACGGACCTGCCGACGAGTTTCTCTTGGTTTCTAATAACCTCGTGTATTGTCTTCTGACGGGATCAGTGTCCCTAGTGGACGTCGACTTTCGAGCTGTTTGTTTAATTCTCATTGCTGCGAATTGTGTCTTCTTTGATTGTGAGAATTGTTAATTCAATCAATAAAATATTGATGATCGTCCAATAATATTTTGTTGTCTAATATTAAATGTTATATATGTGTCTGTCGAAATATTGATTTATTCGTAGGTAATAATAAATATTGTAATTAAATCCATGAATTTATATACATTTCTGAATAAATATATTCCACATAATAATAATTCTTAATTGAAAATGTATCAGAAATAAACATTTAATTTGCCATAGGCACATCTGGGAGGTTCGTATTGTAATGTGCAGCCGATACAGGCGACGACGTGCCTGTCCGCATTCGGTAGCACAGGCGCAAATTCCAGGCGCGCGGCGCGGCGAGGCTCGCGTCGAACCAGCGAACTCTGGTTGCGGGCCGCCATTGCAATGCGTGTACTGCTGTGGTTATCTAGAATGACTAGCCATAGCGAAGCCTCAGAGGAGGCTGGCGCGCACATTATACACTTATTATGGTCGTCCGCCGGCACTTCGGGCCGACTTTGGCGACTGGCGCGCGTCCACAAAGCGCCTTTCTGCGCCGGATATCATTCCCACTAGATATGGGGTGTTCCTAAGCCAGTCAACCTGTTCGACACTAGATTTCAGAGTATTTAACTCGTATTTGGGGAAAATCTAGATGAAATTTTGCTCAAAAGCTCAGGCATTGTCTCCGTGAAGGGCACGTTCGAGATCTAACTAAGAGGCGTGTCAATGCCCGCGGCGATCTTTATACAAATAATGAATTCGAGACGACAAGTGCGGTCTAATTTCGTTCGATGGGCGTGTCTCGGGCGAACCGAAGCCCGCTAACTGATGCTCAAGTTGTTCGCACGCGAACGCACGACATAGCATCTAATAGATTGCCAATTGACGACGTTTATGACCTCTCGCCATGAGCACCGATCAGTCGAACCATCATTGAAACTGTTTTCGATCTCATATTAGGATTGGATTGTAGTAGATAATGACTTTAACAAATGCGAACTCCAGTCGCGGTCTCATTGTTTCATCGACATTAAACAGGTACTATCCTCTAAATCAAATGCCTTTAAAGATCCTAGGCCAGCTCGATTACACTTCGGTCTCTGATCATCCATTCTGCACCCATATCTGAGTTTATTCTATCATATCTGAGCCAATAATTGTACTAGAAACCATTACTTGATGTCTCCAATAAACACTTGCTTAAAAACTCTCGACGTGTGTCTAGATATGAGGAGGGAAGGTCAGCAGATGCTACGGGTAGCTCGATTGATTGCTCAAACTACAGTCAGGCCACAGTACTCTAGTAGATTGATAGGCCAGACTTCCAGTGATGTCAAATAACAAGCAGTTGCCGGCTATGGTCCTCGTATCAGGCCATCGTTGCATTCACTATTATAACAGTCATCAGCTCGGCAGTCATGATGGATATGTCCATCATCAGAGCCCACTGTCATTGTGAATACTGATGCTGGCGCTCGTAATTCTCGATTACTTGTCACAGCCAGTGGTGTTGGTGATGACCAGACGTGATTAAAGCAGCAACATTAACAGTCTGTTAATAACAGGTTACCTTCACATGGACCGGCATGAGGGTAGGTTCACTCGTTGGTTGTCGCAAACAAATCTCGATTTGGACTGGGATATCAAATCTGTTAAGAGAGATAACAGGATGTAATATTTGCTTGGTTTGTTTGAATGTTGTAATGATTATCATCATCGTGCGTTGTTTGTCGTAAAGGATTGGTAGATTTCCATCGCATTTCTGTTCCTCGAATCTCTGCCCGTTGCTCGCTTTTCTTTCAATTGATCAATAGTGAACCCGCGTGATCATAAGCTTTTCTCTCTCTCTCTCTCTCTCCCCTTCATATCAATTAGGTCATAATTAATTAGCGTTTTCCATTGGCTGCCGGCCGGCATGCCTGCAGAAAAATTGCACGAAATTGTACAATTGCCGGCCGGCTCCGTACATAGATGCCGGCCGGCAATTTTGATTGCGCTATCTAGCGGCACAAGGTGCCAAATTGCCGGCCGGCATCTAAATTGCGAAAGAGTTTATTTTCTAGAGGGGAAGAAGGAAGATGTCGCACATTCTCTCCTCTCTCTCCCCAACTCCCTTCACAATTTGGATGCCGGCCGGCATTTTGGCACTGTTTGCCGCCAGATAGCGCAATCAAAACTGCCGGCCGGCATCGATGTACGGAGCCGGCCGGCAATTGTACGGGGATTTCGTGCAATTTTTGCAGGCATGCCGGCCGGCAGCCAATTGGAAAACGCTATAATTAATGGACTTGAAATAAAGCTGTACGAATGACGGCTGGCAGACACTGGGCTGGCATTACAGCGGAGTGGCAGCCATGATATCTGTGGAGTGAAAGTCAAAATAATTAACCTTTCGCTGCGTTCAATGGACCTGGTGAGTGCTTGATGGTTTATGCAAATCGTTCGTGCTATCCTCAAGTTAGAGCAAAAACGAATAAACAAACTGCAACTCGAGAATGTTGTAATTGGAAAACAAGATAATCATTAATTAAGTATATTGAGCTGTAGAGAGAAAAATATAATTTCATCAAAGTGGATAGCCATTTTAAAATTCGCGCGCCTCTTCCACTGGTTTCAGTAGAGCTCGACGGCGAATATCGATTCGAGCTCGTGGCAATTGAATGGGAGTTGAGTGCACTAATTTTCAGGCAGAATTCGATCCAGTTTCGGCACATTCGATTGCGTTGAGATTCCTTCAGTGCGTCTAGCACGCAGATAACGAGCCGCTTGTGTTGTGTGCGAGATGGGCGGCCGGAGAGGAGGAGCAGCAGCGAGAAAATACGTTCACTCTGCTCGTTTCAGCCACTGAGCGGGCGAGTTCCATGGTGATGAGTCCAACGAGAGGATAAAAACAATCCAACACTCCGAAGCCATTCTCATATGTATTCACATCAGTTAAATTCCAACCCCTTAATGTATCAACCCTCGGCGTCCAACGGAACCCCGTAAGTCAAACTATTAGAAACTCGAATCAGACTCAACACTTCCTCATGATGATCTCTCGTGCTTATCAAAACAAACAACAACAGAGATAACGCACGGTGGGAGGGAATAGAAGGGCATCACATATGATGATGATGGTGATGGCATGTAAAATAGCCCTGTACTCCAAGATCAAACAACAACAGTTAAAAGACAGGGACAACAATAGGAACAATACTCTTTGAGATATCAAAAAATTGTATGATATTTTAATTTTTGCTCCCAAGATACGAAGAAGCAGAATTGTCCGCCATGATGAGGAGTTGCAAACAATTGTTATACTTTGGAAACATTTCACAATATTTCATCAATCTAAGCCTAATTACTGATGAGATAATCTCTCCTGTCAATATTACTTGTCATATCAAGCTAGAAGTTGTCCAAAGAGCCTTACTTCGAATCGATAGCTGTGCTACAAATTATTTGTAACCAATATTATCATGATCAAATTTACAAATACAAAAATGAAACCGATGACGCATTGAGAGGATATTTTATATTTATGCAACCCCCAGAGTAGGCTGGAACTAGAACAAGCATAAGCTCAATTATCAATCATCATATTCAGAAAGTTCTTCACGGTAACAGATTAAATATTTTTATACGAGAATACCCATGTCGAACGAATTGCTCCTATTAATCAATATCGAGGATCTATGTTATTGGTAACTTTTTTCATATAAACATATAGCAACACAAGCAAAACATCGACACCAAGAAGCCTTCCGATCTAACTAGCAGAAACTCATCATATCCTTAACAAATAGATGCGGCAACCTCAATCAGGGGAACTCAAATCATAAAAGAAACCATATATCAATTTGATTACCTTTAACCATCTATCTTTGTAAGCACAGTATTAATATTTACTATTGATCTGTAAAACACAAATTATTGAGTCAAAATGAGTTATAGAGTCTCAACTTCACCAAACAACAACAACAGCAACAATGGTAATAATAAATAACAATAACAACGATGACAACAATTATAATCATAGCAATGGAAACTCGTCGCCACCCAGAGATGAGTGGGTGGAGATTGTTGAACCCAAGTCCAGGACAAAAATTTATGCAAATTTAGAATCAGGAATTTGCGCCAAACATCCGCCTGATGGAGTGACAATTATCAAGTCGGACAAATTCACCGATCACTGGTGGGAATTATATGACAAGAAGACAGGAAAATATTACTATTATAATCCTGATCAACAGAAGACGGCCTGGACAAGGCCGGCCACGAACAACAATGGTGGCTCTCATCGAGTGCTCATTATACCTGTGTCGAAACTGCAAACATTTAGAAAGCTATCGCCGACAAATGAATCGCGAGAGAAATGTGATGCCTCGACACAAACCATCGCCTCAGATATGGTATCAACTGGCACACAAACAATCACCGAGGCCTTGTTGGAGGAAGAACTCAACGACAAGTTGGGCTCCAATTGATTTAAACAAAAGTGATCTATCGAAATCTAGAAGTTGCACGCATAGCTTTAACAACAACCCCGAACGTAGCTCGTTCAAGTCACATCTAAACCACCGACAAATGTCCGATTTTACTGGTAAAACTGGTCGTGTCACATATCTCAAAACCAACATCTCAGACAGTCGAATGCTAGCGAGGAACCACAACAACAACAACAACAATCCACAGAATTCCCATGAGCGCAGCTTTGATCAAACTGATCGATCTGTTCAATTTCGTCAGGCGATAAACAAGAGTCAATTCGTGAGTTTGGACGAGAGCAAACAACATGATTACCATAAGAATCACCAGAGAGACGCCTCATCGCCGCCAACTTCCAGCTACTTCGGCCCACCATCTTCATATCACAAGAATCGTAGATCTATGCATGGCTCCAACCAACCAGAATGCACAACAACAACAGCAACAACAACAATTCAGTTCAATAACCACTAACAAGCGCAACAATGAACCATATGAACCAAGTATTTCCTCCACATCGACATTCGGAGGTTCGCCAAAGATTGAGCCGCAGCGGCGACGGTGACAGCAACGACAAACAACAAACAATATGAACATGACAATAACAATATTAAGCAGCAACCTCAGCAGATAACCACAAACAATCTGAGTCACTATCTAGTGAGAGGCGCGAGCCATGGGAATAGCTTTGATCAGCGACGATGAGTTGGACGATGACGAGCAGGACAGCGACGATGATTGCATTATAGATGAGGACGAAGACACTGATCTCAGGGACGACCTGTCGAGTGTTCGAGCGACGCCGTCGACCTAAATGCATCTCAGGATTTGGGTGAGGATTCGAGTGAGGGCTGGAAGTCTTTCAGTGATCAAGAATCTCCAAATAATATCACCAACAACACTAGTTCGTCACAACGCCAGCGGTCGTTGGCTGGCCACCAGGTCCAGCGTTCGCCGATACTATGCGAAACGTCGGCCTCCTTCACCTACAACGAGCTCATTGACGACCAGAAGGATCCAGCCTCGTGCAGGAGCCAGCAGTTGGACCACCGAAAGTTGGTGGAGAACTTCAAGAAGTCCCTGCCAAACCTCGGCCTTGGCTTCAACGATTCCTTGGGCCGCTCCCATAAGCTCGATGCCAACAATGCAGTCCAGCGAATCAAGAACGTTGCCGACAGTTATTTACAAACGATCGCGAGCTCATGTCCGACAAGCACCTGCGCCATCTCTCCACCCTCTCAACTCTACCTCGGCCCCTAAAGGAGAAGAGCTCTGCGTCAGCCAAACGTAACCAGCAGCAGCCACCACCACCACCACCACCTGTGGTTGGGTCTCAGTTGGAGGTGGACGCCGACTATGATGTTGTCGAGGAGAATTGCGGCTACTACAGTGACTCGGACTACATTCAAAAGCACTCATTCAATCAATCATTGGCCTGGGCCAGTACTGCTAGCGACCAAAGGAAGAAACTACTGAGCTCCACTTCAGAGAACATTTGTCCATTGAACAACAAACACCAACTGCAGCATCAATCGCCCAACAATGGCTACTTGATCGCAACAAGAGCACTCGAGGCTCCACCTTCTCTGTGGAGTCTTTTGCGCGCGAAAATCTCACTCGTCACCCAAAGAAAGGTGGCCTCCTGTTCAATAGGAAAGTAAAATGGTCTCGTATGATTAGCTGGACGAAGAACTCCATCAAGCAGCCAATGATTTCGTCTGTCAGCTCAGACTTGGCGCCCGATTCCATAGCCTCTTTCAAGTTGATCCAACAATTCATGGGCGACAGAAAGATAACCATAACAAAGAAGTATCGCCAGATACTGGCCCAATCCGGTGTTAGTGAGGAGTCCCTGGGTGGCGCTGGCGCAAACAACCAAAGCGGCGCTCGAAAGAGTCTCGGACGTGCGAGCTCAATCAACATCAGCCATGGTGACCATAAGAACACCTCAGCCTCGTCGTCATCGTCGAGCAATAATCTGGCATTGTCGTCTTGTATACCTGACCGGCTGAGAGACGAGCTCGCCTATGAGCTGGCCGCGCGGGCTGCACAAAGTCGGCCCTGAGGGACGAGATATTCGTCCAATTGGCTCGTCAACTGACCGACAACCCCAGCCAGGAGAGCGTCAACTGGGGCCTCATATTGATCTCCATTTTGTTGAGCTACTTCTCGCCGTCGGCCAAGTTTGCGCCCTTCCTCGTGTCCTTCCTCGAGACACATCCACATGCCATGGCCCAGGACGTCTGCTGGCCCCGGCTAGAACAGAGACTGCGCCAGAACTGGCCCACCTACTGCAGGAAACCCGCCGACAGCAAGGAGATCTCCATCGTCCGCTTGGCCATCACCAAGTGGCCCCAGTATTGTGGTGTATTTGGTGAATCTCTCCGAGCGTATAATGTCACTGCAGGCGTGTTCGTCCTATCTCAAGACCCTGCGTTTGCCATGGATATTGACGACGTTGGGCGACAAACTGATTGAAACGGGCGGCGCCGAAACGGAGGGAATCTTTCGGTGCGCCGCCGACCACGACCTGTTGGCCCAGCTGAGGCTCGAGATTGATTGCGTGGATTTCCGTAAGATCACCGACGCCCGTCAGGTCAAGTCGTTGCTGTCGAACGTACAGGATCCGCACGTCATCGCCGGCCTCCTGAAACTATTCTTCAGGCAACTGTACGAGCCGGTGTTTCCCAGCCGACTGTACGAGATCTGCCTCCAGCACTGCCAGAACCCCCAAATGGCCTGCTGTTTGTTCGACGAACACCTGCCCAATCTAAACAAAGACGTCCTCGCCTATCTAATAAGAATCTTGCAATTACTCTCGGAGGCCGACAAGGTGGCTAACACCAAGATGGACAACTCCAATTTGTCCATGGTTTGGGCGCCCAATCTGCTACGAATGGCCTCAAGTGGCGCCGGCGAGCCACTGCAGGCCAGTCCGGCATCCACCACTGGAAAAACTAATTACTTCCAGCGAACACCAGACGGCAGACAACGAGCCGAGTAAAGGTGGAAGTAAATGGAGCATCTCGGCAACTGGATCCAATGACAACGACCACCACCACCACCACCAGCCGCAGCAGCCAGCATCTCTTGCGACGCCGCAATCGCAATCAATGATATTCGAGCAAACCAGACAAGAGATGCAGTTCATCAGGTCGCTGATTATCCATTTAGATACAAGTTTCATCAAGGATGTCATCTGATGGAGGCTCGATGTGATTTACTGGACGACGACACGACGACGACAGATGAGCAGATGGTTGTTTGGACCAGCTTCTTGTGGTTGTAATGGTGTTTGTTACTGTGGCCGACACCCAGTCGGCCACAAATACACATACACAAACACATGATAATGTTCAATATGTTTGCAAAACTAAAGAGTTTTAATAATAACAACGACTACAACGAGAAGTTACGATGACGATGATGGTAATGGTGATTATAACGACAAGCAACGTTTGTGTAGAAGCGCCAATATGCTTGCTATGCCTCGACAAGTGCAAACATTTGTCTTTATACTTTGTTTTGTTATTGTTCTCGTCGTATTTACTCTCCGTCCCAGAAGACGCAACGACTTTCCATGTTGGATAGATCTGGCGAGATACTGTTGTTGAGGCAGTGATTATGAGCCACCGGCTGGACTGATAAATGACGGAGGTGGCGGCCACTGCGGCTAATGGTGAGCTCATTCCTTCTCGTGTGTTTGCCGGCCGACCTGTTTGAATAATTTCAAATGTTCTGTTTGATGATTGACGTCATTGGACGATCAAAATCAATGTAAGCCTTTTCGGCCAACCACTTCAAACAAATCATCCTCTGTATTGTTCCTGAAATGAGATTTGTCTTTCATTGCTGGGCCGCGCGACAGACAGACAGACAGACAGACAGTGCGAAATGGTATTCATTAATTGGAGGGCGCAAATTGGGGTCAAGGTGAGACGAAGTACATCGACGGGTTGCCATTGACACCTAACGAGCTTCTCGAGAAGGAGTGGGCACCTCTCCAATCGCTCGCTCGGTGAACAATGGCTCATTTGACGATGTGGGCCACTTTCCGTCTGGCCGAATCCATCTGGCGACGATGACGACAAATTCAATGAACCGCAATCTGACACTGTTTTTCTACTCGCATTTATTGTTATTGTTGTATCGATGACAATGCATATGTATTAATGTACCTTTCAGATAATCATTTGTTAGTCCTATCCGACGACCAGCCTCATCAACGGCCATAATCAACTCGCGCACCTGTCGTTACCTCCTCGCTCTCTCCATGTCTCTGTCCACTGTTTATCTTCTCTGCGCCCAATCCTGCAATTAGCGGTCGTCTCCTCTCATGGGGTAGTTGCATAGAAGGTGCCGCTGGTCTTGGCTGCCCCTCCTCTCCGCCAGCGGCCATCGCGGATCTCCTCTGGATGGCCTCCATCGGCTGGCTATGGCTACCTGGGCGCCACTGGCCGCCGCCGCCACCCGTCCGGGAGGGCCCGCCAGCTCGGCTGCGGACTGATCGGGCTGAAGCTTTGATCTGGTCAGAAGCTACGAGGCGAGAACGAGTTTGTTAGTGGCAATTGGTGTTGATTAATAAGAGTAGAGCTAGTGACCGTTCAACTTACACCTCTGATTAGATCCTTCAGGACTTCAATCTCTGTGTCGTCGCCTCTGGTCGGCAGGTAGCGTCCGCTGACTGGCCTGGTGTTGGAGGCCATCAGATTGCATAACACAACCAACAGCAGCACCAGAAACGAGCCCCACCGACCTCTTTGTAGATGTTCTGGCCATTTTGTTGATAATTTTGATCAGTTTTTCTTGCTTGAAGTGCTATTGGATTCTCCTGGTGTTGTTCTAGTTGTACTTGTTCGTGGCTGTCCAGCTGGCAACTAAGTGGCCGATCGAGCCGCAGGTGGACTTTTATACTGACCGAAAGCTCGTGGGAGCCTCTAGAACTAGCCCCTAGCAGCCACGCATGCGCGCCTGACACCTCAAACGACACAGTTGAATTTTGCACGAGACGAATGGAAGTCGAGAGAGAGAGAGAGAGAGAGAGAGAGAGAGAGAGAGGCATTTGGGCGATAAATTTAGCAGATTCTGGCCAACCGGACAGACACACAGACAGGTGGGCGTTGTCTGTGCGCTTGTCTCTCGGACAGATTTCAGGTTACAAGACAGACAGAAGAGCAAAGGGAATGACGACAGTCTTTGATGATTTGTTGTTGTTTCAATTAAGAGTTTATTGGTACCAATATGGATTCATTTGCTGCGGTTGGTCGCCGAGAATGTCCGTTTAAAAAGGCACGAGTCCAGTGAACATCGTCATCATCACAGCGTTCACCTCATCTCGTCCCAATTAAGGCAAACATCTCCGCAGGCCGGCCGAGCGAGCCCCACTTGTTGTTAATTAATGTTGTTGACATGCGGTTGTGGTGTGTGAGTTTCAAATTGATCCTAAATTGTTTCTACAAGGCAGTTTTTGGTGAACATTATCGGACATGGATTGATAATATTTGCATGCTTCTCGGCCCAGACAACGAGCGCCATCGGCGTCGCCGTCGCCGTCCCAGCCGACAACAGAAGACGAGATGACTCGTCTTGTCTTGTCTGGTTGGGGCGTCAGGCTTTGCCGGCCCCGCAAATCCGGCCTGATTATTATTGTTGATTAATGCTAATGGAATTGATTTGATCACATTAATTAAGTTGTGTGCGTTTGTTGGCGCGCTGATGTGCTGATTATATAATACTTGGTCGCTTGATTAATTAGTTATCTGCTCGGTTTGTTGGTTGGTTGGAGTGGTGGCTGATTGGCTGGGGTTGCATCACATCAGATGTGTTTAACAAATGCGACTTTCTCGTGTGTGCATGTGTATACGTAAGTGTCTCAACGTTGGTTTATATTGTTTTCTTGGAGGGCGGCAGCCATTGTTTGCCTTCTCTCATGTACAAGTCAAGTGCGGCTTGGTGGGATTGAATGTCATTAAGCGATATGCGACTCTCATGATTCACGTAAATGGAGATTATTTGGCGACTAACAAACACGTAAACAGCAAACACAGCAACAACAACAACAATTATTATTCAACTTTTAACTTCTTCCTTCTTTCTTCCTCTTTGATTATTTCACTAATACTTGTCGATTTGCTTTGAGCTAACCAAATTACTTCTACCTCAATCACACAGACTATCAACTAATTGGGCCTCGAACAACACAATAACACTTGTTGTTGTGGTTGATAGGAACCTAAATAACCAATGATGACTATCCGGGACACGGAGATAACCAAGACAAACATCACAAACAGAGACTGAGACTAGCAACGGATAGTAGTAATGTTGTTTGGCAATGAGCGTCTTACGCATTACTTAACAACTACGTAAGCATTCTCTGTTTGGCTGCATGACTAATCATCATTATCATCATCATCCTCAGACGATTATCTCCTGATTAATCGGCCGCCACCTCTGGCGCCGCCGCCGGTCGTTCCGTAGTCGCTTTCGGTGGGCGGCGGTGGCGGCACCGCCTGAATCAGGCCATTGGTCGACATGTACTGCTCGTTCATGGACGCCGACGATTGCTGGTGCTGGTGGCCGAGGTGACTCAGGTGCTGTGATAGGTGGTGATTCAGGTGACTGGGCGGCGAGGATCTTGTGAGGTATTAATTAGAGAAGTGGAGTTGTTGTTGTTGTTGTTGTTGCTGTTGTTGTTGTAACCATTTCTTGTTAGAGTTCCGTACATTTGCTGTTGGGCCGCGGCGATCTCTTGCTGGTACTGCGACGAGTCCTGCTGTTGATGTTGCGAGAACTCGGCCGGCGAGGCCAAGTAGAACTGATTGGCCGAGTTGTCGCAGGCCGCCTGTTGATGCTGCGCCATCACAAGTCCATTGTCGTTGTTGGTCGCATTTACTGGCGGCGGCAGTGGCGCCGCTGTTGTTGTTCCATAGGCCGACTCGATCAGCTGCTGCTCCTGGCTGCTGGCGTAGTTTTGATTACTTAGAGTATTGTAATTAGAGTGATAATCATCTAACGAGTGATGTTGTGTTTGTTGTTGTTGTTGTTCCCACAAATGCTGCTGTTGGTGCTGGTCCATTAGGTTGCTGGGCCTGACCAGTCCGTCGAGATTCTGCTGGTGAAGGAGGACGGAATTCATGGAAATACCTGCAGTGTCATCCACTAATTGCTGCTGTTGCGGGTCCAAAGAGGACAGACAATTATTGAAGGCGAAATGTTGGTTGCCCGATGAGCCATTGGCGGCCATCATCATCGGTGACGCTTGCGGTTGTTGTTTGCTGCTGCTGGTGACCGCCGCTAATTAGCGCCGGCAAGCCAAACGGAGAGCCGAGTTTGTCTTGTTGCTGCAGGTAACTAGCAGCCCGTTGCTGCTGGTGTTCCAGCATCAACGAGGCCCTGTCGGCGTAATGGTTGTAGTTGGGCGGCAGCATCGAGTCCAGCTTGGCCTGGCGCGAGTGGTCGCTCGAGTGGTCTGAGGCGGAGCCATTCATTAGCTGGTGCTGCAGGTGGTTGGCGCCCAGCAGGTGATGATTGTGGATGCTATCCATGGATGGAAGGAGTTGACCATTGTTATTGTTGGCTTGGGAACCCACGACACTGTTCGTGGTCGAGGTGGAGCTCTTGTGGCTGCCGCCGGTGAGGCCGCCATTGGTGTGGCCGCCCGACGTTGGTTTTGAGTCCACGTTGTTGTTCATGTCGCCTGATGTCCCGCCATTATTGATCGAACCATTCAGTTGGTCGGCCCGGTCGAGGGCGGCCGCCTTCTTGGCCTTCCTGGATAGACAACACGAGTGCAAGGTGGTCGCGAAGGCGGCCAGCACGACGATCAGTACCACAGTGGACATGAGGATAGAGAGCGACGGTCCGCGTTGGTCCTGCAGGAACGAGCTGACGGCTGCGCGCGCTCAACACGAACTCCTGGCCGCAGAGGCTGTCGTTTGAGCGCGAACACAGTGTTATCCGTAGCTGCTCGCTGTTCGGCTGCATATTCAGGTAGATCTCGCCCCTCTCCTGGCGAACGGTCATCGACGTCTGGGGCCTCCACTCGCCCGCCTGCTCGGGGACGGCCTCGCCCCTGTAGGGACGGTTTGGCCTGAGGCTGGCCGAAGGATCGATCCGAATCGGCCAGGTTGTCGGACAGGCCCACGACAGGCGACGGAGCCGAGAAGCGAAACCTCGATCTTGGCTATCAGATTGCTCAGTAGGAACTCCAGGTTGGGCTCGATGCGGTAGTGCAACACGTTGTTGTTGTCAGGCTGGCCTCGATGATTCGGGGCACCTGCGAGACGTTGGCGATGGTATGCACGCGGATCTCCTCGCTGAAGTCGCTCGCTCCCAGCGGGTTGGTCGCCCGGACGCGCATGATGTAGACCTGGCGCGCCAACAGGTTTCCTATCGTGCACGGATTGGACGAGCCACAGTTGAAGGTGCGCGGCCACTGGCCAGCGGACGTGTCCGATGGTTGACTGTCGCCCGGCGCCAGCAGACCCACCATCGACTGATCTACGTCAGCCGACGACGGCTGGGCCAGTGGCTGCGGCTGCAGGGCGACCGCCTCGTTGCTCTCATTGTTGTCGGCGAGACTTCTTCGTTTGGCCTTTTGAGGACGAAGAGCCATCCGACGTCAAGGGCGCCTGGTCGTCGGGGCGCGTACTGGACAAGGAATTGGTTCTGGGGTGTGGGAAGCCGCCGTCGAAGCCTGGCACCCACTGGAGGCTCACAAAGTCCTGGCCGGCGTCCACCTGTTCGAGGAACTGCGGAGCACCAGGTATGTCCTTCGGGACCAGGTCCATGAGTGTCCGGTGGCCCTCGCTGATGGTCTGCGTTCGAGGGTCAGTGTTGGCCGACACGCACATGTACTCGCCGTAGTCGTCCCTCGACGACATCACAAAACTAAGGCTGCTCTCCCAGATGTCGTCGATGACATTGCGTACGCTCGTCTTATATCTGGAGTTGCTATCGAGCGACTTGGCGTCCGTGGCCACACTCGAGCCGTACCAGACGAACTGAGGCTCGGGCCAGGCCGAAACGCGACAGGTGAGATTGGCCAGCTCGTTCAGGGAGAAGCCGAACTTCTGTCTCTCGGGCCCGAGAAGGACTTGGCCGCCGCCTCCGCAGGGCTGGCACTGCCTAGCGACGAGGCGGCCGCATTGGCCAACCGTTGCTGGAGCTGAAGGAGCGCACCGGTTTGGGTGCATGGTTGATGTGGAGACGGGACTGCTCGACGGCCACCTTCGAGAGGCCATTGCTGAACTCCACCGAGTAGAGGCCGCGGTCGTCCACATGTAATGGGTTCCTGAAGGTCAGCGTGACACGACGGTGGTTCTGGGCGCGCGCAAGCCAGTCTGCGGCTGGCCGTGGCGCCCATGCGCTGCCTGCTGCTGCTGCTGCTGGTGGTGATGGTGATGGTGGTGGCCAGATGTGACGTGAGTGTCTATCTTGAAGCGGGACATCATTTCCACCGGAGTCGAGGGCCACCTTGCGCCCGTCGAGCGGCGACCTGTGGAACCAGGCCACTTTGGGCTGTGGCTTACCGGTGGCACGGACGGTGATCGAGTAGGGCGACTCGTCGGCGTTGCGCTCGTCCGACTGGCGCCGGTTCGAGTCCGAGATAATCGTGGGCGGCTCGTTCACCACCAGCTCGCCCTCGGCCTCGTTCGAGAAGCCGTAGGTGTTCTCGGCCCGACACGCGTATCTGGCCTCGTCGTCGGGTTTGGCCGAGAAAATGGTGTACACCTGCGAGTTGTGCGACTTGCGGGGCAGTGCGTTCTTGGCCGCCCCACTGAACTTCCAAAACTTGTACTCGGGCTGGGGGTAGCCGGGCGGCCGGGCGCGGCACTGGATGAGTGTCTCGTTGCCGAGCTCCGTCTCGCCCAGCTGGCCGAGTAGGATCTCGGCCTGGCCCGGCTTGTGGTTCACGTAGACCATGGCGCTGGCCGAGGCCTGGCGCTCGACCGATGGCTCGAGCCGGACGGCTCCAGTTTGTTGACGGCCATACAGGTGTAGTTGGCCATGTCGCCGGCCGAGATGGAGGCAAACTCGAGCAACGGGCTCGGGCCGGCCGAGATTTGCCTCTGCTGTTGGTTGGACTCGTCCAGTTTGTACCAAATGAACTCGTGCACCGGCGGCCACGAATCGGCCGAACAGTTGAGACTCATTGATTCGCCTTCTTGGAGTGGCGTCGGGTGCGACAACCTCACGTGGACGCGCGGCGCGTGGAGGACCTCCAGCTGGAGGCGTGTCTCAACCGGAAGTCTTTGCTGGCTGCTGCTGCTGCTGCTGTGAGCCATCTCCAGTCACGGCCAACACCTGTTGAGAGCCTGAGAGAGGCCGAGGAAGGAGAAGAAGCCCGCTGTGGGCGGGGAGGCCGCTGCTGCTGCTGCTGCTGCTGCTGCTGCTTGAGAGTTGGCCTGGCCAGAAGTGGTGCAAGGCCGAGGGGGCGGCGCAATGCCGTTGTCGGCCTGGCAGGCGTAGTGGCCCGCGTCGGAGATCTTCACGTCGAGCAGGGTGTGGTTGTACTGGTTGCCGATGGGCCGGCCCTCGTGGAGCCACCTGATGCCCTTGACGGGCGGGTTGGCCTCCACCTGGCAGGAGATGGTTGCGCGCTCGCCCTGCATTACCCTGAGCGGGTTGAATGGGCCGACGGAGATGCGCGGCGCATCTGTGCATTGTTAATGAGTGAATCATGGCCATGATGATGATGATGATGATGATGATGATGATCATTGGAATTTAGATTTGTTGGTTAGTTGGATGATGATCATGAAATTGTGTGTACCATTTGGGTGCTCGATCGAGTTAGATGATATCAGTGAGAGACAGACATTACAATTGCGAGACAGTGAAGGCTTCTTGTGGCATTGTGATGGTTGAGATGAGCCGATGATAATCAGGCGCCCACGACGACGACGACGACGAGCAATCTGTTTTAGGTGCCAGAGACAACGACAACGACAATATGGCCGGAGGAGTCACGCAAGCCGCCAAGGAGAGAGACAGTGAGAGTGCGATTAGTAGGCGCCGATAAGGGAGCAGCCAATGTGAAGAGATCTCTCGAGATGGTTTGAAAGGTTTCTCATAGGATTCATTGGTCGCCATGATTGCTGGTTGGCGCCAACTCGAGTGCTTGGGCGTCGCGACATATTTATTTACTCGGCGCCAGTGCCTTTGGTGGCGCCAGCAACGCTCCGGTCGGCTGCGGACGACACTCACACAAACAGTTCGGCTAATTAATTTATTGATTACAAAACGCCGCCGCTGTGCATGTACATCACTCCATCGAGGGCTGGCCGGCTCATCAGCTGGGCGCCCCACAGTTGGAGGCGCCCGGCCGGCCCTGCCCAGCAGCCCGGGCGGGCCACGACGACGGCGCCATCGACGGCCATCGGCCGGCAAGGCTTGCGAGATGCTGTTGGAAGCGGCGGCCGCGACCACCACGGCTGCCACTTGCTTGGGATGCCCAGCACTCAGTCTGCAGAGTGAACTTGGCGCTTGTCCGGCTCGGGTATATGGCCGCTGGTGGCGGCAACAAGTGTCGACTCCGCGGCCGGCGGCCAGAGACGGCAACAAAGTGCACACGCAGCTATGCACGCGAGACAATCTGAGCGCATGTATTTGATTGATTAATGTCAATAGTGGCTATTAATCAACACTGCCGACACCGACACCAACGACAACAACAAATCTATCTATTTAGAGCGAACGTAAAGATTCCATAGAGCCGCAGCACTGGCGGCGACGGCGACGGCGACGGCCCAAGATTCAACAAGTTGCTCTCGTTGGGTCGGGCCAAGCCAACCAATACAAAGCCAGCAGACTTTTCCATGGACTTGTTTTTCTCAAGTCGTCAGTCTGCTAATCAATCAATCACAAGACCTGCGCTTATTTGTCATCTCTTTTCATCTGTCCTATCGCATAGCGTAGTATCTCATCGTATCGTATAGTATCAGTTCTCGTTGGTGCTTTGTTGCGCTGGCCAACAAACTAGAGAGATAACAACAGA
Organism: Oxytropis ochrocephala; assembly: GCA_020916435.1. Classification (NCBI taxonomy): domain Eukaryota; kingdom Viridiplantae; phylum Streptophyta; class Magnoliopsida; order Fabales; family Fabaceae; genus Oxytropis; species Oxytropis ochrocephala. Next base: position 234,476 of record JAJHUT010000139.1, read on the forward strand.
GACAGAGAGAGAGAGAGAGAGGAGAGAGACTCATCGATCCAGCCATCGTCTTTGAGTTATCTTTCTATCTCATCGGCCGCCAGCGAACGAACGAGAAAGTGGATGGAATTTACTTGCCATTTACGCCAATTGCCAATGAATGGGCGCTCTTTCTGGTGTTTAGTTTGTTTGTGATCGATTGATTGTATTGTGGCAGAAGTGCATCTGATGGTCGATATAAATAGACGACAAGTTGCGCGCATTTCTTTCCATTTCCATATCGCCAGTGTCAGCTACAAAGCACACTTCTTTGAAGCAACCCCAAGCGAACACAACTCGAAACTAATTGATTGACTTGACGCCTGAAATTACCTGAAACAAACACTTTACATTATGAACACAAATTGGTGCACTTTACAACAAACTGAAAGCAAAGAACAGCAAATAATGACAACCACAATGACGACAACAGCAGCATCAAGAATCACCACAACCACACCAAGAAACAACAACAAGAGATATATGAACGCAAGTAAATCAAGCCCATTCATTAGGCCCAGAATGTGTGGCCGCCACTCAGACAACAGGTGGCCGCACCAGTCGTTGGCAGGCAACATGTCGGCGGACTCTGCAGCTCGCCCTGTTCACAGTGTGCGCACTTGTTGCCTTGTCGGGCGTCGTGGTGGTGGTGGTCGAGGCGGCCTCGGCGAATAGAGTCAACATGCAACAAGTGAGCCGACAAACAAATCAATGTAAGTAGTCGCCCTCTTGATGATTAACTGGTGCGAGTAACGCACAGCAACACTGATGATCTCCTCTGGACCAAGCCAACTAACAAACACATTGGGCCAACCACTTGTTTCAACCGCACAGACTTTCTCAACGAGTTTTGCGATCTCAATCAAAGACACTTAGGAGTGCTAGGAAATTTAAACAAACGCCCGACACGCATTCCTTGTTCTTGACGCCCAAGAACAGCCTGTCCTCTGTACGAGTCCCACCCCAAAAGCAACAGGCGCCTTCGAGCATCTCCTTCGGCTTCGGCTCGTCGGCCTCGTCCGGTGCGGGCGGCGCCGGCGCCGGCGGCCAGCAGGCGGGCCCCATCTTTGAAGCAACTCAATTGCTCAATCATTGTGGTGGCCCCCAAATCGCACGGCCTCCTGGTCACAGTGAACTCCATTGGTTTGCCAAAGAATCTAACCAAGCTGGGCATCATCTTGAACCACGACTCCAGCCACGCCCAGCACGTCCACCTCGAGGGCGAACACACGTCGGCCAACTACTTCTGCTGACGCAGCCACAATCGAGCAAGATCGCCATCAACCTCCAATCGTTCCAGCCCATCGACTGGTCGCACGTATCCTTCGACATCCTATTCACTGTCTACAAGCGCTCCAATGGCACAGGTGGCTGCCCCAACAGGAAGTGGTTCGATTGTGGCGACAACATTTGTGTGCCGTCGTCGCTCGTCTGCGACAACAACCGCAATTGTCCCAATGGAAACGACGAGATGATCTTCTACAGGTGCTTGTCGCCCCTCTTCTGGTCCATCGCCGCCTCCTGCCTCATGGCGCTCATCCTGATCGGCCTCATCGTGTTGGTGATCATCATCGTGCGCAAGAAGAGGGCCGGCCAGCTGGCCCAGCTGCTGATGAACTCCAAGGTGAACTCGTTCTCGAACAACGAGCTCACCGCGGCCGTCGAGAATGACCTCATGCAGGAGCACCAACGCGTTGGCGGTGGCCTACAGCAACAGGCCAACAACAATGAATCGTATTTGGCCAGCAACCTGTATTTGGGCGGCTTCGAGAATCCCGTCTGGACGAATGGAACACTAACGAAGCAGCAGCACCACCAGCGCCATCCGTCGACAGGTGGTGGTAGCGAGGCCGAGCAACAACCAACAACGACCGCAGCTCAGATCCACCACAATCAGCGATGAGCAGGAACAAACATAAACCGAAGGTCTGAATATATCAAGAAGCTTTGCTCCATTGTGACATATCTGTATATCTGTCTGTATAAATAAAAATGAAATTCTGTAATCTTGCAAAGCACACAGACTCTCTTTGGAGATATTTTGTTGAAATACGAGAGCGGGTGAGAGCGACCGAGCGGGCGGGCGAGGGAGAGTCGGTGGGCGGGACCGGGCGGGCGGGCAGTCGGGCGATGGTCCTGCCAGTTATTCCCTCGATCAGCGGGAGGAACTTCTGATATACGAAAATCGAGACTCCTGCAACCAAGTTGCAGACAGTCAGCTAGTAAGAAATTAAAATTTAATCCCCTGGTTTACCTGTGTGTGTGTGTGACCATGTGAACTAGTAAAAGGTGGACTCTGTTTTAGAGTTTACCTGAGGGAACAAAGAGAATAATAATAATAATGATAACAACTGCAACGGCGGGCCGCGTCTGCCAGAAACGAGAGCACCAGATTTGGAGGTCTGCTGGTTCGCGTGAGCCGCGGCAGTTCGAGGGATCCAACGCGGCCAGATGGACACCACAGCAGCAACAGCAACAGCAAGAGTGACGGCTGGCCTCTGGCATCCAACTGTTGACTGTTTGGAGGTGAAGCAACAAAGATAACAACACGACGACGACGACGACGACGACGATGGGCACCAGGACGACTTGAGGCGACAGATGTGTTGTTGCTGCTGTTGCTCGAGATGCTGCTCGCATCATTTCGGGCCCGAGCAGACTGCTTTCGAATGGCAGCCATTGAGGTGCCACAGGTAAGGTTAGAACGACAACAACAAAGCAAATCCGTAATTATTATTGTTGTGCTACCTCCACCTCCTCCTCTGCTGGCCCATTCGGCATCCAGTCAGCCAGCCATTATTATGCTGGCCATCATCGTCATTGTTTGAGGCAAACAACAACAACGACAACGATAACGACAGCAGCGGCAGAGATTCATTTTGGGAATTCTGGTCACGGCAACCCAGGCGAATATATTATTCCGCTCGAGTGCCAGCCGGCTGGCCGTCCGGGGGAAGACAGCGGCCGAGATGGGCCAGCCCCCAATAGGTGAAGGTGGCGCATCGCCCGCGGCCGACCAACAGGCGGCGGCCGACCAACAGCAGCCGCGAGGGGCGCCTCAATTCGGCCGGGTTGTTCTGCTCGATTTAGGTGCGCCACCGCCGGCCCAAACTAAACTTGCACGACCAGGAAGAGGAGGAGGGGCCTCGCCGGTCGTCATGTCCACATGTCCAGTTTGGGCGCCGCCTCCTGCCAGCTGCAGCGGCTGGTGGCGGAGGTAACGGACGCGCGCGGCCGGTCGGGTGGCGAGAAGAGCCGCGCGCGCGTCCAGTCCAGTCCAGTCCAGTCCAGGCCGGGCCAGGCTCATCAGGTGTCTGCTGGCCGCGGCTCGAGATTATCATTATGATCGGCCGCCGATACTGGCTGGTACCAGCGAACACGACCACGACGACGAGCCGATGATCTTCGTCTGTTCGAGGCGCAATCCCAAATCTCATATATCATTCGATTCTCATATTTCATTGGCTTATTCCTCCCGCGACTCGACTCCACTCCACTCGAGTCAAGTTGGATTTGTGTTGCGTTCGAGTTGACGGCTTCGGCTTTCGGCCACAGCGCGCCACCAACAACAAGTTGCTGAGCGGCGCATTCTCGACATTCAGCCGACGATGATTATGTTGATGTTGTTGTTGTTGTTGATGATGATGATGAAGAGTAGCAGTGGAATGAGAGAAAAGGCGACTCAGTTGTAGAAAACATCATCAGGTGGCTGAGCGGCGGCGGCCATTTGGAACCACAAACCGATAAATTGTGGAGCGAAGAAATGGGAGCGCATCCGCCGCCGCTCGATCGGCTTTAGCTAAGGCCTTTTGCAAACCTTCCTGTCTGAATGGTGTGCCCGATGTCCGAGCGAAGGTAAGCCGCCGCCTCCAAAGAGTATCGCCAAATGGCTTTGCACTTCAGCTGTCTGTCCGCCTGTGTGTGTCCGCTGGCTGGCTGGCTCGTCCCTTCCCGTGGGACGTTCGCTTGGAGCTCTCACATGGACGAGACGGCCAGCGAAGCGCAACACACACACTTGTTGCGTGTGATTTACCTCAGGCGAGAGCCAAAGGTAAACGGCGAAGGCAATGACGACGACTTCAGGCGGCTTAATCTTGGTGGCCAAGACAGTTGCACAGGTGACTCATTGATCTGGTCGATTTGCGGTGGTCGCCGGCAGCCACCTAGAAACGTTAGCAGGCCACGGCTGTGGTTATGGCTGTGGCGGTGACTCTGGCGACTATCTAATATTCACCTCTCAGGTAAGGCCAGGTTTGTGTGCGGCGGTGGCGGCGGCGGCGTCGTCGTCGTCGTCAGAGACGCTTTTAACGGCCAACCAGATAAGCCTCGCGAGAGGACACAAAAGCACTCACAACTTCGAGAGCAGCCAAATCCATCTGGTCCATTTCGTCCCACACACACACAGACACACAGATATAACTTCAGATGACCAGAAGACATCAGCACCTGACGGCTGTCGGTTAACGTTACATATCCCTTCTATTCTCGATTAGACCGGTGGGCAGCAGAAGCCAGCGCCGAATGGGAAACTAAAGCTCGTCGTCGACTTGGCGAGACTCCAATTAGACCGGACAGAGAAGGCAAACTTGTTTCAATTTCAACTCGGCCGCAATACTTTGCTCTATCATCGAGAAATAAGTCGGAGGAGTTGGAGGTGAAGGCGAAGAAGAAGAAGAAGCGCCACGACAATGATCGAACAAGTGGCAACGCCGGCAGCCAAATAGTCGAACGAGAACAACAACAACAGCAACAATTTGAGATGTTGCAGTTGATTAAAGGAGAGAAGTCGGACGACGGGCCACTTCGACGGGTCCAGTTACACATTAGAGCAAACAGATGATGATGTACTTACATTCGACAGGTAAAGTGAGCTTCGCGCTCGAACGGCGCCAGGCCGCTCATGGCCTTGTTGGTCACCGAACATTTGTAGCTTGCTAGATGGTCGTCCATGGTGGGCATCCAGGTGAGCGTACTGGTGGTGCTGCCATTGAATCTGGTCTGCTCGATGCGGCCGGCCGCCAGCGGCCGCCGGCTGGCTGAATCAACAGGTCGTTCTTGAACCAGCTGATGTTGGGCTCGGGATTGCCGCCCGACGACACGCAATTCAGCTGGTACTCGGCGCCCTCCTGGCGGGCGCCGAGCTCGAGGCCGCGATGGTGGGCGGCTGAGGTTGGACTGTTGTCATGTTGAAGTGAATAAGTTTGTTTGTTAGTTAGTTGTCACTGTGTGCATGTATTGATAATGTGGATGCGGCTGCACGCATCAGGTGAGAGGCAGAGTTTGCGTGACACGCCAGCCGATCGGACAGGCGGCCAACGAGGAGCATAGAAGACAAAAACAGCATCATTATTATTGGGCGGCCGTGGCGGCGGCGGCGGCGACGACGACAACAAATGTAAATGATATACACAAAAGTGCGGGCGAGCGAGTAGACTCGCCAGACCTCAAGGCGATCGAATGGAGACACACGAAAGAAGAGAGAGAAACAACGCCGCCAGAGGCCGATTAGTTCACGAGTGCAGTCCTACGCCAGGTGTATCTGCTCTCAATGCTTGTTATTCCATTCCACTCCATTCCATTTTATTCTGCGTGGACTAATTCATCAAAATGGCGCCACCATTCCAAGTGGAGGCAAGTCTCGAGGCTCCATTTGGAGCTGACTATCATCATCAACAACAAGGTATGAGTCAGATAGGCAAATTCATTTGAATTGCAATTCAAATGATGCAGCAGCAGCGGCGGCGGCAACTATAACAAAACGACGACTCTTAACGTGCTGTCTGTCTGTCTGGCTGGCCGATTGTTGAGACTTGAATTGGCTGGCTGGCTGCTGTTGCATTCAACAAGTGTTCGGCTCGGCGTCCAATTCTTTCTTCGGCTAATTTGCGCCTAAAATCGCGCGAACTCGCCAACTGGAAGGGAAGGCCGTCACTGCTGCTGCCGTCGCCGTCGCCGTCGCCGTCTGGAACAAGTGAAAACGTCGCTCGGACACACAAAAGAGCAGAGGAGCAAATTGATGAGTTGCCCGAATTATTATAGACAAGTCGCTCAATCATGCGGCTTAGAATCAGCAGACGACGACGACTCACCTGGAGCATCATGCAAACTCGACGAATACTATTGACTTTTGGTCTGCTGACGGGCTGGCTGGCTGGCCGACTGGTTGGTTGGTTTGTTTGTTTGTTTGTTTGTTTGTTGACTGGCCTACTGGTGGACTGGTCAACTGGCCGAGTGGACGGTGGCGTCATCGGACACACTGCCTATTGGTTAAACGGCTTTGTTCTCGGCGCAAAAAGCTTTCAACAGCAACACCAGCAAGGCTCTTCTTCACCTACATCCAAAGACAGCCTCGGCCAGCCAAACAATCATCAACAAGTGGCAAACAAACTAATCGAAGCCACTCCGGCGCTGGACGGCAATGGCGGCCAATGAGTTGCGTTCACTTGGGCTGGTTCGGCGGCCGGCAAGCCTCGAAAAAGTTGCAAAGCCGATTCGGGCCGACTCGGCAAGTGGCCGGCGAGGCTCAACAATTATGACGATCATCGGCGGCCGTCCGAGTTGCTGCCTGGACTGGCCAACCAGTCAGTGGCAGCCAATGGCAGCCAATGGTGGAGAGGAGAACGCCACTGATAGATACAAAACTCCAGAAGCCACTTGACCAATTTAAAAGGCGTTTTATTTCTTTTCTCTCAATGCGTTGGTTTCGTGTTGTGTTTGGATGCAAACATTATGATGAAGAAGAGAGAGAGAGAGAGAGAGAGAGAGAGAGAGATGATAATCAAGAAAAGAGAGAGAGAGTCGAAGGCGAGAAGAAGAAGCAGCTCATTCTTGTGAGTCTTATCGTCCAGTGGACAGCCAGCCGAGGCTCACCGAAGTCATTAGAAGCGAGTCTATCAAACGGCGATGGACGGACGGACGGACGGACGAGGAAACTAAACTAGAACATTGGAGAGCAGGTCGACTGCCTGCAGCGAGCCTTTGCAAATCGATGGTTGGCGTCGCCTTCGTCAGTGCGGATTTACGAGTCGAAGATGGTCAAGAAGAAGAAGAAGAAGAAGAAGAAGAAGAAGAAGAAGAAGAAGCGGCGACGGCCAGAAATGTGGCCAATTAAACTTGCTGGCGACGTCAAGCTGGAATCTTGTCCAGGTCGACGACGACGGCCTCGTCTTTGCGGTGTGTGTATGTCTTCTGGCCCAACAAACCTCAAGGACAGACGGACACAACTAACACTGGCCTGCTGGCTGACCAGTGGGCAATAACGACAGCTCGTTGATGTCATTTGATTTGCGTCAAGCAACTTGTTGATGTTTGTTTGTGTGCCGCAGAGTCGAAGCCGGACTCGGCGACGGCGACGGAGGCCAAGATGATGGTGATGATGATGACGCGAATTCTTGCAGAAGTTTTGAGCAAAGCAGAGCCGCGCCGTGGCCTTACATTGTTTGGCAAACTTCTTTTTCGTTATTTACTCTTGCGGGCGAATCTCTCGGCTCAGGTTGCATCCAACAAGCAGACAGACAGACTCAAGCAGCCGCTGGAATACTTTGAAGCAACATTAGTTTTGGTTTACTCTTCTCCTTCCAGGAACGACAACAACAACAAAAGTTTACTTTGAATTACAACACACAAACCACGCCGGCCGCCAGCATAGACAAAGGGGCGCCAATTTAATTACATTTGCCAACCAAAGAGTTGGCGGCAACGAGCAAGCGAACGGACGGACGGACGGACGGCATTAATTACAAGAGTTTTTGCCTGTCTGCCCGGCTGACTGGCATGGCGGCCAGCTGAACGAACAAACGTACGGACGAGACGGACGGACGGACAAAACTCACTCGAACGTCACAGGCATAATGAGAATGAAGAGGAGAGAGAGAGAGAGAGAGAGAGAGAGAGAGAGAGAGAGAGAGAGAGAGAGAGAGAGAGAGAGAGAGAGAGAGAGAGAGAGAGAGAAATTTAAACCAAAATTGGCCATAAATCACGGCAGAAATTACTCAAACAGGCACTTGTATGAGTGCCAGGCATTGGACAGCCAGCAGCAGCAGCATTTGTTTTAGAGCCGACAATTGACGAGAGTCGTGAGCGGCCAGTCGAACATGGCGGCTCGAGTGGTCTCTGTTGTTGTTGTTGTTGTTGTTGTTGTTACCTTTACTTAGTTTTAGGCAGGCGAACAGGCAATTTGTGTGTGCCTGTCGATATCGGCGACTTGTTGCCGGCCAACAAGTGGAGAGACACAACGCGATTGTTAGCAGTGCAGGTCAATTGAAATGGACGTGCCGGGCGGCGTTTCACGTAATAAGATTTTCGTCGCAACACCTGAGAGAAAGAGAGACGTCGTAGTCGTCGTCGCCGTCGTATCTCTTTCTTGTTGTTGCTGTTGCCGCCGCCGCCGCCAAAGTCGTGTCTGGCAATAAATACTGACCGCAAGAGACGACCACCACCACCACCGCCGCCACTACTAACAAGAACAACGACAACAAGGCCACTTATTGGCCGGCCGCTTAGTTAGTTGATTTAATGTTTTAAATTTCAAGTATTATGCACTCGACGAGACCAGTGGATGGCATTTGCGGCCAATAGAAATGGTGCAAATGCAAGCCGGTCTTCGTAGTCTTTGTAGTCTCCTCTCCTGTTGGCTACTCGTTGCTCTTCTCACCTGTTCGAGAGCGACGAAAAAAGCGCTAATCAATTGAGTATCGCGCGCCAAGCGGAATGAAACATCTCACAATGGTCGTCCTTCCACCAGAGCCGATGAAACAATGGCCAAGTTCAGTCTTCTGATTAGGCGCACCTGGCAAAGGACGCGCACGCCAACTCTTCTGGTCGTGAATTGTGACAGTCGACGGCGGTGGAGGCGCAAGGTTGCGCAACCCACTCGCACGGTCGATGAGCCAATCGAGAGTCTTCTCGTCTCACCCATTTCCTGGTGACATTTAGCTGGCGCCGCCGAACACAGAGAGGAAACACTTCGTCCACTTATGTTTGTTTGCGCGCCAATCACCGCCGAATTGTCACAGACAAGACAACAGCACGCGATTTGTGATTTAACCTCAACGTAGTTGTTGTTGTTTTTGTAGGGACAACGACGACGACAACAGCAACAACAAGTGGCGCGTCTCGGCGGCCAGACGTGGACGTCGGCGCCACTTAAATGCCACTATAAAATCCAACTGTCGCGCTCATTTCGAGTGTCAGACGTGAATAACACTACTTTCAGGTGCATCTCGACATCGATACTATCATAAGTTGATTCAATTATTTCTACCCAAACAAAGGCTACTAACGAACTGGAACTATTCTCAAGAAGACACAATCGAAGCAGACCTGAGGCCGTCAAGATGGAACAGCAAATCAGTGCTCGTCGCAAGAGCACCACAACATTCGAGAAGCAGAAACAAACTAACAAAACCATAGTCAATCCATTAATGATGATAACAACAACAACTAGAAGCTCAATAATCATACTAATGGTCGCCCTGAGCGCCGCAAGCCAATCGCGCGGCCAAGGAATCAAAGGCAGCGGTGGAGGCGGCAACTCTGCCTTTTCGTCGCTGATCAGCTCGACAAATCAACAACAACAACAACAACAACTGCAGCCGGTGGTCAGCTCGGGCGGCGGCCAGCTCAGCTCGACATTCCTCCAGATGTTCAACTCCTCACACCTGTGCAACAACAACAATTCTTCAAACAAATGAGCTCCTCGAACCGGCGCATCTTCTCGCAGGCCGTCCAGCAGGCACAACCCATAACCACAAACTCCTTCATCAATGAAGAGGTGAGCTCCTCTTCGGGCTCTGGCGGCGGCGGCGGCGGCGGACAGTTTAGCAGAGGCACCAGCTCGAGCAGCAAGAACTTTGGTGGGACTAAGTCGGCTTCGGCGTTCACCAAACAGTTGTCGTCGACGCAACAAGTGTTGTCGCCTGTCCAGTTGGCCTTCTTCAAGTCGCAACAGTCGCGCCAGTCGTTCGTGCAACCGACAGTCCAGCCCGCGAGCCAGTTCTCGTTCTCGCGCCAGGTGTCGTCGTCCAATGTCCAGCAGCCGCAACAACTCGTGCTACCCACCAGCCAACAGAGCGCCAACGAGTTCAAGTCGTCGCGCCAGGTCATCGTACAGCCGCAGCCCCAACAGGAGTCCTTCTTTAACTCGCGCGTGGAACAAGTGAAACAGGTGGCCCAACAGCCGGTGGTGTTGCCCAGCAGCGAGTCGACTTTCCGTAGGGTACAACAATTCAACTCGCAACCCTTGCAGGTGCCCCAGCCGACACTGGGCGAGTCGGCCTTCACCACGCAGCAGTTCATTCAAAGGGCCGTCCAGCAGCCCCAACCCACTCAGACGAGCTCGTTCAATCGCGTCCAACAGCAGCAGTTCTCGTCGAATGGCCAACAAATACCCATAAGCACGACAGGTAACTTCGGCTCGAACCAAATCTCGTCGTTGTCGTCATCAAATCTGGCCGACGGCGGCCTCACCGAACTCGGTGGACAGTTCTCGAGCTCGAACACGGGCGGTAACTTCGGCGGCATTGACGCGGCCAGCCTCCAGCAGGAGAAACTCGATGCCAACACCTTCAACACTGGCTCAACAGGTGACTTTTCCTCTCAGTTCAATCAGGGCGCCATTGGCGGCGGCGGCTTCGGTGGATTCGACACGTCCTCGTTGACGACCACCGGCAGCTTTGACAGCAGCGACGCACAGCAAAAGAATGTCCTCGGCAGTGGCGGCGCCATACCTGACGAGTATTTGGGCGGCGCTGGAGGCCTCACCGCGGCCTCCATCAACAGCAAGTGGTATATCATGAAGCCAGTGGACAATCCGAGCGCCCTTGGACTGGGCGACGCCCGAGCGGCTTCGGGCAGCCTTCGACAGATACCTGCATCGTCCCTGAGGAGCGCCACGGCCTCTTCGTCGCCGTCGGCGGGCCGCCCTCCACAGCCAACACCACCACCACCACCACCACCACCAACTCGCCCAAGAAACGAAACACTCGCGAGAGAAAGAAAGACGATGACATCTCGTCGGCGTCCAGTTCGAGCTCGTTGCTCGAGCCAAAGACGGAGTCGGAAGGCTCGAATGACGAATCCGAGGAAGAAAGGCGTCGTCGTCGTCGTCGTTAATGTGAAGGAGAGGCACAACAATCAACAACATCCAGCAGTCAGTCAGTCAGTCAGTCAGCCACACAAAACAAATCATCAATTAATTATAATCCAAACACTAATGTTATGTTATAATAAACCATCGAATGTGCGACAAAGCGATGCCAAAAATTAAAAGAGACAGACACACAGATATAATAAAACATAAAACACACAGTCTCACAAAGATCACTAATGTAATATCATTTAGAAAAAGGCTACTTACTTAATACTGTGAGTCTGAATTCGCGACTTATCGTCACTCGTTGACTGTCTGCCGATTGTTCTTTGTAGTCACAATAGTAGAGGCCATCGTTGAGCTCATAGGTGGCATTGTTGATGATCAGGTCGTAGTTGCCAGTGGCGAGATTTGCGTCCAATTGGATGCCATAAATGTCCTTCTCGTGGCAGGTCTCTTGATAGCACAACAAATCGGGTTTGTTGTTGTTGCTGTCATGCGAAGAGGACGAACGCTGATAATTCCAATAGAACGACCTTGATTTGGTTGGCGAGATCAGTGGAGTAGGTAGCTTGCATTCAATTCTGACTTGCGAATATGGCTGAACTAGAATCTCTTGCTGTGGGAGCCTCTGATTGGTGCTTGTTTGTTGTTGTTGTTGTTGTTGTTGAGCAATTAGAGAGGATTGATGGTGTTGTTGTAATGAAGGTGATGATGGTGGTGGTGGTGGTGGTGGGTTATCTTGAGTAATTAGCAGTGAGGAGGAATCTGATTGGACGAGGCCACTTGTTGGCAGGCCAATGAGATTGAGGGCCAATAATAGGGCCGAAAAGGTGAGTATCGTTGTTGTTGATAGGTGGTGGTGGTGGTGGTGTTTGAGGTTAAATGGCAACATAGATGATGATGATTTGATGGTTCTTCTACTGTTTGGGGCCCCCATTTCGAGTGGCTGATCATCAACTTGATCAAACACTAGAATCTTCATGATGTGACTGTGATTTGTTCTTGCCATTGAAGGGCTTTAGTTTGTATATAAGTATATTTATAGGTGAGTTTTCGTTTGTTTTGAGGGCCTCAAACTGGTGCCATTAAACGGGTTGTTTTGTTCGCCTCAAACATGTTGGCGACATTGTGAATTCATGAAACTTGTTGATCTCTGGCTTGTTGATTGATGAATTTGTCTTGATTTCATTTAAATTAATTTAACAAAAACGATGATGATAATAACAACTAGTGCTCTTTGTGAAGGTGGTATATTCTATGAATTGATTACTCGAAAAGGTGAATTATATATTTTCTATTGGATGGACGACAATTCGACAACAGACAGACAACGCGCGTTTGTCGTGGTGGATATTGGTGGTGGTGGTGGTGGTGGTGGTGGTCGTTGTTGTTGTTGTTACTGTTGGCTCCGAGTTGGAAGTGTTTACACGTTCGCTGGCTCACTGCAAATGCACTTCTACTGCCTTCGGGACAACCACCGCTCTCGCAAGTCGCCGGCAACAGTTTGGTTCTTCTTGCGAACGAAGAAGGACGACGAACTGCGGCGCGCGGCTCTTACCTGTGGCCAAGAAGAGATCCATCAAGTGGTTGTTGCTGCTGTCTCTGTCGCTGTCGCTGCATCTCTGCCGGCTTCCACACGAGACGGCCAGGGGAAGGAATTGGGCTCTATAAGGAGGTCGGGCGCAGTTCCTTTCCCCTCCCCTTCCCAGCCGTCGCCATCATCAACATCAGAGATGCAGTGGAGGAGGCAGACAACAACCACTTTGATGGCAACAACAGCAACAGCAACAAAATGGCCAGGTTTGTAAGGTGAGGAGCAAATTTGCTCGCCGAAGCTGCGCGCGCCGCCGCCTCCTTCTTGTTAATCATCATGGCCATGCCGGGCGGTGGGGTTTGCTCGCGGCGACTGAGGCGCCGCCTGGAGCCCAGACGAGCAACTAGGAAATGTAAGCTCGCAAACGGGCCAGGCGGGCGAGAATTCCATTTAAGCGACCAATGACTCATAGGCGGCTCCAGCAGCCCTACGTTGCCAAGTCCACACGACGACGACAGCGGCCTCTGCGGCGACGACCACGGCGACGCTGAGCGGCCGCAATGGCGAGCCCAACAATACGGACAGATCGAGATGAGAGGAAAAATCGCCGCCCCAATGAAGTGAAGTCTTGTGCAACACAATTCTTCATTACATTTACAGACACATACACTCTCTCTATATTAAATTCAATAATCTCTCTATTAACCATATGTTTCTGTTGGCAACTAGCCACAACAGACTATTATTGATTAATATTATCAACAGACACACACATCCTATATACTCGCCAATTATATATTTATATATTTTGTCTAATAATTGATCTCTCAACGAAACACTGACAACATTGTTACAACACTAGTTTAGGAGTCACCGAACTATTATTAATCATACTATATATATATATATATATATATATATATATATATATATTGCCACTTGACCATAGCATCCCCTTGTCAACAGTAATTTATCAAATCTATCACAAAAAATCAAGTATGGACATATTCAATCCAACCGAGACACAACAAATTATTCCGCCACCACCGCCGGCAACCGCGGCCGCCGCTTCATCGTCTTCATCATCGTTGGCCGGAGCACAATCCTCATCGGCCATCACCATCAATTCATCGCCGACAACAACCTATTCATCATCACAACAGCAACAGCCCACTTCTACAACGAGCAAATCTGAACCCAACAATAATAATGTCACCGTCACTATTGACACTAAGCAAATGCAAAGCGAACTCGAGAGGCGACAACAAGAGCTAGAAATCAAGGCCGCCGAGTTGGCCGCCAGAGAGGAAGCACTCAGGCAAGGAGGCGAGTTCAGAAGACAACATAATTGGCCACCTTTACCCTCCTTTTGTCCATTAAAACCTTGCTTCTTCCAAGATATTAACGTCGACATTAGACCTGAATTCCAAAGAACCGTACAACTCGGCTATCATCTATGGATAGGCTTTGTATTTACCCAAATGCTCAACATCATGGGAGCCGTATTATTAATCTCCTATGGTGTTCCTGGAGTCTGCCAAAAACCTGAGCTTTGGTCTTATGACATTCATCTTTTTGTACCATTAACTTATATGTCATGGTTCAGGCCATTGTATAAGGCGTTCAAAAATGATAGCTCATTCAATTTCATGATATTCTTCTTTGTATTCTTCATGCAAACACTTATTGTATCATTTTGGTCATTTGGATTGCAACCAGATGGTCCAGTCGGACTATTTATTGCGCTGAAGAATGCCGGCACCGAAGGGTATTCCTCAGTTTAGTTTTATTTATTGTTACAGCTGCTTGGATGGGCTACGCGGTTGCAAGTGCACTATATATACTTAAAGTTCATTCGATTTATAGATCATCAGGTGCCAGTATTGCAAAGGCTAGAAGTGAGTTCACTCAAGGGATAATAAGCAATCAATATGTGCAACAAACGGTTGCAAATGCCGCCCGTCAAACAGTTAGTCAAACATTTAATGCTCCAGCATCAAGCTCTGGCACACCGTCGGGTAATTTGAGATAGATTGGTATTGGATAGAAATTGTTGTCATAATTGTTAGCGTTGTCGCCATGATGGTGGCGAACCTATTATCATCAAATCAAGGGCTTTGCCAGGTGGAAATCATCAGAGAGCTGGTTACGCCTATCCAGGCAAATAATTTGGATTGGTTAATCGTCGCATGAGAGCACAATGAACACTGAGACTATGTTGTAAATGATAAAACAAAGACATAGATTATATCATATGTAAAACGAAAAGTAGAAACAGGAAGACATAGACACAGACAAGCTAAGGATCGTATTGAACTGTTTTGTGCAAAAGCAAACGAAGAAACAGTCAAACAACCCGAGCTCGTACCATCAATACATGGTATGTTTTGGATATTGAAATCAGTTCATTATTATTGATTTAAGCGAGAAAATAAGACAAATAATGTAACCCCTTTAAGGCTATGGTTTGTTTCATAACTTGGACATCTTTTCTTAATTCATTTTTAAACGATATGATCATTCAATCATTTGTGAAATCGAAGTCTTCGTACTTTCGTTTCACACTGTCCACCAAAGTCTTACATATTCCTCCTTTGCTTTCGAACAATTCTTCCAGTCAACTCGCTCAGGACAGTTCATCATTTCAGGATCCGAGAGAACCATGCGACCAAACTGTATTGGAAAGAAGGAACCTCTTTCGATCTTAATTTGAGTTGCAAAGTTGTGTCCGACAGGCTCAACTTGCCAATGGAAATATGGATCTTCAGGTGAAATTTTGTCACGTAGTAGACAATTTGGTTGTATATCTAGATAATCGACTTTATCGAAGTATTTCTTGAAATTGATTTGATCTTGTGGCCCAAATTGTCTGAGTCATCACTCATGGCTATAGGCACTGCTTGTAATTGCCAATGCGCTGATCTGAGGTTTCTTTCAAAGAAGATGACATCCTTGGATTGTTGTTGGAAATACTTGACTAATGAATGCTTGAATCTCTCAAGCTCATCCATAATTTCTGATGACATCAAGTTACTATTGATCGATTCAATATGCTTGATGGGCAATATTAGCATATGCTCTTCGGTCAGGCCACCTTTGGCCAGTGTCAGGTAACAATGTCGACCTACGGCTATCACAAGATGTTTTTCGATTGAATCTGTAGAGAAACAAAACCAACATGGGTTCTTATCGTCTATTTTTACTCTGGATGGCTTGTTGGCTTTATCACTATATTCTCTCGATTGGTACTTTCTCTTTTGAAGATCGTCTCGTTTATCGTCCTCATGATCCCCGTCCGAATCACCTAGAGAATTGAGATCTTTGCCTGTGGGATCATAAGATCTACCAAGCGCCTCCTCTTTAAAACATTCATCGTCGTATCTGGCTACAATCTCTCGGACACTCTATGATGTAGATATTTTCGCTTCTCATAAGGCTTAGCGATTCCAGCTTTCAAGTCAAAAAGAATTGACCAGAGTTATTAATACTTTTTTTTTCAGCTTCAAATTTTTTAACCTCCGACAACTTTTCCATCTTATCCTTCATCACCTCTTCGCGTTTCGATTCTTCGTTCTCTGATGAGAGTGTCCAAGACATTTGTAGATGTGGCGGCTATGTTCTTAATGGTCAGTGATGATTGTGGTAGGGAATTAGCGTCTAGTTGATTGGGTGAGGATTGGGATGATATTTTCATCTCCAGATTGACGTTGTCTTTTTGGCCATCACTTGTTTGGAGAGATTTCGATTGCTTTTCGGCTAGTGATTTCTTTATGTGGCATTTGTTGTGAATTCTATCCTGCGATTTTGAGTTGGGATATGGTCGTGAGTCGGAGCTCTTACACTCTCTCGAGCAAAAGATGCAATGTAATGGCATGTTGAATGTTATAATGGATATGATTATTAGAGGATGATTTGAGCCTCCTCAATGAATTCAGCTGGGTCCACGTCACGCCCTATGGGGTCACTTTCGTCCAAATTAGGTGTCTCGGACGTTGAATCCTGTTTACCACTATCTTGTTCGTCGTCGCTAACTGATATTGGACGAGCAGTATTCGCCTCGTCGTCGGCCTCCTTTTCGTTTGATTTATCGTCTACACCGGACACGTTGTTGGTGGACTTTTCTTTATCCTGACCGTTCTCGTTCTCACGACGCTGGCTTATGGTATCCTCCAGATTTTTCAAGTCCTCTTGAATGATGGACAAAGACTCTCGTAGTCGCTTCAGATCACCTTCAATTAACGCAATCAAAATGGTGTCTGACACCTGTGAGAATTTTAATTTTCCTCTCCGACACACTCCACTTTCTTGATTGTCTGAGTTATTGAAACTTCATACATATGAACTGCCGCTTTGAGCTCGCGTTGGTCCTCAATTAATTCTATCAAACTTTTCTCGCGATCTACATCCGTCATACTGTTCAGTTAGTGTTATGGTAAGCGACAAACAATAACAAGTCGTGTAGTGCTATTTGTTTAATAATTTTTTGGGGTTGCCAATCTTTTAGATGCCTGAAAAATAATATCAAATACAGATTCTATGGGAAGAATATCAAACCGAAGACGAAATACCGAAGGACACGCGTGCGTTTTGCCGCCAGATCAGCGAAATGTGCGAGCCGCGCAGTGCAAGTGGTTTTCCATGTGCAAGAAGGCGCGAATTGCATTGCATTGCCGCTGCCGCCGCACAATCCTTCTTGTCTTGCAATCAGTCGGAATTCTATAACTGTAGATATCATATCAATACAATCTTATACTCTTAGCTCCAAGTGTTTATTATAATTTAAATCTCTATTTTTTCATTCTCAAACAAACCCTGAAGCAACAACAATGCCAAAAACAGCCCAACAACAATTCAACGAATGGAAGAAGTATCGTGCAAAAAGCAGAGCAAATGATCGCTAAACATGAGGAGCTAATGGTTGACATAGCTCGCGAGAAACCCAATGTTGTCGAGACGAATTTGCCGAATAATGTTTTACTAGCCTTAGTCAAACATGACATCAAACTATTGGAAGAAACTCGAAGTGACATCGAAAAGAAGACTTCCTACTATAGACAGAAAGCCCACGAGAAATCATCCGATCAAACCATCTACTGAGCAACTAGTTAAACATAGTTGGCCTTCCTATCAACCTTATGTCCAACATATCTGTCCAGCAACCAAACTCACCGTCATGAGAACACTCAACCGGGACCAATCAATATGAATCATCAGGACGTAGATCCCTTTACGGTACTACAAACATCATGTCTTGTGATCGCAATTTGCATTTTTGGTTTAATATTTAAATAGTTCGAATCGAAAAGGATTACATTGCCAATCGAGATACAATATCCAAATACTATGGATCTAATGTATCTCAAACTAGAATAGAATATAAATTTCTCATCGTGATCACCCACCAACTGTTAAGATTCACAAATATAGACGATAGACAATTAGAATAAATGAATCCATTGCTTTTATTTCACATTCGATGATGATCATGGTTCAATCTATGATCATGTTGAACTAGTATTTTGTTTGGAGTTGTTCTTGGGTTAGTCTGTTTTGACAGCTGACATGTCTAAATGGATGTCATCGCTTTGCGACTTCAATGTTGTTATGATAAAATTAGCTTCTTATTGGTAACAAAAGTTCTCTTGTGAAATTGTTCTCCTCCTAAGTCAATCTCTTATTAATGCCAATCCTGGAGAAGCTTTTTGTTGAATTAATTTAGCCCGATCATTTGACTCGATTTATGGCCATTAGTATGTGGACTCCTAGACATTCTCGCGACACAACACATAAGAACTCGGCTTGTTTACCTGGCGAATATTCTCCAGTTGATGGTTTCATATTGATCATTTGTTCAAACTTCCAACCATCACTTAGTGTAGACACTACGTGTGTGACTTCATCTTCATGGCATTGTAATACACGATAAACATATTTTTGTTTTCGCTAGCAGCTCTAACATGGTCGCGTTCGATAATTTTCTGTTTCGCCAACTTGATGAGATCTGTAATATTGTAAAATTCAGCTTCCTCGAGAACGCCCTCTTCTTGTAGGCCCTTGTTCATGATCAACTTTCCATGACGTAAATAATTCAATACTACTTGAAAATAATTGGGATCCCTATCAATCAAATAAGCTCCACGTTCGTCCTTATCCGATTCTAATTCTCTTGGATCTAGTGACTTTAATGACAATTTGTGTAGAAACGAGTTGGGTGCTTTGCTCAGTGTAACACGTGTTGTTGTAAAGTATCTGCCCCCTATGTTCAGTGTTATCCACTTCTTGTCACAAGGTAATTTCGTTGGGTCTGGTGATGGTGTTCCAGAGCTTATAGCTGATTGGCTGACCAGAGTATTACTACTAGTCGGCATTTTAACACCTAGAGATTCGCTCATCATCATGATTCCAGTTGATATATGTGTATGAGTCTATAATTGAAAATTTCATTTAAATCTAAACAGTGAATTCAAGCTGATAAAATTTCTCTTTAATAATAATTTATGTTATCCCAAATATGAACGAAGATAATAGTTCCAGTAGTTCTGAGGAGAGTAAAAATACATAAATGGTATTGTAGGCGGTCCACTAGAGGCGTTCAATTTATATACAGCTTATGGTGTGATTTTAAAATTGATTCATAGTGGATGCACTAAGGTAGGTGCCTCTATGACGAACCTGTGATGTAAACAAAGAATTTCCTTTGCCATCGAGTCTCTTATGGTGTGAGGTGGCCCGTTAATAATTCTTCACATATTGGCAAAAATTCAGTCGCATAGAAAACGAGAGGCTTCTGGGCATGCAATGTGAAATTTCGTGCTATTTGGCGACTGAATCAACCCATGCACAATGGAGATGTGCCTGAGCTGGATGGAATCTCTCAGAACAAAATGAACGAGTCGCCCATTCGCTGCAGCAAAGTTCAAGCATCGAGCTTTGTATGTCTGTTTGTGCGTCTGTATGCATATTGGCTATCCCAGCACTTGTTCGTCTGTCTGTTTGTGTGTTACGCGTAGAGTTGTATGTGCGTGTATTTTTTGTTGATTTTCATGCGTCAATTTGGCTGTATCGACGTCGGCGGCATGACGTAGCGAATCTCCATTTCGTCTCCTAAAAATTCTGATTCGATCTGGTCGACGAAGCTTTAAATATCAATTCATTGATATGTGGACATTATTATCTTCCGGACAATATAGTAATAGAAAATTATTACAGATTAGGCACCTATTACCTGCATGATCCGTATCATCCACCCCATAAGATGCAAATTTTCAAACCAAAAGCACTGGTTAAAAATTTGCCAGTTGCTAATCGAGTGTTTGTCAGCCCATAGTAAGTATACATTCCTAGTTAAAAATCTCAAACTATCATTATAACCAGCATGAACATCGTTCTTAACTAATCTCCCATTATACAATCACTTATGTTTTATTCACCTTATCATCTCACACACTTGAAGATGATTGTCTCGTTATTACAACGAAGCAGGGCCACTTGATGAAATATCGCTTCACACCTAAGAGAAATGCTCAATTGTCAAGTAGAGAACTGGGGCTAGACGTAGAGCTCATAGACTCCTACAAGCAATTTTCAAAGAAGCCAGTGACTCAGATCGAAACCGTCCCCGAGTTGAGAGTTATTATTACACTCAGTGATGGACTCATACATATCAATGATTTCGATGATCTGTCCTTGATGCATCAGATAATACAAAAACCAAGGGAGCCACATGCTTTGCAACCAATCTCCAAACCCAGATGACACTCACTGGCGAGGTACAATATATGCTTAGGATGTGTGTTGTAGTTAGAAGGAAGGTCATATTGCTTTATTGGAAGAATAAAAACTTTCATGAAATGTCCAAGGAGATCAACTTAAATGATCAACCAAGAGCAATAGCTTGGTGTGGTGAATCTTTATTTGTAGGCTATAAGTCTGAATATGATCTCATCAAATTGACTGGTAATACACCAGAGAGTGAGATTAGGAACCTGTCGGCGACAGGAGGTAAACAACCAGAACCAATAATCAAATTGTTACACAATAACAAAATTAGTATAAACAGGGATGAGAATACTTATATATTGGATCAAAATGGTGAGCCTTATTTGAAATACTTCAATCACGTGGTCAGATATTCCAGTGAGCATAACTGAGGACTATCCATATCTGGTCGCTTTGTTGCCCTCATCAATTGTTGAAGTAAGAACAATAGAGCCTCATTTATTTATACAGAGATTGGAATTTGCCCAATTAACTTCAAATTACAGCAAGATAAGGATGATTACAAAATGCGCCGGCAGAAAGGGACTTATGATAGCCGCATCGGCGAGTGACATATTTGCAATAGTTGCCATCCCCGTTGATGAACAGAAATCTCAAATGGTTTCCGAGAAGCATTTCGAGTTGGCACTTAGACTGGCCAATATGGAATTAAAGGATGTCCAAGATGCTGGAACGCGTGATATTGAATTGCAATACGCCCATGATTTATTTCACAAAGGCTCCTACAAGGAGGCCTTGGAATTATTCTTCAAATTAGATATTAGTCCACTTATTGTTATCGAACTCTTTCCTGATCTATCAGATAAAGTGTTTACCCAAACCGACCCACCAAACAGCTCGGCATCAGCTTCGTCATCATCATCATCAACATCATCTACAACTATTATAAGATCTCGCAATAACACAAATGGCAGTAGTTCTATCGATGGCCAGTCAGAAGAAAGACTCACCGCTCTTATTGGTTATCTCATTCAGATAAGAAGAAAGATATCCAGTCCATCTCGTTTAATTAAAAATGTGTCCAATACCAATGTACGTTCCTTGTCGGATGTCAATCAAGACCAAGATGATTATAGCCTATACAGTCATATGAAATCCCCTCGAGCTCTCGAGAGATTAAAACAAGTAGATACCACGTTATTGAAATGTTACCTCATGACCACAAATGCTTTAGTAGCCTCGTTGCTCAGATTGCCGGACAATCATTGTAAGCTACAAGTCACAGAGAAGGCTCTAATCAAGTACCATAAGTATAATGAATTGATTATTTTATATCAAAGCCGAGATTGCACAGACGAGCCCTGGATCTACTCAAGACACATTTTCAGGATTCGCCCAAGAGCGGCTGCGAGAAGACAGTCCAGTATTTGCAACATCTGGGTCAAGATCAATTGGAGATCATCTGTGAATATGCCCGTTGGGTTCTCCAAAATGACCCCGAACTGGGATTGAAAATATTCACAGCTGATTTGCCTGGAGGCGGAGCAATTAGATCGTAATTTAGTTTTAGAATTCATTAGACACAATGCGCCAGATATGGAGATCCCCTACTTGGAGCATATAATACACTTTTGGAATGACAAGACATCATTGTTTCACACAACACTATTGCTTAGATATCGACAGAAAGTTGCACCACTACTCAGCCAATATCTGGAGTCAATTGGAGGTCAGGTGCCCTGTCCGGCTGGCCAGGAGCCGGGCGAATTGGGCGAGCTCCGACGTAAATTGTTGGATTTCTTGGAGATATCAGACCATTACACAACTCAAGGTTTGCCTGGTTTGCTGATGGACGAGGGTTTGGATGAGGAGCATGCAATAGTTGTTGGCAAGTTGGGACAACATGGCGAGGCCTTGATATATTTATATATGTTTTAAATAATCCTAAACGAGCCGAAGAGTATTGTCTGTCGGTCTATCAGAAAAGATTGCCAAATAGTAGGGACATTTTCTCCTATTACTCGAGAAATATCTCAACAAACCGAGCTCATTCAGTTCGACACAACTACAACGAAAAATGTCCATTTCGAGTGCATCCAATTTTAGCCATCTTGATGCTAGTGGTAGTGTTTATGATTCCACCACAACTAGTAGCAGTAATATGAATTTTGGCTTAAAAATTGTCAAACTACTTAAAGAACATGGAGATAAGATTGACCCCTCAAAGCGATCGAGTTATTGCCAAATGAATTCGATTTGGTTAGCCTCAAAGATTATTTGAATGCAACATTTAAGGATAAACTACGCGAGAGCCATGAGAAGGCAATGTTTCGTCAGCTTGTGATGGCAAAATCCTACCAGGTCCAGAAGAATTGGATCCAATTACAGAAGGCCAACAAGATTGTTATAGATGACCCAACAATTTGTCAAGTATGCAACAAGAGGATAGGCCTCAGTGCCTTTGTGAGATTTCCCAACCTAGATCTGGTCCATTATATGTGCAAGGATCGTTACGGGAAAGTGATTAAGGCGACTCTGCCGTCGTATAGTGAAACTCAATCAATTCTATGACTAATTCAACTAATAAAGAAGCCATATTTGTTGGTCATATGAAATCAAAATCTCGACGTCAGGTTCCATTCAACTGGTGGGATTCAGGCTCGCCTTCATTGATTGTATACATTTGTTACGGCAATTGTGGTAGAGGACGATCATGCCTGGTTAGGCGATCATCCAACTAGAATCACGAGGCCGTTATAAGTGACGTGTGTCTTATTTTTGTCTCTGACATTTATCGGACTTATTTTTAGATTTATCTCAAATATTGGATTGAAGCTAGTAGCCTCTCGAACACAAACTCATCACTTGTTATATGATTATCAATCAACAAATGAACTACGTATCCTCGACGCATATGTAATTACATTTGTGTTTCAATATGAATGAAACAATATGCAAGTGACCCTCTCGATGGCACTTCTTGGGGCCTTGATCGGCTGTGGTCTTGTCAAGTTGAAGCAGCGGCGAACATGGTCAAGTTAGTCGGTCTCAACAAGTTGTTCCACTTGCAAAGCCGGACATCTTCGTCAAGGAATATAAAATAATCGATGATCACCTGATGAAGCACTTGCCGGACAATGAGGATGTTACAGAAAACATGAATGTAGCTCAGCAATGGCTGGATGAGTTGACTCAATCCGGCAAGTGGAATAAGAAGAGACTTATCAAAGGTCTGAAAAGCTTCTTGAGTTTGAAAACTGGATGGAGATAAATTGTGCATCAGATCAAGTGGAGATATATTGGAATCAAACGACCGTTCAACCAATGACTCTGTCGGACGATTGAGCTCAGAAAATACCGCCATCGAGGCGAAACGTATTGAAAAGATCATTTACCATTATGCCAGGCGCCACCTGGACGAATGTCCCAAGAAATTGAAGGAAAAATACCAACAAATCAATGGAAGGGTTCCTGAGACACTCAAGTCTGAAGTTGACAAGTTCATTAAATCTATTATAGCTGATCATATGATCTATGACAATTTTGAGTGGCCTGGCTTCGATTGCAAGGGAGATATCCATAGTAGTATTGAGCACAATCCTGTGGTTGCCGTCTTGTTTGTAGTATCATCAATGAAACCAATTGGAACTGAAAAGACATGATGATCATCTATAATTATCTGGATGTAGTTTCCTCGAGGTCTAATGATATCAAGAATACCGCTCTGCATCATGACGATGATGATGGAGATGTGTATTATGAGCCTATTAGAAATTTATTCAACGACTATTTGGTCACTACATGTAAAGATTATCACAACTGGTATGATGGCATATTTGGAGCCAATTGAATTTGACTTCAAGTATCTTAATGAAACGGAGGTCATGTCGAACAGCAACCCAATGGAGCTTGATATGATGCGAACTATGACCTTGTATGAAGGCTGTGAAAAATTTCTAGCCAACCAGAAAAAGATAAGGAGGAACTTCTTTGAATACGTGCAGTGGAGGATAAATGTCCAGGATTTGAAAGTCGTTAGATAAGCCAGAAATCAATCAGAAAGTAATACTAGAGTGTCATTATCCTCTCTCTCTCTCTCTCTCTCTCTCTCTCTCTCTCTCTCTCTCTCTCTCTCTCTCTCTCTCTCACGGACGAGTCTTCAATTGACTAAATTTATTTACTACAATTTGCCCTTCGAAGTTACAAACTGAAATGATACACTGTTTTAGATTCCATTGAGAGACATCATCACACAATTACACTATGATTAGATTCTATTCTCCTCCATTCGAGTGGATATGTGTTAATGTTCATATGTTGTTAGTAGTAATTGAAAATTTGCTATTAAAGTTCCTCTTGTTATTACTATTGATATTGTTTTTTTTTGTTTTGTTTTTAGATTCAACAAACTGACAGGTTGTCGAGCATAACCCAAAGCAAGACGAGCCTCTTGGTACCCCTCGGCGCTGATAAGATATGGCAGAACTTTGGTCGATTTCTGGGAAGGGGTTGATGTTGTAGGATTTCTTGCACTTATTTTTCAGGTGTATTTTGTATCAAAAATTGATTTTATAGTGTTAATAGTACTATATTATTTCAGATTCACTCATTTTCATGATTTTGGCTCCATCTGACTGCCAATGCCTCGGCCTGTCAGCTGTATCTCAATGTCCCCAGAGAGGCAGCCAAATCTCGTCACGTCGACGAAAATCTCTCGGAAGAGACTTTGCCAACAAAACGAGGGGCCTCTGGCGGACATGAATAACAACCAAACAGTTAACCTTGACAATGGTCACTCACTATCCTTCTTCAAGCAGAAGGTATGTACGTTTCGTTTGCTTCCTTGATTAACCATAATTTTATAATTATTCAATTGTAAATTTTCCATTTTGCACTCCACGTCATTGAATATCGACACAGACAAACCAAGAGCCGTGTGTTGATCTTTTCGAGGTTATCTGTAATGGCAGACATCGACGAAAACCAACCACTTAACTTCTAGTTGTCCATCTTGATTGGGCAGGTGAGGAGGAGGTATCCATGTTGTTGTGGTTAGTTTGATTGTGATAGTGATGATGACCGAATTGTTGCTAATATATCATGATTTACATGTATGTGTGTATGTTGATATCAATTTGAATCGCCTAGAGTGATGTTGAGCTCGATGTAAAGTTGATTTGCCATAATCTATTGCTTATGTTGTTTCCTAGTAAATTGATTAAGTTCCTATTAATATGATTTTGTTACATAATATAATATAAATGATTAAAGTCAGATCACAATGATTATAATATGAAACATTAACACACATCTTGTTTTAAACTCGAACACTGCGAAGAAGCGAACAGATTAATCGAATTGTTGATGAGTGTCCCATTTTTATGTTGTCCATGCAAATCAGCTGTTGTTATTGTAGTAAATAAAAAATTCGGTTGCACTTTATTGCACACCAATAGAGTTGCCTCAAAGATGTAACTGACCACTAGAGACGACCACCCAAACACCCGACATAATTAATTAATTTGTGGTGGTATCTAAATTATTCGATTTGCCGGTGTGATTGTGGTTGCCAATGTTGTTCTGGTTGTTAGTCCATTGGCTGAATTGTTCCGATGTTATATATGGATTCCGTTTGACTATTGCACGTGGTTTATGTTGCTGATTGCTTGTAGAAGTGACATCGTTTGAACTATTCGAATTATTTGTATTGATAGTAATTATTATTTGTTGTTGTTGTTGTTTCTTGGAGAGAATTTTTCCTATTAACTAGATCATCAATAACTTTGTGTATTTGTTTGGCGCTATTAATTAGTGTTACATGATCAGTGTTACTATTTGCTTGTTGACTATTGCTGTTGTTGTTGTTGTTATTACTATTGTTTATGACTGAAGCTGGCTGATGATGATGCATCAAGTGGTTTGTGATGATTTGTCTGCTGGTGGTTTTGTTGTTGTTGTTGCTGGTGCTGCTGCTGCTGATTCAACATCATTTGAACTTGATCTAGTGACAATTTGAGATCAGCCTCAGTGACCCTCGTGGTCGACGATGACGACTTGTGTTTGATATTGCTCGATGTTTGTCCAGCGGCGCTCGTTTGAGTTGGTGCTGAGATTTTCATTGATGATAACGAGACTGACGAGGGCGATTGATTAAGGTTGCTCGTTGATGTCAGCTGTTGTTGTTGCTGCTGCTGCTGTTGTTGGTGCCTGTATTTTCCACTTCCACCAAATTGTTGTGGTTGTCTGTGATAATGATTGAAATCAAAGTGTTTGGGGCCGCCCATGGATGTTGCCGAATTTGGTTGTTGCTCGCTGTTGGCCGAGTTCAATTGTTGGTGATGCTTGTTGTTGTTACCTGTGGAACTGGACTTGCAACAAAGCCGCCAGTATCACCGGCGTCCTCGCCCAGCCGATACAGGCTCTTGGCGCTGCTCGAATGGGGTAGGGCGTCTCGTTTGAGTGCCTGACTTTGGCCGGCCAACCCGAAATGCTGCAGAGATGTTTTCCTCTGTCGGCCGACGAGTACATTCGTCGACTGGGCCGACGAGCTCGAGCTCATGTCCATCGGCATGGCCGAGCTGTCCGGCAGCTGCTGTTGCTGGTGTTGACTGGTGTTCACCTGGCCCCTATTGGACATCAATTGCGAGTCTCTGATGATACAGGTGGCACTGGTGACATTGTGCTGGCCGGCCATCTGGAGGCCTCCACTGCCGCCGAATTTGCACGAGGCCACCGTGAGAGTGGATGGAGCCTTCGAGAGGCCTTCTCCCGGAGTGCCATTAATGATGGCACTCAGGCCTGTGTTGCCTGTCGAGTCGGCCAGGTGGCTAACAACTGTCGTATTGACACAGGACTCTCCATTGCTCACCAACAGGTTGGAGGCTGGCGCTGCGACGCAACTGACGCGCCTCACAACATTGCCGCTTACGTCCCTGTTGATCCTATTCAGGGGGCTCATGTTGAAGGTGTCGTCCGACTCGTTGGCGTTGGCCGATATGAACTGCTTGTTGGCATTAATAATGGCCTGTTTCGGATTACTACTAATAATCAACTGATGCGAATCTACCTGTTGTTGTTCTTCTCCTGAGTTGTTGCAGCCGCCACTGCCCCCGCCACCGCCAATTACACTCAACAAGCCTCGCTGAGGCTGCATTTGGTTGATGGCCGAGTTTGTGAAGTGATGTGGCCTAGATTGATGTGGCTGTGGCTGTGGATGCTGCTGATGTTGTTGATAGTTCAGGTAATTCTGTTTGCCCATTTGAATAGACGACTCTGGTGTTGTCTAAATGGCGCATTAGTTCCATTATTATGCTTTGCGAGTGAGTTAAAGGAGTTGGCGTTGGCGAGTTGCGGCTGGTTGTTGTTGCTGTCGACTTCCATCGCCTCGTCTTGTTGTTGTATCACAGTGGACCCAGATGAGGCGGTTGAGGTGCCGGTGAAGTTAACCTGATTGCGTTGCATCAGATTGGACTTTTGCAGTTGGGCGCCTGCATTGCTGGGGGCCGCACTCGAGGCCACAGTTGACTTGTTGGTGGCGGTGGTGCTGCTGTTATTACTGTTACTGTTTGTGGTACCTGTAAGCAAGTTGTGCTGGTTGAGACGTAGGTTCTCAGGAGACTGCCAGCGCCCGCGAACAAGTTCTTGGTGGTGGCGGCGACGGCGGCCGAGGCTGCGGCGGCCGCTGCCGCGACGGCTCCACTGCCCGTCGACGAGTCGCTGCCACCCGAAGAGACACCCGACGAAGAGGTAACCGACAAGTTGAGTCCAGTAGTTTGGTGTTGCTGCTGCTGGAATGGCCAACTGTTGCTGGTTGGCATTCATTATTTGGTGCTGATGGATGAGGTTAGAGCCGCTGATTGTGGCCGGTGACATGAACGAACTGGAGCCGACCACTCGACGGACGTAGTGGGCCAGCCAGGGGTGGCGGATGGCCTCGTCGGGCGTCAGCCTCAGCCAGGTCCCACTCGAGGCAGCGCTCGAGGAAGTCAATGAAATCAGTCTCATCACAATTCAATATCACCGACAGTGGCCGCGAGCCAACCCGACGGCGTTTGTCCTTCGAGTTCACCAAATTCCTCGGGTTATTCTTCGAGTCAAAGAAGAGCCGGCGTCTGGTGGCCGCCTCGAGGACGCCACTGGGCGGCAACGAGCACACCTCCATGATGCAGCCCAACTGATCGGACTCGTTCTCGCCCCCGCAAACAGTGGCTCGCCGGTGTAAAGCTCGGCCAGAATGCAGGCCAGACTCCACATGTCTATGGGCGTCCCATAGGGCAGGCCGAGGATCACCTCGGGACTCCGGTAGAAGCGCGACTGGATGTAGGTGTAGATGCGCTGGTTGGTGAAACACGAGCTACCAAAGTCGATGATCTTAATGAAACTGGAGCTCCTGTCGCGTAGTAGAATATTCTCCGGCTTGAGATCGCAATGAATAATCTTTTCCCTATTTAGCATTCGCAAACATTGCACCAAACTGTAGGCAAACTTTCGGATTAATGTCAGCCCCAAAGCCCTGGTAGGAGTTTTGCTTAATCAACTCGTACAAATTCATATTCAACAGCTCGAATGTTATACACAAATGATTTCTAAAATAAAAGTTATCAATCATTTGGATGACAAATTGGCAGCCGGCATTGGTGTTGTTGGTGTTTAGTTGTTGTTGTTGTTGTTTGCTTTGGTGGTCTTGTAGTTGTTGTTGTTGTTGTCTAGTTGCATGGTTATTCACACCATTGGCTGCCACCACCGACGGCGACGACATCAACGAGCTGGCCGACGACGACAGCGAGTAGTTGGACGAACTGGGCGAGCTGTTCGACGAATTCGAGGTAGATCCAGTGGACCCATTGACAGGTTGTTGCAAAATCTGCTGTTGCTGAAGGATTTGCTGTTGCTGCTGCAGCTGTTGTTGTTGTTGTTGTTGTTGTTTTAGTTGTTGATTTGCTTGCTGGTTCGCTTGGTCGCAACATCTGTTCAGGTGCTCGAGGATCTTCACCTCAATGAGGGCCTGCTGGTGGAAGCGCTTCTTATTGCGGATGATCTTGAGGCCACGTCGGTGTTGGTCTTGTGGTCGCGCGCCTTCACCACCTGGCCGAAGGAGCCGCGCCCAATCACCTGTAGGATCTCGTAGCGGAAGGCAATGTGGTCGTGGATCACCTTAATGTAGCTGCCGTTGTCGTCGTCGAAGCCGTCGTTGGGCAGCGTCTCGTCGTTGATCACCTTGTTGGCGCTCGCCTCCATACCCAAATAGTACACTTGCTCGTCCTGGTACTGTAGAATCTCCTTCCTCTCGTAGGCGGTCATTTGTCGCCGTACTTGGCCAGCGCCTCCTTCACCGACATGCCTTTGTTTACAGCACTCATCTTGGCTATTAGTCGTCGTCGTCGTCGTCGTCGTCGTCGTCAATTGTTATTGATTAGATTTGAAAGAGATTTATTATGTTTGTTGTTGTTGCTCTAGTCGCTGGTGCTGCTGCTGGATCTTGCAGGTATTGTTCTCGATCTTGTTAAGTGTGTTGGGTTGTTGCTTGGATTCAGTTTCAATCAAGGCTACTTGATGACAGCCGACCTGATGATATAATTTCTTGTTGATCTTGCTAGTTGTTTGTTCATCTTGAAGGTAATCTTGCAGTCGCCGTCGTCGTTGTGTTGTCTTCTCAATTAGATGATATTCAGAATAATTTAAGATTCAATCGATCGAGTTGCTATTGCACTTGATTGGATTCCACTGGTGTTTAATATGTTGTTTGTTTGTTTGATTGATGTTTCTCGCAAACAGATTATATCGTTTTCTTTGTAAATCAGTGTCGCTATTGTTGGTTGTCAATAGAATTCGTGGAAGTCTTGTCTTCGTCGTAATTGTGTGTGTGGACGATTTTGTTTGAAATTAAACTGATTTGAACTGATGATGACTGTTGAATTCTGTTGTCTGCGCTGCATTGGAGCTCGTTAGCCCTTCCTCGGATGGCTTGATGGTGATGGTGATGCTGATGAGGCAACGAAACAAGTCAGCGTCCAGCCGAACTCAACTAAACTCTACCTTACGGCGCCAATGACGACGAGGACCACTACGCCGGCGACGACCACGACCAAGAAGACGGCGAATGGCTCTGATAGTCTCCTGTGTTGCAAATTGATGCTGATGTTTTTTAACTTCATGTTCTCTCTCTCTCCCTCTCTGTCTTGTTTGTCTGCCCCTCTGTCTAGCCGTCCGGTCACAGCCAGCCAGCCAGCCAGCCAGCCAGCCAGCCAGCCAGCCAGCCAGCCAGCCAGCCAGCCAGCCAGCCAGCCAGCCAGCCAGCCAGCCAGCCAGCCAGTCAGTGAGCCTGGCAGTGGCATCCCAGTCAGCCGTGGTCGGTTCGTCGGCCAGGTTCAACTGAATCCCATTCATAGTTCATTCCCACCTCCAGTTGGCTGAGGGCGACCCGACGAGAGTTCAACGTTCGCCGGCCACGCAAGCCAATGGCCTTTCAGTCAGCCCATTGCAAGAATTAGCGGGCGCCCTGGTGGCCCGAATCAATCCTCGAATGCGCGCTAATTCTTGCAAACAAGTGAAACGCCTCCTGGAACTCGCTAACACAGGCCGATGGCGCACGACGACCACGACTCAACACTGGCTTGAGTCACATCGCCGCACACACAACGAATGCGCGCAACTGCCGCAGTGGACGCGACGCAATGCGCCGAGTCGCCGCGGCGACGGCGGGACTCAAATGCGCCCGCCAGCTGACTCAAGTGGCGAGTTGCGCGCATTTGCCCGTTGCAACTTGCAAGTTGCAAGTTGCAACTCGCTCAGCCGCCGCGGAGGTCATCGACTCCTCCAGTCAGCGGCGGCGGCCAGAAGACGTCGACTCCGGCGGCGATGGCGCGCAGTCAACACGACGACGACGACGATGGCGACGCCGCCGACTGTAGCTTACGCCGCCGCCGCCGCAGATTCACTCGCGACGCGCACATACAGCTCCAATGGCGAAAAATTCACGTCGATTTCCAATGGCGGCGATGCTGTGAAACTCCAGCTCTCTCGCCGACGGGCGCCTTGCCAGCCATGACTGGACGAGCTCGGCAGCGGCTGCGGTGATCTTCGAAGGGCCGACTTGCACTTTGCAGTGAAAAATTCTCTTGCCCTGTGAATGCTCTCAAGTTTAACATGGCGCGGCGGAGGCAGTCGTGGTCGTCATGGATATGCGGCGGCGTTTTGTCTATCTGTCTGGTTAGCAGAGGACAGCTCACTGTCAGTCTGATGTCGGTGGGTTCAACGAGGGACGACCAAGAGAGTGCGACGATTGGCCGAACCTTACCTCTTGCTTCTTAGTCCACTGTCAGAATGCAACACGTTCATTACGAGCGCCATCTCGGCCGCCGGCGCCGGCTGATGATCGATCAGTTCAGGCGGGCGGGCGGATGAGCGCCGCACCAGCCAGGCTTCGCGGCCGACAGACACCACGACGACGACGACGGTGTGCACGACGCGCGCGTGTGTTTGTGGATGGGCTGTATGGACACACTGCTCGTGCAAGTGCACCTTGCACACTCAAAGGCGTAAGATCGGCCGTCTGCTTGGAGGGCGGATTTTTGGCGCGCTCGTACGATGCCTGGGGACGTGCACGAATCGAATCCGTGGCGGGCGTAAAAATTCGCCCGCCGAATTGTCACAACAAAAGAATGTGTTGTTCGCTGAGATTTACTGGTCGAGTATATAAATCATCGCATCCTCAGCGGTGGCGAAGATCATTATTTACTCTATCCGTTTCTTGTCTTTTTCGGTCAAATTGGGCATAAATTATGTTTTATCAATATCTCAATAAGTTATAGTAAATTGTAATAAGTTCTAGTACAGTCATTATTGTCAAGTTAGATCATCTTAATCGATTCAGATGACCCTTTACAAATGGTGAGCCGCGCCATGGCCAACGATCATGATACTCAAAAGCCGCCAACCTCAAACTCTACTGGCCAACTGGTCACTCACTTCTCTCAATTCAATAACACCACCACCACCACCACAGTTAACCATAATAGGATATCGGCCGGCAATCATGATCAAGAGACACTTCAAATATCATTATCGGATGATAATCACTGCCAACAGAATGGGATAACAGCGACAACAATCCTAACACATGGCTCAAGACGGAACAGCTTAAAGGGTTTCATTGATCACGTTTTGCCATCAACAAGCGTACTAATTGTTTGTTCGCGCTGATATTGAGGCCAATCTTGTTATGTCCCTATTGAACACTCTATTATTGTCTTTCATTGTCAAATCAGCACAACTCAACAGTCATGGATTCTTCAATGGCAAACTGGCCCTAGCGATAGAAGCCACTTTATACTCGACCTGTCTGGCCAGCTGGCTCTAGGCAAATCAATTCTAGTAAAGTCCATCCGAATCATACCAAGATCGGTCGTTGCTTATTGAAACTAAAAAACAGCCAAACTATCAAGTTCAACGCTCAGTGATGTCCAACAATATTTATGACGACAGCAGGGAATCTGAAAAGTCAGCCAACGACGACGGCGACCAGATGATAACAACCTGGTGATAACAACTAACGGCGATCTAGTTGGTACAACCTCGCAAGAACAACAACAACAACAACAACGAGAAGAAGGAGCTTTGCTGATTAGCACTGCCAGTGGTCACCTAGTGGTATCAGAGTATGAGCCATCGCCTGACAATGGCGGCAGGGGCCTCCTGCAATCAGAATCATATGATATAGTGCATACACATGGCGATTACGTGCCAAATTCGGATGTGATTAATGATTATGAACGATATGTTGATGGGTATCAGCAAGAAGCCAGACGAGGACCACCAGCGGTGGTGTTTGCTACTAAATCGCTGGTGTTAAATTTGATTAATAATGACAATAATTCTTTGCTAACTCTAACACCACTGACCGATTCTAATCAAATAATAAGCAGACACATCAATAACAAACAGGTGGCAACAACAAGAACAGCGACAGGTGAAGAAGGATTAGCCATAGTCGACGAGCAGCCATCAACAACAGCCCACCGACACAAACAACGAGACGCCTGCTCGAGTTCGACGAGAACAGCAATCAATCACATTGCCATTATTGGACCAGTTCAAAGCAAGTCCATCGGCGCCAGCGGCTCACTTAGCAGCATTGGCCCACTGATTGTGGACGAGGATTTGAATGGCGGCCCAGCGATAACTGGCACGATAGGAGACAATCTCGACCTACAGGCGCGCCATGAGATCTCAACTGCTGGAGCGTCGACACACTCAGATTGGTCTCCAAATCTGGTCAAATTCGCCTCATTTTCAGGCCACAGATTAACCCTCAGTGCGCCAGTTATCAACCTGAGCCCTTCGTACGCAGCCAAAAGACGGCCACCAGTGGAAAACTCAACAGTCGCGGCGGCGGCCAGCTTTACCTATCAGATGGGCTCGAGTATCTGAGCGGAGGCTCGAGTGGAGATCAGATGGACGAACAAACCGCTGGTGCTGGAGACACTGGTCCACTGGAGGAGGGCTTACAATTTGGTGCTCGTGGATGGACATCTAATGGCGTCACCCGAGGAATGAGACGTCTCCGTCACAAGAAAGGCGCACCTGTTGATTGAACATTAAAACACTACGGCACACGACAATGTCGTTTGTAGTTTTGAATTTCTTGAAACAAAACTAGCGGATGTACATGTGTGCGGGACAGACACAGAATGGTAGTGGTAGTGGCATCGATGAGACAACAAACAAATAGGAACAGAGCGCGAGAGACAACAGGAGAGGCAAAATAGCTTGCAGGAGGAGACTGTCTTGAGAGAGCAGAGGAGACTTGAGGAGGTTATGAGGATGGTATGCTGTGGTGTGGCCTGGACTGGCCAGCAGATGCATGTTGCAGTGGTTACACTTGTTGTTGTTTCTATTTGAAAGAGTTGCTTAGACGACCGGCATGATGATGATGAACCTGACTGTGGCCGCCTAATGTGATGTCTGGTTATTTGTTGTTGTTGTTTGCCCCCTCTTTGACGCCTACTCATCATTCGCACTTCATGACAACAACAACAACATTAAGGATGAGCGGCTGATGATGAGGATGGCCGAGACGAATCTGGATCGCTGCGAGAATTTAGACCATTCAAATTGGAGGAAACAGGCCATATGAGAAGGTGCCGTTATGTTTGGCGTGGCCGAAAAGGAGATGCAGCTGTTTGGAGGTAATAGATAAGATGTAAGCAGTAAGTAGGAAGAAAGAACGAAAAAGAATGAGATTACTTTTGAAACGAAGTGCGCCAGCCAGAGTCCGTTACTTTTACGGGCTGGCCGGCTGCTAGATTGGTAGCATACAACAGCCGGCACCTGTTTGACGGAGATAATGATAACTGTAAATGTGCCTCGAGCAGCCCAGCGGCCGTTCGTCGTCACCTGAACGCTCAGTCGGGCTCCTCAAATTAGAGCAAACCAAACACAAAAGGTACGACCACGCCGTGATGATGATGATGATGGTCAATGGACAGGAGCAGCAGCAGCAGCCACTTGCGTGGGGCCGAGCCTCGTCAGGCCGTAAAATTAGCGCACTCACAATGAGCAACTTTAATCCTTTATTTACCCGCAATCCGTCAGGCGAATGCGAACAACCCCAACAGATTGAAATGCCCGCTCTATGGAAGGCTCTGTAAGGAAACAGATGGTGGCCAAACAACAACAACAACAACTAGTTGCGTGGGGTGCACTCGGCGATCATCCCCGCTTCGGGTGAGTGTGTTATTTACATGTGTGTGCCACTTATTCAACACTTAACAAGTGATGTTTGTTTACTATCCCGCTCTTAATTGATTCCATCCCAACCAATCCGGAGGTGGTGGTGGCCCTCATTGACTCAATTGAGTTGCTTAGAGATCCTCGTCAGAACTATCGGGCAGGTTTGGCCGTATTTTGGGTCCCAGTTTTGCTCAGTTTGATATCAATGGGCTCACTGTTGTCGTACAGGGCCGGCGCCTGCAGGATAATGACGGCCGTGCCATTATACAAACCGACGTAAATATAATCAACAAGAATCTATCGATCACAGTGGCAGCATAGCGCCAGTCCTCCTCGACCTGTGTTTGGATTGAATACCAGAATAGTATAACATCAGTCGTCAGTCATCAGTTGGAACTGAGTCCACTAATTGGAACATTTAATGGCCTGCTCCACTTACCTTGTCGTGGTTCTCACGATTGCCCATTCGTTTGGACACAAAGTCCAAGCTCAGGAAGGCGTTCTTCACCTCGTGGTGTTCAATACTACACAAACTGATCCAGGATTCCTCGTAGTCTTGGCTCGCCTCCTTCGGGTGTCTGGCCAATGGATCGCACCTGCATTGGCTGGCCTTGGCCGAGCCGCAATGGATTAGCTTGGTCTTGCTGTGCTCCTCACAAATGTCGTCGTCCCTCTTGGCCATGAACAGTAGCCTCGGTAGGACGTCCATGTAGAGCCAGCGCTGCGACTTGGACATCTTGTGCGAGGAGGCATTCCGAAAGCTAATATTCAACACGTAGACGGTTGCAACCACTGACACTGTGACGAAGTGAGCGTGAATAGGAGATACTGGCCGAGCAAAGGGACCACAAACGAGGTCGGCGGAATGATCTCGATGAGACAGAGGAGAAATACGTCCACCGACAGGACAATGGAGATGGTAAGAGAAACCTGTGTGATAGAGATGAGAGGATCGAGTGGAGTCGGTAAGTAATTAGTTACAGGTTAGTGTGCGAGTGAGGCGGGGTGGTCGCCACCTGGCGAGTAGTAGTGCAGGCTGCGTGCAAGCTCACAGCCACTGGCCTACAAATCAGTGTTCAGCTTATAATCCAAGTTAATCATTCAATCAAGTGTGTGAGTGTAAGAAGGGCGTTTATATGTTGTGTGTGTGTGGGCGGCCAAAAGGAGGATGGACCGAAAGGAGACTCAAACAACCTTTGTGTTTGCATGCGGACCAACGCCAACTCAACAACTAGAAACTTAATCAATGATGTTTGACAAGGTGGCAATCGATTAAGGGTTCGATAGCATTCAACTTGGCTGGGCTGGGCTGGGCTGAGCTTCGCTCGCTTGCTGGCTGGCTGGCTGGCTGGTGGCCAAATCGATTGGAACCTTTGCCAAAGATTAGGAGGACTTTCATCAGCCGAATCAAGTGGAGGTGGTGGTGGTTGTTGCTGTCGTCTCATCTCAGTTGATGTCCCAATCGATCCTTTTCGGCCGATTCCTTAAGGATTTTCAACTCATTTAAGTGACCAATGCAAACACTGGTATTGGCTACTACGCTCTCGCTTGGATACAACCACCAAGGCCATGACTAAAACCCAATGAAATGGACCGGAGGCTTTCATTGGCTTTAGCTTAAATGACGACACCATTGCATCATAATAACCGGCTCTTGGGCGCCCAACGAGCGCCCGCTCTCACCTAGTTAATGATTAAAGGGTGCTAGTGTGATATTGGACTTGAGTGGGCCTGTGAAAGAGAAAGAGGAGAGGAATAGGAAGTAAGAGAGGGAAATGCAATGAAAAAGGCAAAGAAACAAGTCGGCCTCTTTTTCTTTCTTCCTTTCGACGTTCGATAGAGGCCGAACGATAGACTTGGCAAACGAGCAGCCCCTTGCGATGGCCAACTTGATGATCATTAGAGTTGTTGGTGGTGGTAGTGGCTGCGACGACGACGAGCAAAAGCGGAAATAAAAGCTCAACCAAACATTTGGATGCCCAAATCATTCGCCACCATGAAGACGCCAATAGGAAATACTGCGAGAAGACCACGATGACGACGATGATGATGACGTCCACTGCTGATTGATGATTCTTTTCCTACTACCAAGTACGCGCTCGGCCGCCACTAAATAAGTAAGTTGATTCCGTGGACGAAACAAGTCGTCCACTCGTCACCCCAATCTCCGCCTTCTCCATCTTCTCCCCCTCCTCCTCCACTTATTATTAAATCTTATTTACCGAAATCTTGCTCGTGTTGATGGTCAGCCGAGGCGTGGTCTGATCGGCCATGGGCTCGAGCCGAGCCCAACATTGCAACTAGTCTGAGGCTCCCCACAATGCGAGTCAATAAACAAGACACAACCAATCGCCTAGTTCCCATCGAACAATAATCATCACCTACTAGCAGATGGCCAGGTAGACCAGGACAGACCTCATTCGCATACTGGAAAACAATGCAGTCTCGTGTGCAATTACCGACTCAAACACTCGCCATGCCCACTACTTACCTTTTTTCGTTTGCTGTCCGAAGGCAAATAAAAGACCAGAATGGAGAGCAAGGACATGACCACACATGGAAGGATCAAATTAGTTGTATAGAACAGAGTCTTTCTCCTTAATGTTACGTTGAATGTAATATCTATGAGCCATCATCATCATCATCATTATCACCATCGTCACCATTGCAGGTTGTTATCGCAGTTCGAAAAGGAATTCCAATAGAATAAATCGATAAGTATTTAGATGCACGAGAAAGGGTGAGGTTAGTAATTATGGTTACCTTTGGTCATTTGTCTTGGTCACTCCATAAACAATTCACATATCTCCTCCTCTCGTGGTCGCCACCTCTCGTTTGGACTTACCTTGGAATGCGCCCGAACAACACTCGTAGGTTATCTCGTGTCTGGTGGCCGCTTTTGCCATTACGTCCCATTCCACGTTGAGCAAAAAGTCGCTCAGATCAATTCCAATATCGATCTGGTTGGACGAATTAGTTAGGGCGGTGGAGTTGACATCTGGCTGGTTGATGTGCCTCAGATCGATCTGGTCGTTGTTGGTTTCGATTTGGATTCGGAAAACAGGAATCAAATTTCGTTGTTGATATCACCTAATTGGATGGATATATTTCGATGGCAAGAACAGGCATCACTAACTTACATGATTTCCATTCCAAGTCCAAGTACTGTCAAGGTCGGATTATTTTGTTTGTTTTTCATACGCAGACCATATTTGTAGTTAGTTAGTCAGTTAGCAATAGTGGGAATTATATTACAGCAACAACAACAACAACAACAACAACAACAACAACAACAACAACAACAACAACGACGACGACGACGGTAGTGCAAATACATCAATAACCACTCCTGTCCTCACCGGGCCTCCCATTTCATTTCACTTACCCGAATTTCATGATGCAGGTCTGCCAGTCGAAGGGAAATAAGACACATCTATGTGACAGGAGCTCTTATGTAAACAGCCGGCGGCTTCCATATTATTCGGCCGTCATTATGGACCACAGCCTTGGTCATTATGGTCACCACATAATCACCGTCGGCACTGTGTTTTGAAGTTTCGTACGCCAGCAGTTATTGGATTTGTATTTGTTCAAGTTAGTGGTGATGATGATGCAAATCTTTGTCTGTTCATACCTGGTTTTTGGCCCTATTTCTCGTGAACTCAGAAGGACATCGATATTGATTCGCCCTCAACTTACTTGTTGTATAGAACCAAGTCTGGCCTCCAAATATCCTCGGACGGAATATGGAGCTAGGAAATATATGAGAAAAGGAGATGAAATCATTGTACAGTGATAAGTAAGTAATAATAATTAGGCTTAAGGTAAGTTGATATATATTTGTTTAGTATTAGTTGATTTGTTTTGGTTGATTCGGCGCCGCCGTCGTCCAGTGGTTCTCGAGTTTGCCCATAGGCGGCGCGCACGACGCGACTGCGTTCAACACAGCTCGGCGCCGAATTTTGGCGGAAAAAACAACCCGACACCTTTGTTTATATAGAAAAGACTCTCTTAATTACCTTTGTTATTCCTCCATAATCATCCGGATCCCATTTCAATTTATAGTCAGTCCTCTTGTTCCATCCATACGATGGTGGTCATCATTTGGTATCGCAGGTTCTGGTTTGCGACGAGTGAGTATCCACGACGGTTAGTACAAGTGACAAGGACAATGTTTGGTTTGGTATCCCGCCAACTTACCACATCGATGAGTTGTGACAATTTGAGGCCAAGTCGGAGCTGTAGAGAGTGTCGCTGTCGTTCTGGACTGGCCGAACAGAATCGATTGTACGACATCATCAGGTCTTCATAGAGACGATTCGAGTCTGGATTGGCTTCCACCATTGGCCCTGATATTATCTGGTTCACCACTACAATCAACACGGCGATGGGCCATGTTCTTGACTTGGTTCTGGTCTTGTGAGGTTGTCTGAATTGATTCAATTCCATCTCGTTGGAGCTCGCGAGCATCATCATCATCATCTCTTGCCCGTGCCAAATGGACGCTTGACGACGATCGACGGCGTGTCTTCTTTGCCTCTCACTCTCTCATTCAACTGGACTTGGATACAAAATGTGGATGTTTTTGCCGGCAACGAATCCACGCGAACGACTGGCGAGTTTGGTGCAATGTTTTTGCTACTGCAAGTGGAAACAACTGGTTGGATGGGGCCGGGAGAAAGGAAAGGAAAGGAGGAGGACTGTGGCGGCGACAAGAGAATGCGCATACATCTGGCGACGTGGTTTTGGTTTTGCGCGCGCAAAAGTCGCCTAGCGACTCGGTGGGAGCGGACATAGTTTTGGGCGCCGCAGTTGCTCGCAGAAGAGGAAGAAGAAGAAGCGTTGATGTTTCAGTTTGAGTAGTGGAGAAAAATTAGAACACACAATAGAAAGAATAGTTGGAAGCAACGGACAAAAAGAAATAGCGAGAGACATGAGACTGATGATTGTTTTAATTGATTTTGAAACAACACACTGTTGATAGAAAGAAAAGACAAGCAAGTTCCACATCGACATTGATTGAGCTCATAATCATCATCATCATCATCAAGACAACCGCTAACGGCAGCCCTCGCCGCAAGTGTTTGCCTTCACGTGTGAGGTCGAGAATGGCCACAGGTAGTGGGCGGCCCACCAGTGTTAGCCCGCACTGTCGCCACTGGCACCAATCGTCCACGCAAATGCTGCCAAGCTCATTACAGGTGCACTTCCTCGACTGGCCTCGCCAACACAACTGCTACTACTACCATTACTAGAGCCTAAATAGCGCTGCTGGTGCCCGTCAAACAGACCAAACGCCCTCGTGGTTTCGCTCTAATAGATGTCACCTGTTTAATCGTCACGCATCATCCTGCACACCTCGGACGAAACTCCAAGATGACCAAGTTGGTCAGCTGCCATCACATCAAGAAGAGGCGGCGTCGGCGTCGGCGTCGGCCGCGCCGGTGGCCGACCCGACGGACCTAATTAAGGCCCGAGGCGAACCACTCCAGAAGAAGAGGAGGCGGCGCCGCCAGCCACTTGATTATCGAAGGTTCGAGAATAATTATTTGCTCAAAAATTCAGCGACGACAACGAGAAGAAGAGCAAGAACAACAAGCAATGCTACTTAGAAAACAACACATCAAGACGACAACAACAACAAAGAAGAAGAACAACAACAACAACAAACTGAATGCCGCCTGGCCACTTTGGCTGCTGATTCTCGTCGTCCTCAGCGACTGTCTCCATTATGACAGCAGCAGAATCAACACACTGGACGATGTATCCACGCCGACAACCCCCGAGACAGCTGCAGGCGACCGCCGAGCGGCCAGTCGCTGGTCGGCCGGCTTTGCAGGGCCTCGCGGCGGCCAGCTCGGACGCGAACCGCCTCTATGAGGACCTCATGATGACCTACAACCGGATCGTTCGGCCCGTCCAGAACAAGAGCGATCAGTGGTCGTCCGGCTGGGCCTGAAGCTATCCAGCAGCTGATGGAGGTGGTAAGTATAGAGCTGTCTGCAGGATGCGTAGCTCTCTTAATTAACTCGCAACTGCGTCAATGTGTTCCCTACAAACTGCTGCTACTGCTGCTGCCACTCATGCAGCTGCCCCAAACAAGTGTCAATGTTGTCATGTTTGCGTTGGCCACGACGACGACCACGAGAACAGCCCCACCACCAGAAACCAGCTGGCTGTCGTCGTGGTCGTGGTTGGCCACTTATTTCCAGTTGCATTCAATCTCGATTTTAATATCCCCAAGACGCCAGACGGAGAGATGTTTCATTTTGGCCGAAAGGCGCTCGTTGGTTTGTACAATTGTTCAAGTCAGTTGTCGGAGGCTGGTGAGGCCAATCAATTTGGCCTCGTCGTCGTCGTCGCGTTGCCCTTCCACTTCACTGGAAGGCCACTTGTTTGTTGGTCGCCATAGCCCCCCGTCGAGTATCTCCTTTTGCGACATCAACCTCGTTCGCCTTCTTCTTCTTGTGTCGAGCTCCCCTCGGACGAGATTCATTACGACTTGAGGCCTTCTGGGCTAGTTTCCATTTGCAAGAGTCAAGATTGATTTGTCTGCTTGGCCACTTGTTCAGTTGAGTTCACTTCAGTCGGGTCCGGCCAATCAGCGCCGGATTCAATCAATACACTCCAATCGGCGCCAATTCAGTTCAGTTCAGTTCTGTCCGTCTCCATTCATTTCAATCCAATCAAACTTTTCCAAGTCAGCTTGCGCCATGCAAGACCAACTGCGGCGGGCACATCTGCCAAGTAGTGGCCGCCCTCGAAATCTTCAAGTGTATGCCGTTAATGATGGCAGAACGGGGTTTCAATTGAATTTTCAAAAGACTCTCTTTGGCGCAATTCAAAGTGAGCTGTTTGCGCTTAACTCCACAACTCACGAGAGTGTCAATATCTGCCGCCACCGCCGGCGCCTTTCCCATTCAACTGGTGGCCGAGTCCGTTCCGGCGTCGTCGTTGGTTTCAAGTTTCATCCCGGCGCCAATCTCGCGCACGATAATGTGTTTGTATT
This sequence comes from Oxytropis ochrocephala, assembly GCA_020916435.1. Lineage (NCBI taxonomy): Eukaryota > Viridiplantae > Streptophyta > Magnoliopsida > Fabales > Fabaceae > Oxytropis > Oxytropis ochrocephala. The sequence continues at coordinate 276,578 of JAJHUT010000139.1, forward strand.
GGAGGCCATTGACAAATACTAGCTAAATGAACTCGCCGGCCCCTACAAGCCAGATTCCATCAAGTGTTTTCCGGTTTCGCTCTGCTGTTGCCGTCGCCGCCTTTCCAGATCGAGTTGACTCTCCATGAAGACACCTCTTGCAAGACGTGGCGCGCCCATCCTGCAAGAGATGGGCGCTCCACTGCTGGCGAAATCCTCGCATTCACTCGCTTCACCAACCACTTGATTGATCGATGGCCGGCGCCCTTTGCAGCCCTACTGCTGCTACGGAGAGTCCAGCTCGCCTCGGACTTATCTGCGCTGGCTGATCTTGAATTAAACGTCAAGTGGACGGCGGCCACTTCGCCAAAGGGCCAACAAGATGCCCCAACTAGCTGCTCGTCGACGAGGTGCGTCTGTTAGTCCTCTGATGTCAGGAAACAACAGTTGAAGCCAGAAACGACAGGCGACGCAAAAAGAGACATGTCGGCCGGATCGAGCCGAGCCGAGCCGAGCCGAGCCGAGTCGGGTTCGAGGCGAGAGTTCAGTGCATGTGAAAGCCATTTGATGGCGTCGAGTTAGTTTGGCAAACAAAACAATGGCCGACAACATTTCAGGCCACATTCATGTTGTCGGCGTGAATATTTTGCCCATTTAATGTGTGTAATAATGTCGTTTGTTGCTTGTCGTCGTCGTCGTCGTCGTCGTCGTTGGATTTGTTGTTTTTGGGGCATAGATTTCAACTTTGTTTGTTTTAACTTCAAGTGGCCACACAAAGCCAACCAAAACAAAGCAAAATAATAATACACCAAAATAAAAATAAAGTAAAGTCTCTTCTATCTCCTATCTCGTCGACATGACAAGAGGCGAGAGATTTAGATTTAAAGTAGAGACGCGGCCAGAGGAGAGGCCCCCATTGGCGGCGTTGAGAATATAATGCAAGCCAGTCGGTGGAGGAATATCCAAGTCGAGTCGAGTCGAGCCGAGGCGAGCCTCACCTAGCGACTTCCGCGCCCTTCCGCAATAATCGTCGACTAGAAGAGAACGAGCGCGGCGAAACTCGACAGGCAAACTAACACCAAAACAGAGAATTAATTTGGGAGCTGCTCTTCTCCTCTCGTCTAGTTTACTTATTATTATGTAACAACTTAACAACAACTACTACTACTCCCATTTTAGTGTCCGAGTCTGTCTGTCTGTCGGTCGGTCGGTCGTGCAAGTTCACTCTACTCTTTCTCGTTCGCTTTGTTAATATCAAAACAAACTAAATCAGCGGCGACGGCGTCCGAAACAAACCGGAAAGAGTTGGAAGTGGCCGCCGCCGCCGCCGCCGCCGCCGCTAGATAGACTCCATGTTTGTTTGTTTATTTAACGACTCCGACGACGTCCCTCAGCCAGCCGAACAGCTTACCTTTCTCGTCCTCCTCCGCCTGACCAGTCCAGTCCAGTCGAGTCGGCCGGCCTCTCCTGGGCGCTCTTGTCGTGATTGACTCGTCCAAAACTTCCGGCGGCCGTCCGAATTGTTGTTGATCGAATCCGTGGCCCAGCTCGTCGTGTGTGTGAGTGGGCGCTGTGCATGTCGCCCCTCGAACGGAATGGGCCCACAAGAATTCCCAGGTGAGAGGTGCCATTGATGGTTTTGGGCGCGCGCGAAGTCGCCAACTCTCGCAAACCACAAGCCAATCTAACCAGGTGGCCTCTATCCGTCCGTCCGCCCGTCCGTCCGTCCGTCCATCCGTCCGTCCGTCCGTCCGCCCATCTATCCATCGATCATCATCAGCGTCTCTAACTTCAGTGGTTGCTGCTCGACAACTGTTGCTCTTTAGCCGTATGTGTTTGCTTGTGTGTGTGTCACTGGAACACTTCACACAGCATACAAAAGAAAGAAACAAACTAACAAAACAATGACCAACCACAAACTGGGATTTAATTAATCTCAATTCAATTAGAGAGGCAACAACACAAAGCAGGGCCCACGTCCAGTCGAGTGTACTAATTAAATAAGACCGCTAGCTTGAATTGTAATGTTACAGTGTCATCTGAGCTGTGTGTGTTTATGTGTGTGCTATCTGCAGTAGTTTACATTTTAATTGAATTGGATGTGTATGTGTACGCTGGGCTCTGCACTTTGCTGGCCAGTGAGGGCTACTGACCGGAAGTAGAGGTAAGCGAGCATGGAGGGAGGCTTATCCTTATCTGGCTTAACTGACTTGTCCGGCTGGTTGTGGCTGTCGTTGCTCGGCCCGCCTCCGTCTCTGGCTTCCACTCGCACCTGACACTTGTGAGCCTCCATCACCGGCAGTCACAGCCCCTGAAAAAGGCAAGTCTTGTCTTTCGTTCCGTCAATTAACGAACCCGCGTCGGATGCTTCTGGCGGCCGGCATTCCGGAAAAAGAGGCGGCCGTCGGTGGGGCCAGCAGCGGTCGTTATGCTGATTAGATGCACTCCGAGCGGCGGCAGTGGCGGCTCAGATCACGCAGGTTGATATGATGAAAGTGGCGCCATTTGCGAGCATCGACGGCCCACGGCGACGGCCACGCCAGCGCCCAAATTGAATGCAAACATTTCACGTCGGCCAACTTTCTGGCTGGATGAGCTCAATCAATCAACTCGATTGATCAAACATTATCTTCATTCTTTCTGGTCGTCGTCGTCGTCCTCCTCCTCCTCGTGACCGTCTCCTCTGACTGGCGCCCGTTCGTGGCCGCTTCGTCCCTTCGCCTCATCATCTCATTGACTGCATTGTCGCCAATGCAGCCACTGGCCGAGCAGCCGGCTTGACCAGCCGGCCTGTTGTTGTTGTTCTCGTTGTCCGGCACTGGCCTGGCGACAACCCGCCAATTGAGCAACCACTTAACAGGTTGGTGTCCTTAATATAGGCAGTTGGCCCAACGCCAGCTGGCCAGCGAGTGCACTCCGCTTCCAGTGCAGCCGGCGGGCGGCGGCCTTTTCGAGTCCACCCACCGGCCGCTCGCCTCACCTGGCCGGCCTCAGCTGATTGGCCGCTGGCAGGAGCGGAAATCTCAGCCTTGACCAGTCGATGCCAGATCATGCATATTCACGTGGTCGTAGTCTTCCCATTTGCGCCACCTAATCGACGACGGCCACGCAAGAAGTCTCAGCATCATAATCATCTCTCTCACTTGCCGCCCACCAAGTATTATAAATCTATTAAGGGCGCCATGGCGCTTATCTCGCATGCAGGTGAACTGAATTAACACCTTAACGCAGGCGCGACACAATCGAATGAAATCGGCCGCCCGATGGGCTCAGCTGTTAGGTTAGTCGGCGCGGCCGCCCTCCTTAACACTGCAGATGTGGGCCCATTCATTTTGTCTCAAAGTAATTTAGGACTCCAGGTGGAGGTGGCGGGCGCCAATGCGAGACAGTAATGGGCGCAGACGGGCGGCCCCAATCGATTGACTTTTTGCACAAAAGCTCCCAAAGAGAGAGAGAGAGAGAGTTCAACCAGTCCTTTCTGTGGGCAAACATTAAGTTTAAAATGAATTGGCGAGGCGCCTTTTGGCCTGCTGTTGTTGTTGTTGTTGTCAGAGGCGGCTAGCAAATTGAATGAGCCGTCGCCAGCGGCCAGCGCCTCTCAAGTGGTTGTATTAGATTATCATCATCATCATCATCATCGATGGCGGCGGCGGCGGCAACGTCTTTAGCAGCGCCGTTATTATTGTTATTATTATTATCATCATTATGCGATTGGAGGAGGCCGGACGAGCGGCTGTGCGCAATTACATTGTCGTGTCCGACTGACGGCGGCTGAGGCTGCCGGGCGGCCGACCGACTTTAAAGAGGCGCCCTTCTCGGGCCGGAAGTGGGCACGTCAGGGCTCGCTTGGGGGCGGCAAAAGGGTGGCGGCGACGGAAGGCGCGGCCGGCTTATTCAAATGATCGTCGGGCGTCGGCTGAGGCGCATCATTTAAGGGGGCTCCACGACCACGTCGCGCACTCGCCCAAAGTTGATTAACATTTAGGCCGAGCTGAGGCTGAGGCTAACACTAAGGCCGAGACTTGTGAGGCCGGACGAAGTCGGTGAAGCTGAATGGCCGCCACTGCCAGATTGATGACTTATCTGGTGGGGCGTCTGCATCATCTTCGTGGCGGCTGGTCGCTCGGCCGGCGCCAACACCTGCGAGTCCGCTCGGCTTAACCAAGTCGGCCCCAATCAGATCATTAGACGTGGCCGGTGGTCGGCGGCCGCGCCTCTCGCTCGCTTTGCTTTCTAATTATTCGGTTTGTCTGTCGCCACCGCCGCCACCGCCGCCGCCACTGCCGTCGGCTGGCCGTCGTCATGTTGGCTTGTGTCTGGTCTTTGGAGCTGCAGGATTTGCGTGCAAATAATTTGTGTTCATTTGGTTGCGAATTATTATTATCGTTTGTTGGCGCTGCTCAAGCGAGACGCGGCCCAATATTAAAGTCCACAGCTTTACTGTTCGACTCCTCAAGTGGTCAGTTTGTGTTTGCTTTGGCCAGTGTCAAGCTCGATGGCTGGCTGCCCGACTTATGAGCCGCCAAGAGGACCGAAAATAACAACAATGCAGCACTTTGTTTCTCGCCAGGCCAGTTTGATGTTTCACTCGGCCACGGCGGGCGCCTGTATTTCATGGGGCCAGTGTTCCATGACGCGCCGATGAGAGCCCCGCCGAGAGGCGCAAAATGAAATGGATGACGATGATTGCGATTGCTGTTTGTTAGTTTGATTTAGTTTGGCGCCGTCTGAGCTGCGGCTGGCCCCACGGCGGCCGCCGGGCCGATGGAATTAGAGCAACCACCGGCCGGTCAAGTGGCCGGCGGCACGAGACTGGCGACAACAGCGGCCAGACTGGTGCGGCCAATAAATCAACTCGCAGCTCACTGGCCAGTCCAGTTCAGTCCAGTCCGATCGGGAGTCTCGGCCAGTGGCCGGCCACGAGGCCAGAGGTTCGACTAATTCCTTGCCGAGTATTAGGCCGCCTCGGCCGCCACTACTGCGGACGAAGGCCACCCGAAAGTCATCATCTTTCGCGCCAGAGAGCAGCCTCAAAGGCCAGCAACTTTCAAATTGTTGTAAGCAAAGAAACGTCGCCAAACAACAACAACAACAACATTTATTTATCGTTGCAACTTTGCGACTCAGTCGACGTCCGGCCGGCCTCGCCAGAGATCAGCCGATGTTTCATTAGAGGCGCTCGCCAGGCCCATGTGATGTGATATAAGCTGCAACTCAATTTGGCGAGGCGCGCCTGCAATTCGGCTGATAAAGGCGGCTGGAGGCCACTTTGGGGGCGGCCGAGGACATTTCGCGAGCGCGCCCAAAGTGGCCGTTGCGTCCAGCTCGAGCTATCTGGACGTCTGTTATTTCGGAGCGTCGCTTTTATTGTTTCGGCTCCTCTGTTCGTTGACTCTGTTGGAGTCGGCTCGGCTCGTATCGATCGATCGTCCGACTGGCCGGCTGGCCAACGTCGTCGTCGTCGTCGTCGATTGTTTTAGGCCGGCCATTTGGACACATCAAAGGGTCCATCGGAGGCCAAGCCAAAGCAAATGTTTGTCTGTTTGTGAGCCAGATTCATAACAACCACCGGCTGGCTGGCTGCTGGGCGGCCCGCCGGCCAACAGTAAACGGCCCTGCAAAGATAAGATAATGTGGACTGAGCGACAGGGAAATAGAATCTTCGGCTGCCTCTTCTTCCTCTGGTTGTTGTTGTGCTATTCTTCCTCTTCGGGCCACTTGGATATGATGGATCAGACTAGTGCAATGATTGTGCAAAGGCGCCAATTCAATTCCATTCAATCGGCTCCGCTCGACTTGGATCTGAACCAATTCAGTTCGGCTCACAATCCGAGTCTTGTTTGGGCCACCTCACCTGAAGCTCGCCCAGGTGAGACCAGAAAGGAGAGCAGCATTTTTGAGGAGTTGAGGACAAAGACGAGAGAGAGGGGGCCGGCGCGACTTTTCTTCTCCTCTTTAAATTTGCACGACTCAAAATTGAGTTTCTTTCTGGCTGCCAGTCGTCCTCGTGTTTGGCCGAGTTCTGTCTCCAAGCCATTGAATGGCAGGGCGCCAATAAATTACAAGCCTCCCGTACCTGAACGTTTGCTCTTATCGCAATGAGCAGCCGCTTTGGTGCCGCCACCATCGCCAGCAGAAGGAAATCGATAAGAATTGGCCGGCTCGACAGAAATGGGCGCCAGCAAATTGGCGGCCGGCGCGAGGAAGTGGCAAACGTCGCTTAGCTTTGCTTTCTTCCTAAGTCTCTCCTCTCTTTTTGGTCCAACTTCACAACTCAATTGATGAATTCCCTCCATGCGAGCTGCTCACCGGCTTATTTTGATGGGCGCCCAAGAGCATCAGTTGAATCATTGCAGGTGCGCCAAGCCGAGCCACTGGAGGAATGTGTCGCCTGCCTCGGCCGTCTGTATATTCATTTCTCGTCGTCGTCGTCGTCGTGCATTTGCCGACGACGTAATTGAAGTTCGACTTCTTGGAGGTCCTTCCGGGCGCCTCCATCGGCGCCGTCGTCTGTTTCACTGTCACCTAAAGTCGGCGCGGCCACACACACTGAAGAATTTAATTCAATTGCTTGGCGGGCCAGCCCAACGAGGGCCGCTTGTTAGGTAAACTGCCAGTTGGCTCCTAACAGGCCGACCGACTGGCAGCCGCCGCCGCGCGAAATGATCGATCACCAAACGGAAGGCAACGAGCCAGCCAGTCAGCCCGTTCGGGTTCGCCTGAATGAATGAATAGATGAATGGACGGGCGCCCCCAAAGGCAGCCGCCTGACTGGCCGGCCAACCGACTGATCAAAATAGGGGCCTCGAGGTTTAGTTTTAGTTAACTCGGCGGCGGCGGTCGTTGACGTTGTCGTCTTGGTGCTCGTCTTGTGCGCTAGTTTCACAGCGGCCGAGCCTAAAGTCCACCGAAAAAGATGATTGTTATTTCATAAGCTTCTCATCCTCAAGTGTCGGCGCGTGTCTCTCGGCCCGCCTCAGATCATTGGCGGCCTGGCGCGCGAGGTAAAGTGTTTGCATGAGCGAGTGGGGTACAACCACTTGTTTCTCCAACCTAAGGAGAGGCAACTCAGAGGCCGGTAGATTTGATTCAAATCAAGTGGCGAGAAGCAGCAGCAGACAGGCGGCTCGGCTCGACTCGACCCGACTCGACCCGACTCGTCACAACTCGATGGGCCAAGTCGAGGTCCTCCTTTCGAGTGGACTGGAGTGGTGCAGGTGGTCGGGGCCGGCAAACAACAACAAACAACCTGGCAGCTTATTATCCAACTCATCAAGTCGAGTGCACTCTCAATGCCGAGAGTTGAGTTGCTACGAGTAACTTTGCATCTGACCAGTGGAGGACGACAAGCACCTGGCCGATGATGATCGTCACTGTGAAGAGGCCCTCCCCTATTGTGCTCGTCCCTGTCAAGTAGGACTGGAAGTCTCGTTTGTTTGTCAGAACGACGACGGCTGCGGCCACGCCGGCGACATTTTGCACATTTTTAAATTGAACTTTCGGCCCGACGAGATTCATGGGAATGGCCGGCCGGCCGGCTGGGTGACATTCTCGCGAGGCGCCAGCTGGCCTCCACGACGACAGGTTCGGGCTTGACGGGCGAGCTTCGTGCCAGAGACGACAGGCGACATTGGTAGAGAGAGAGAGAGAGAGAGAGAGAGAGAGAGAGAGAGAGAGAGAGAGAGAGAGAGAGAGAGAGAGACAGCCGGCGCGAGTGGACAAATTAAGTGACGAGCCGAGTGGACAGCACCGCCAGAAAGAGACGCCGACTGTCTGCTTGGAGCCAACAATCCGGCCAAACAAGCAGAGGCCCCTCCCCCTCCCCATCTGCTCTGCTTTAGTCTGGTTGTTGTTGTTGTTTTGATGCAATCTCGTCCGCTTTAATGAATCCATCAAGTCGCCTCTTTCTAGCATTTCTCGCATTCTCCGCCAAAACACACACGAAGGCCGCCTCGAGCGAGAGAAGGCGCCCATCTCACGAGTTGTCTAGAACAACAACAACAGCCAACCAGTGAATTGTTTATTTAAAACGTCGAGCCGACGTGACGAGAGCAAACAAGAGGCCGGCCTCGGTGCCCTTTGGACGAGCCTCTGGCCTTAGTTCTGCTCTGCTCGCCCGACCAAAACCAAGCCAATCAATTGAAAACTGGCTGGCAGAGCTCACCCGCCGAGTAGTAGTAGCGGGCCTCATCTGCCAGGTGAGCTGTGGCGCCTAGGGCTGAATGGGGCCCGCCGATCATCTGCGTCTGCAAGAGAGCCGTCGTCTTGGCGGCTGGCCTGGCCAATTGCTGCAGGTGACGAGCTTGGCGCGGGGCCCAAATAAATCAAGTGTTTCGGCGCGAGGCCAAGTGACTTTTAAGTTTGTCGAGGCCGAGACGAATAGTTGGCGGCGGCTGCGGCGGACGAACTCGAACCCCAAACAGGCGCCAGTTGGGGTTCCTCAATTGCAGTTTCCAATGGAACTTGCGGCGACACAACAACAACAACAACAACAACAACAACAGAAGCGGCATCGATAAAGGCGTCTCAACTGCCTTGAAATTGAAATGTTTGGCCCCAAAACGAGCCGTCCCAAAGAGATTTGTCTGGCCAGAGAATCTCGAACAACAAAGGGAGACGTAAAGGCAAGCAACAACAAACAAGAGAGACACCACCGAGCTACCAACTAGAGAATGCAAGGCCAACAAGGACAACGACAGCAACCACCAGAGGCGGCACCACTGCCACCACCACCACTGGCACTGCCACGGCCAGGCCAACAACAAAGGCCGTCGAGTCTGCCGATGGTGGTGGTGGTGCCAGTGGCGGGCTGCTTGTAATAAAATTGATTGTTGCCAAGTTGTGTTGGAATAATGAGCGATGTAAACATGCGAGCCAGTCGATTGGAAACTCAGTCATGTGTATTGGCCCAGTCGGCGAGTCGGCGCCCACTTTGGAGCCGCGCCGACTGAGCCTCCTCCAATCGGCGCCTGAAATGCTCCAACCGGCAGACTATCCTGTCCGTCCATTGGACTGTTCGTCCATCGGGCCGACCTCAGAGCTGCCCCCCAAAGCAACTCTCGGCAGCAGCCTCTTGTTTGCTTGTTTGCCGGCCACTTGTTATTCACAGTCCGCATCGACTTGCGAATAATAAGCTCGGCGGCAGAGGCGGCGGCGGTCGGAGCAGCCCATGAAAGACAACAACACACTGAGGCGAGGCCCGCCACCCGACAGTGGCCGAAAGTGGCGCCGTCCAAATCGGGGCTTAAGGTGCGATTAGTGGCGCGGCGCCGGGCATTTGGGTGCGCCGGTGTGCTCGACAAGGCCGACCAGGAGGAGGAGGAGGAGGAGGCGCGGCTTATTGAGTGGAATTGAAACAATAAGAGCGAGATAAGCCCGATGGAAATGTCATTGGTGTTTGCAACGATGGAGATCCACCGGTGGCCCCTCTCCCGAATGGACATCGATTAGCCACTCGATCTAGTCCACTCGTCTGGATCGACTGCTGCTGCTACTGCTGCTGCTGGCCCGTCTGACCCGTCTGGCGGGCGGCCGCATCTAATTGGATTGGCCTGTAAGGTTTGGTCTACCTGGTTGGAGTTAATGAAACAAAACAAGCCGGCCGGCCTGTTGGGGATATTCTCTGATAGGCCGGCTGATTGGAAAGGCCTCGTTGGAAGAGTTACCAACAACAACAACAACAACAACAACAACAACAATAAGAAGAACAACATCGACAAACAATTATTGGATAGAGATAGGCATTGTTTGTGTTTTGTGTCCTCCTATCTCGTTGTTAAACACAATCGACATCATTGGTTGTTCTTCCGAGGCGGCCACTTGTTTCCAGCGGCCGTTGTTGTTGGCCTCAATTGCGGTCGTTTCATGTAGAAGTCCTCGGCGGCAGTGGCGGCGGCGTCCTCGTTCTCGTCGTCGTGATTGGCCTTCTTTGCTCGTCTCCGGCCGACTTCTTGGCGGTTGTGGCTCACTGCACGTGATTGGAATTAATTGGAATGAACAACAAGCCGGCCGGCCGCCCCTCATATAATGGCCGGGCGCTCGTTTGCACTGCAAGTGGTTGTTGGCGGCGCTGCTGCGGCTGCATCTCATATCGTTCCAGCCAGAAAGCCACTGAATTGGATTGGCTTGGATTGGCCTCTTCTTCGACGGGGCCCAATTGGCGAATTGTAGCTGTTTGTTTGGCTCTGCCTTCAAGTGACTCCACCGGCAGTGGCAGCGGCGGCGGCGACAAAAACAGAAGAAGAAGAAGAAGCGGAAAACTTTTCAACTGTAAATAAGCAGCCAGTTTGCGGCTGAGGCGGCCCTAAACTAAAACAACGACTTGCTGCTGCTCGCCGGAGGTCTACGTGCAAAAGGTTGTCATTTCTGTTGGCGCCGTCTGTCTTGGCTGACTTATATCTCTCGTAAGCCAAGCAGTCGAGGAGGACGACAAGAAGAAGAAGAAGAAGAAGAAGAAGTCTACCTCTTTGAGGCAGGCGAATGAACTCGCCTTTGCGCGCCCTTCTTTTCTCATTTAGTTCCAAATCGCGTTAGTTGTTTTCCACTTCTGCAGGTCGTCTTCGTTGTTGTTTGTGTCGTTGAATAAGATCAATAAATAAGATAAATAAAAACAGTTAAGGGACTTTGTGTCGGCCTCTTTTTAGGCTCCACTTAACTCTCAATCAGATTTACTGCTCCTTCTCCTCCTCCTCCTCCAACTCAGCCGCCAAGTGGCTGCTCACCCCTCGACGCGCGCCGCGAAGGCGCCACTTGTCGCCCAGTGTTGCCTGTTGGATCCTCTTCCAGCCACAGCCACCGCCGCCGCCTGTCAAATGATGGACATTCAAGCACTGGCGATGTGCCCCAAACGGAGGCCAACAATAGTCTCGCCGTCAGGCCCGAAACAATGCAATCCTTCTTCTTGTCTTCTCTACTTCTTGGGTTTCAACGCGCGCTAGCCAGCAAGTGCCCATCCACGAGCCCCAATCCAGACAACTAACCGAACTCCCTCCATCGCCACATTAAACAATCGCACATACACGTAATCCAATCAGAACTTGAAAAACCAAATGATGACCATAAATGTCTGGCTGAATCAGGTAAGTGAATTGTGTGTGTGTTGACTGGAGAGCATTAGCGGCTATTGCAACATACACATTTAGTACATCACGTAACGACCACTGGCCTCGATTGACAACTGGCCAGTTGCTCACTTCGGCTCACATAAAAATAGGCGCCTCATGGCATTGGGCGCGAAAGCGAGCGACTTGATTAATCATCCAATTTTGTTGTTGTCGTCGAGTCGAGTCGAGCAGCGGACATGGAGACCAAGAAAACAACTACAACTACTGGCCAGTGGCCACTACTAACTAACCGAACTGGAAATCATTTGGAACGTGAGCACTAAATTGATGAGCTGACCACCCGACTCGGCTCGGCTCGGCTGCCCGCCAGGCTCTGAGCTCCTTGAGCCAATGGCCGAGCCGGCAACAACAACAACAACAACAACCACTGGATGATGTAATTAGATCCGTCAAGTTGATTCAGTTAAAGTCCGCAACTATGGACGAGCGTCGGGTTTGCCTTCTGTGGCAGTCCATTGGTCGGCTGATTGGTTGGGCGGTCTTCTTATGCACTTCCTTCCTACTTGCTCGCCTCTGCCTTTGCCTTTGCCTTTGTTGTGGTCGCCAATGAAGTATTCCTTTCCAATGCGAGGCTCACCTCGTGGAATTGCAAGCCTCTCGCCTTGCAATCCGATTATTCAACCACCGCCGGCCACCTCCACTTACCTTTGGGTGGGGGCCGCTGCGATCGCTCATCATCATTAGATTGTTATTGCCATGATGATGATGATGATGATGATCATCATCATCATCATCGCCGCCGCCGTCGTCGTGGAGGCCGCAAACCAGAATTTATACGTCGGCGAGGCTCAAATTTCACGTTGGTTCGTCAAATTTCCACACAAACAAGGCCGCCACTTTCGGCCGTCCGCCAATCTAATTAAATAATCATCATTCTTCATTTGTTGACGTCGACTCGAAGGCCGCCGATTTGTTGTCGCCGCCCCGCCGCTGCTCCAACAATACAAACAGAGTGTATGTCCCTTGATTTGTTCATTTGTTTGTTGACTTTGCTGGCGCCCCGAAAACACACACACAATTAACACATATCGGCGACATTGCAAACACAATTAGATTATTATATTGTCGGCAAACACAACAGTTACAAGTCACACCAATTTGGCATTGGCAAGCGCATTTGGATCTGTAGTTGCATTTATATTTGCAGCTGCAGCTGCAGTTTCAGATGGGAGGGTTGCGTTTACATTTGCACCCGAAAGCAGCTCAATGATTGTGGGCCCCACGAGGAGGCTGGCGGCCGAACAACATCCAGCACCAGCTGCCGGGCGGACGTCAACGTCGGCTCCAGTCGTCGACGGCAATTGCTCGGCAATTATTTCAACGTTTCGCGTTCAGTGTCCGACCATTCTAATGAGTTGTTAATTGCCAAATGGCTTCGACTTGGATCGGCGCCGCCAAAGAAGCCATCGAGACGGACAACTACGAGCTGAGTCTCGCATGTCGTTTGGCTTCCAGTGGTCGTCGGCGTCGTCGTCAATCGAGCAACACTTGACATCATTGCGAGGGGAGTCTCGTCAACATCCGACGTCGCCAGATTGTCATCTTGCTGGTCCTGTTGTGGTGGTGTCCTCAAAGGCGGCCTCTCGGCCGAGGCGGCCAGAGCATCCGCTGGGAGACACACACCCCAAATGGACGCACTCTGATTGGCCTCCCCATTGTAGGCTACCAGCTGAGAGTCGACAACGACTAAGACGCCGACTAAGACGACGCTAATTACCACCAACTGGGCCAATTGATTTCTCTCTTTCAGTCAGGCGCTGGCACAGAGATGTGTGTTAATGTGGTCGTCGTGCTCGTCTTCGTCGTGCTCGTGGCGCTTGTGGTGGAGGCGAAAGGAAACGACTTTCATGTCGACATTGGTGCCGAAGAGAGCACAAAAGTGCGCTCGACGATTTGCTGCTGATGACAAATGGACGGCCAACAAGGCGAGTCTTTGTCGTCTCCGTCTCCGTCGTCGTCGTCGTCGTCGTCGTCGTCTTGCTTTTGCCCCTCGTATTGGTCGTCATAGGCGCCAATCAGCGCGACAAACCTCAGTCGGCTTGTTGGCGGCTGGAATTGGCCCGACTCGAACCACAAAAAGAAGGCCACCACCACCACCGAGGCCAGCAGCGGCGGCGGCAACGTCGAGCCGAACACTACAAGAACATTTGTGTCTATTTGCATGGTCGTCATCGTGTCTTCCAGGGCGTCGATCGGCCAGCCAGCCAGTCTGTGGTTGCTGGCCGCCCCGAATGGAACCACCGACCGCCGACCGCCGACCGCCGACACAGATTCAAACAGTTGCGCTTAGTCAGCTCTGGTGGGGGCGCTTCCACCCCCACCCCACACCCACACCCGCCCCATCGTGGGCCCTCACGTAAACTGGCCCAGCAAGTGAATGGGCGCCCCAGCCGAGGCCAGTCCAGTGGCTCCAATGATGGATGGTCGGACGTCGGCGTGTCTGGCCAGCGGCCAGCGGCCGACACACAACGAAACCTCCGGCGGCGGCTCATTTGTCGGCCCCACTTCGGGCGACGCGGCTCAATTTAGGATTTGAAAACAAAACGGCCGCCAGTTTGGCCAGCCCAAGGCCAGTGTGGAAGTGCGTGGAATTATGTCTTCGCTTACTGTTCGGCCATCCATACTTGCAATCGCAGCTCTTTGGCGGCCCCTCACTCGTCGTCTTGAAACAATATTTCTCTCTCTCTCTCTGTCTGTCCCTCATGTCAAATAATCATTCTGAGACCCGTCTCGAGTCCAATTGACTGACGCGACGTCGTCGAGTTGTGCTGAATTGCACCGCATCCAGACCGAGCGTCCAGTATTGCGGACGTCGTCGCCACTCTCCTGGTCGAGTCAGTTCTAATAAGCGCAAAGGGGCCGAATGTCACCATGGCCATCAATTGTTCGCCTCATTGGAACGACGGCGGCGGCCTTCAGCTCGTCAGTGTTGGTGCTGGTGTGCGCCCGCCCGCGGACGTCTGACCGACCGAGCAAGGAATTATAGCGACATTTGCGACCTCTTTAGCGACCGCCCAGTCCCTTGCGGGCTGCCGGGGGTGGGGCGGCACAGCCTCGGCAGCCGCCACGAGATAATCTCGCCAATGGGCCCAATGCCGACTGGCCTCTCAATTGACTCAATTAACATGGTGTCTGTCCGGCTGTCGGTCTGTTGACGACGATGGACGCCCATAAGACGGCCGATCTCGGGCTTACTCGGAAGCGGCCGAGTGCGGCCGAAAATCGAATTTGAATCGCATTAGCCATTCAAATTTGCCCTCCATATTCGGCCCCCTCCATTGGAAAGGGTCTTAGGGGCGATTCTGGCGGCGGCGGCGGTGGCGGCGGCGGCCGAGCTTTACAATTGTTGCGCTTTGAACGAGCACCAAAGTCCGGCCGTCATCTTGTTGGTGGTCGTCACACGATGATCGTCATGTGATGATCATTTAAGGGCCCAACCCTCACGCAAAGAACCTCCACTGCGACTGTATCGTGGACTCGACAGGCAGAACGTTATTTTGGCCAAATGCAGCCGATTAAACTGGCCGTTTCTCTGTTGAATAATCTTGATAGATTCATTCATGGTTGTTGCCTCTTCTCAGGCGGCCGGCCAGCCAGCCTCTGGCTTAGCCTTCCAACTAATGCATGCGGCCTGATTGCTATTCTAAATCTTCTTGAATCAAAAATCATCCAAAAGAGACGCACTCCTCTTTGCGCCCGTCCAGCCTTCCAGCCTTCCAGCCTTCCAGACAGCCAGTCAGCCAGTGCAAAGCCCACTTGGGCGGCCATCCATTAATTCATGAATGACAAATTTGAATTATAGCCACGAGGAGAAGGAGGAGGAGGAGGCGCCGACTGGGATGACCTGGCGGCTGCCGGCCCCAGTCTACAGTCTACCGTCTACAGTCCACAGTCCACAGTCCACAGTCCACAGTCCACAGTCAGCAGAGAGGCTTCACGAGGACCAGCCGGCGGCGGCGGCGGCGGCAAAAGATGACATCTTTCCGGCCGAGGGCATCAAGATTATTCAAGCATTGATTCTAGTGGCGCCCACGACACACAACCAGCGGCCCGCCGAGTGGAGTCCTGGCCGGCCAGTGGTTGTCGGGCCGGGCGCGCATGATTTCGGTTAGCTGGTTGTCGTTGGCGCCTGTCAGGGACGGGACCAGCCTCTGGTCCGACATGGCCGATGATGTTGCCCCGAGCGCCACCAGCTAGCTCGTATCTTGTCATCGTTGTCGTCCTAGTGGTGGTTCTCGTTGTTGTTGTCGTTTTTGGGGCCAGATTTTTTACACAAAAGGGCAACTTTTGAGCGGCCAGGACTTGACGAGGAGGGGGCGCGCCACCGACGGAGGGCCAAACAAGACGATGATTATATTTCGAGTTCGTTGGGGCGCAACGACGACGACGACGACGAGTATGACGATGATGGCCGGGTTTGCAGTTGCAACAATCCAGCGCCGGCCAACCTCAGGGAGATCCTCATCAAGACCACCGGGCGGCCGGCGCCCTTTGTCGTCCGCATCAATTACGCTTCATTTGGTCGCACAAGCTGCCTCGGCCGCCTGCCTTGAGCGGTAGTTAAGACCCGCGACGGCCGGCCAGGTGGACGGACGACTGCTGGCGGGGGCCACCAGCCGAGCGGACGGGCGCCCTGACACTGGCGGCGCCGGCCGAGGCGGACGACTAGGAGTAGGAGGAGCAGTATAAAGGAAGAGGAGGAGGAGGCCCATGAATTTTGAACTAAGCGACTGGCCCTGTCCACATGAACGACTCCTCGGCGGCAGTGGGGCCACCGGCGCCACTATATGCTCAATGGGACCAACAGTCAGCTACTGTCTGTCGATCTGACTCTCCGGGACTCTTTGGAGCAGCCGCTACCTGCCACGGGGTTGACAACGACATCCTCGTTTGCTGGACTCTTACTCGAGAGGACGTCTGTCGCGGGTCCGCCAAATGAACTAACCAGTCCAACGAGAGGCAGCCAGGCCAGTTTACAATCTTTTCATTCCTCGGGCCTCATAAACTTTGGTTGTCTTTGTCATTGTCTTTGCATACAGTCGGCCAGTTATCTTGGCTCTTCTCCCCTCATTTCATTAGTGTGTTTACGCCAGACTACACCAAAAACAAAACTAATTCCTATCCATCTGTTCATCAGTAACACTGTATATCCACTTGCTAGGCGGGCCGGCTGGAGGTGCCGCCACCGGCGCCCGCGCCACTTGCAAATGTTAGCCCGGCCAGCCACCAGTGTGCATAGAGGCGCGAGCAAGTTTTTCATCTCGCCCATAGGCCGACACCTGCCCGACTAACAACCACCACCACCAGCCGACAGACAATCCACTTTTTCCATCCCATTTCAACTCACGCCAGCCCATCGCCTTCTCTTTCGTTGCATCTCCCTCGTTGCTTGCTTAACTAAAAGTAAGTCTCGGCTCGGTTGCATACAATTGCCTGGTTGTGGTGGTGATGGTGGCCGCTGGGGCGCCCAGCTGGCTTGCCGCTGTCACCAGGCGCCAGCCACCAGAGGCCAGAGTCGCCGGGCGCCAATGTCGGCAGCCCATAGCCTCCACTAGCCGGCCAGTCCGGCCGCCGGTCGCATCACCACAGCCAATTGAGCCTCTAGTAACGTAGAAAATCCAACGAAGCCGCTTAACTTGTCACAATGAACGATAAAAAGTGGTTCGAAATGAGATTAGCCGCCGTCCATCGTAACGGCCCTCTTGCTATTGCTGCTGGCCTTCCTCTTCATCCTCTTGCTTGTACTCGCCCTCTTATTCTCAGTCGTCCGTCGTCCGCCCCTTAGCTCTCTTCCTCGCTGGCCCACGACACACAAATATCAATCCAATTGCAACATGAGAGTCTGTTGGGTTGCAATTGGCGCTAGCACTTCTTCCATTGTCGGTCCTTGAGGAATATATGGAAATAAGATGGACCACCACCACCACCAGAGTGGGAGACCCTCTCAGAGGAGACTGCCCATCCACCCCGCCAGTGTCCACTCTCATCTGGGCTCCTGTCCATTCATTCTCGAGCACTAGTCCCCATTATTAGCTCTCATTCATCCCAAGCCACTCCAACCTTTCCCCTCACTGTCTACTAGGCCACTAAAGTACCCACACAGGTTTCTCTGAGAGCGACAGCTCATCCGATTGGGCCTGAGGCTGATAATTGGGTCTCTTGGAACATTGAATCGATGACAAACTTGGGTGGCCTCCTCTATCTGCCCCAACAATTTCAACACTCCCAGTAGGTTCTGTTTGTGTACATGTTCAAGTTAGTGTGTCCATCGTGGAGCGTTTGTTGTAGCCAAGGATTGTTGTTGTTGTTGCATGAATAGCCATTGATTTAATATGTTCCACTAGTTGTGTTTGTCTATCATATCTCGCGGTTTGATGTCAGATTTTATATTATCTCGCTGGACATAAACAAGCCTTGCCTCTACTCCGCTCGTCTGGGTCAAACATTATATTTTATTTATCTATCTGGTGAGGCTGCTCCGGCCGAGGCTGATGCCGATTGTGAAAACAACAACAACAACTACCATGACGATAACGACTTCTATTGCTCATCAAGCCTCGGCGTCTACTGTCTCGCTTCTTCATTTAGGCCAGACGAGAATGCCACTCCATTGCATCGGATGAAGCCTCTCTTACAATCAGGGCACATTTGGTCCATACTCGACGGACGAATTGCCATGTCCGTTTTGTGTTTCATTTTACTCGATGAAACGGGTGGACGGACCGATAGACGCAGCCACTTGGCTTAGCTCGCTGGATAAACCTCCAATGTAGGCCAACCATTTTGGATGGATACAGGAACACCATTGCAGTGCCTTAATTCAAATTAATATCAGTCCCTTTTTGGGTCTTTGTGTCAGCCGGTTTGTATGTTTGTTTGTTTGTTTGTTTGTTTGTTTGTCTGTTTGTTTGTTCGTTCATTCATTCGTTCGTTTGCTGGCTTCCACCATTGGCCTCCACCTCTACACCATTGCAACTCTCAGCCAGTCCACGTTCCTTTGTAAACAATCTCGTTCAAGTGGGACTAGTGTCTCCCATTTGTATTCTAATTTAGCCCAACTCAATACAATGACTCCAATTCATTCTAATTGTTTTAATATCCTATCCAAGTTGTCTGCGTTGTCGGCGGCTTCGATGAGCTTCTTGTTACTGTTGCTTTTGACGCGCCCATGGCTCGGTTAGGTGCCGTCAATTTCGGCTCCTTCGCCGCCGGTGGCTGTGGCGATGCATCGATCAAAGTGACGTCTCACTAGTCATATGACTGACGAGACCAAACAACAACAACAACAATGGGCCCCAAGACGATCCACCGATTGCGGCACAACCGCCGCGATCAGCTCAATATTATCATCATAAGACTGCGGTTCCGAATCTGAGCCCTGAAGTGTCTCTCCAACAATGGAGGGCCAAATACTCTAATATATATCGATTTAAACAATCGGCAGCGCTCCTATGCTCTCCACTATTTTAATGATTCAATTGATAAGCTTAACTAGTTGGATTTGTCTAACGTAAGCCTGTTGTTGGTATCATTGTTGACTCGTCTCTACAATTTCCAGTCATAACAACAAACATACAACTAGTGTAGCGGACAATGGACCTCTACTTACGCATATACATGGATACGCTGTCGCTTTTATTGAATCAAAACACTATCACCGTGAACGTTTCCTTCCTGGACCGGCCGCATAATATCAGTCCCGACGAGCCCCGGTCGTCTAGGTGTCCTCTCCTGTGCCACCACCGCCAGTAACGCTAGATACTCGTTTAATGACCGATGCCGAACAACATCAACAACAACAACAACAATAGCTACTGTTTTGGGTGTCTAGATGTTATCTCTCTGTCAGATTTCGAGGCCACCAATGGCTCTCTTCATGTGGTTTTTCAAGTGGCCATCGGACGCCCGTCTGGCCGCTTGCCTCCGGATGGTGTCGCCCCGCCCCACCCCTTCTCTCTCTCTCTCTCTCTCTCTCTCTCTCTCTCTCTCTCTCTCTCTCTCTCTCTCTCTCTTGTCTTGCCTTGGACCCCCGCACTTGTGTCGCCCGCCTTGCCTCGGAGATGTCGACGGCCAACGGCGCCACATCGACCCCTGCTGGCCCGGCAACAACAGCAACATGAGGGTTAAGCAACAATAAAAATGATTTATTGCTCTACAAATAAATCCTTCCTTCCTTCCTTGCGCCCTTCCTTCTCCGGCTCCTTCCATCCTTCCTCTCGGCCTTCCATCGCTGTGTTCTCTGGCCTGCTCTCAAGCTCGACAAAAACAGTGATAACAATGCAACGTCTGGCCAGTGGTCTGTGTTAATATCGATCCTTGGAAAATGGCGTAGAAGGCGGGAGAGGCCGCCCTGCCAACACGCAGTTATTTCGGTTGGCTCGATGTACGTCTGTTTGTCTGGCCGGCTGTCTAGACTGAACTGAACTTGACTGGACTGGATATCTCGATGATGGCCAACCAATCGTTAGTCCTGAGTGGACACAAACATGGTGGACTTCTAGCTGTTTGTAATGGGTAAGATTTGAAGAGTTTGAGTTATATAAATACACGGCTGGGCTGTACACAGTGCGATGGGGCCAATATCATTGCAATTTCTTGACTTGAAAATGTGATGGCGGGTGTGACGCCGATGACCGGCGTCTGTAGAAGCCAGTGTGAACACAAGTGCGTTTATTAGCTGCCGTATGCGGGTTGTCGCAGTGGCCGGCACGCTGGTGGCCAGCCGGACGATGGGCCAGAGTTCAGACTCGGGCCCATTTCCCCAATACATGGGACGGGATTCTCGTCCACTGCCAATCGACAAATTCGCTGGTTTGACTTCCGATTCGTTTTTAGAATTGTTACAGCGCACACCGGCCCTTGAAATTGTTTTTCCCCTTCGTATTGAGGCGGCCATGCCTTGACTCCTACGGGGGGAGAGGCGAACACCTCGGCTCATGTTGTCGAATTGGTCGGTAGAATTGTTCGCCGGCGAATTTGGGCGCCAAGTTCGTCGCAGCCTGCAGATGCCCATCTGGCGGCTGCCCATCACGTCTTCTACACACAACCTTAATGCCATGCAATTGTTCGGCGCCCCTCCATGTTAATGGCGTCGAGAGGTCCTCGGAACGACGCCCAACAAGATGACGAGCGCAACGTGGAACCAACGTGCATGCACTGAACAGGGATGGATGTTATCGATTTGAATTTGTTGTCGCTGCTGGTGGTTGTGCTTGTGGTGGTGGTGGTGGTGGTGAGGCCTTGTCGAATGGGCCCAGCCCAGTATTTGCAGCTCTCTGCCACTTGTCCACTGCACTAAATCCAAGTGTCCACTTTATTATCTAAGATAATTTCTCTCTTTGGGCTCTGGCGAAATAACAGCAGTAGGACTAGATTTGATGATCAAGATGATTCAAGTCGACGATGACGGGCCTACCAATCGCTGGTGTGCATCGCACCACAACCAGCAGACACAAAAGTGTTTCACTATACCCTAAGACGCTTGAACACAACAGCAGCAACAACAACAACAACAACAACCGTGTCAGGCCCTTTGGGCGCACTAATTTCCTTTCGACAAACAACAGCCGGCACATCAAATTGAAGAAGATGTAGTCGGTACTGCCACCGTAACAGTTACTTCAACCTCTACTAGCCAACGATTACTAATGATAAAAATAGATAGACAAAAGAAGCGCAAGAACAAAAAGGAGCCAGACGACGGGACGAGTTGTAGAGGCCTTACGGTGAATACAAATACATGTACCATTTTAACAGTACTTGAACTAACTCTACCTCTTATCATTGCATCTACAATCCAATCGCAATATATTTACGTGTGTATGTTCTGGTACCATTGGCCTGTGTCGTAACGGAACTCAACTAGAATGAAACGGAATGAATTTTAATGTAATGTAATGACCACTTAAAACAACGCACACATACACATACACCAATGATGATGATGATGATAATCAACTTATTGGCCCGACATTGGACCATGGAACCTTCAATCGGTGGCTACACTACTCTACAAAACAAAACCACCGATATGAAAAAACCTCCCTATGATATGATGAAAACAAATGCAATATATGAATTGCTCAAATAGGAATGGTCCGACTATAAGCTCAAGTGGGATCCGAAAGAGTATGGAGGAATTGAGGATATCAATTTGCCTGCCGAACAAATTTGGTTGCCAGATATTGTACTATATAATAGGTTAGTAGTGTATTACATGGCCTGCATGTTGATTAGATTATCTATTTGTCTCTCCCTATCTGTTGTACTTCCAACAACTAACACTAATTGATTTGATACTCATTCCATTGGACTCATGCACAATCTCGACAACAACCCAGTGCTGAGGGTTATTTCGCCGTGTCCATAATGACCAAGGCTAAGGTTCGTTTTGATGGCCATGTCACCTGGAATCCGCCCGCAATCTTTAGAAGCTCGTGCCAAATAGATATAACTTATTTTCCATTCGATAGCCAGGATTGCCATCTCAAATTTGGGTAAGTTGTATGATGAACTGGGCAGAGCCGATTGCCAACGCCTTAGGAACCCGTGAATTACTGGAGACGTCCGTCCATCGGTCGAGAATGAGTGAAAACAGGCTTCCACTGGTCTAGAGATAGTTGGCCGACACAGTTCTAGCAAAATGCACCCTCAACAAACGCATCGGCCAGCATTCGCTTGCAACCAGCTTGAGTTTCAATCACAGCCTGTGATGGTGCGGCTTCTGGCGTTGGCGGCGTTACTTTGGATAAGATATCTCATTTACATGATTAGTTCATCATTCAATTTGATTGATTGTCTCCATCAAGATGAGAGCTCAGCTTTAGTTACTAACAGAGCCCAATGGTGTACTATTCTCGTTCTCCATCCATCTCCATCTCCATTTCCATCTCATTCATTCCGCCTCATCTAACCCTCGCCCTCACTGAATAATCAACCCGTGCAAATGAAATCAATTCAACTTGGAATAACCCTCGCGACCACTTTAATCATCCTCCTCGTCCCCATCAAAACAATCTCCTCCCCTACCCACTGATATCACCACCGTCGCCAATACCATACTCAACAACAACAACAACAAACATCAAACATCAAACATCAAACATCAAACATCAATAGGAGTTGGACCTTTGGAACTAAATTAGACCTTAGACATATCAATGATACGGAGGAACAATTGAAAGGAACCGATTTTAAGTGAATATTATCAAAATGTCGAATGGGATATAATGCAGGCGAGCGCGCGAAGAAATGTTATTACATATATGTGTTGTCCTAATGACCTTTATATAGATGTAACCTTCAATTTTACACTTAGAAGGAAGCCGTTATTTTTACACTGTTAACCTCATACTGCCTTGTATAGGGATCACATTTTCTCCTTCCTCGTTTTCTATTTGCCATCTGATAGTGGCGAAAAGGTAGGTAGCTAAAGAGTTATGATGATGCGGGGCCACCAATTGGTTGCTGGTGGCGCCCCTCCCGCTAATGCAAATGCAAAACGCGTCCAGTACCACTACCTTTCGTCCACCTCTACCACTACCACTACCTCTACCTCTATACGATCTGTGACGCTGCCAGCACCAACACCAGCGCCAGCGCCACAACTAGGGACTATATATTCCAGCCTCTCCTCGCTCGGTGGTAAGATGATACTAAATTAAATTAGTATTCATGGTGAAATATGAATATAACGGCGGAATGGGTAGATGGATGGATGGTCGGTCGAGCTTGCTACCTGAGCTTAATTCATTCGACTGGAATAGCAAAACAATCAATACACGACGACGGCGACGGCGATGAAAAGGGACACGACGATGATGATATTGATGTTGATGACGACAAATGTGTCGAACTCATTTGCCAAGCTCGTTCCTTCTCTCCTCCTGAGTATTTCCAACTAACCAACCACCAATATTCACATACACAACAACAACAACAACAACAACAACAACCCCAATAATAGGTGACACTTACCATTTCAATCCTGGTCTCGTTGATCTTTTTTTATCTGTCCTGATTGAGACGATTCCACCAACTTCATTAGCGATGCCTTTATTGGGCAAATATCTCGTCTTTACGATGATCCTCATTACGCTATCAGTTTGTGCAACTGTTTGCGTACTCAATATACATTTCAGGACTCCGTCGACGCACCCAATGCCGGCCTGGATCAAACGCTGGTGCATGGACATACTGCCTAAGTATTTGTTCATGAGTGTGCCCCAATATCAGAGCCAACAGGCCAACATATTACCCGAGCAACTAATTTACTTGCATAATCAAGCCTACGCCACGCAAGCGGTCAGTATACCGATCAATTGCAACAACAGCAGCAGCACCAACAACAAACACAAGTCAATGGCAGGGAAATCATCACACGGCAGTGCATCAGCAAAATGGTAACTTGCTCGCCATTGATGGGGCGGGGGCGGGAGCAGGAGCGGGAGCTGTAGCCTATTCTGGCGGAAACCAAGGCCAAGCTAATCAAGCGACTGGAGGCCCGAATATGCCGCATCAGCTATCAACGGCAATTGATGATCGTCAATCCATTCTAGCTGGCAATAACATCAACAACGGCATAGGCAAGATGAATATGGTTGAGCAGATGAATGATGTTGTTGGGAGATCAAATATAAATAATAATAACAACAACAGCAACAACAACAACAACAACGGCAGCAAGAAGAAGAGGGACAACAAGAAGGATAGACCAAAGTTATCGGCCAACCAGCAACGTTCGAGCAGTAGCAGATCGAGCGGCAGAAATCCCCTTGGAGCAGTTGGATGCGACTAATCTAGCCAACCCTTTGAATAATGCAAACTCGAGACAACTACAACAACTCCTGCAAGAGCCGGCCTCTTCTTGCCATACCTCCAATCAGATGCGGCTAGACGTCTGCAATTGCAACGCTCGCGTAGCTCCGAAAGAGACAAGAGCAATAGCGACAACCAGCCGGCATCTATGGCACCACCACCAGAGCCGGCGCCACCACCAACAACCAGTGATGGAGGAGGCCTCACGCGGGCGCTCGGCTCAACTAAGAATAATAATAACAAGAACTATTGTGATAGCGACCGCCAAGTAGCTCAGGTGAGATCTAAGTCGATGGAAAGATCGATGTTGACCATTAATGTCGATAGCGGTGACAACAACAACAACAACAACAACAACAAAGCAACTAGGAATGATTCCTCACCCAAACAGCCAATTAAATTGCCTTTCTGGCGTCTATTTAAATCTTCGCCCAAGTCGACCACCACTCTGAGCGATAAAAGTGATACGACACAGGCGCCAGGGCCGAGCCCGAGCCAGCTCTCTCAGCAGGCTCGCCTATCCATGGCCTCGTCCACCTCGTCGGCCTTATTCGACCCCAACGACGACTACCAGCACCATAGACACTTCCAGGCGCGCGCCTCCATCTGTAGCAACAACCTGTGGCGAGGTGGGCCCACTAGAAGGTGCAGCCTGGCTGTGCCGCCCAACTACCCCCACCTTCTACAAGCCACTTGCTCAATTACAGCAGCACCAACACCAGCATGTGTCTGGCCCAAATGTGAACACCATAAGTGGCGGCTGTTCCATTATGGCACAGGCTGGCCAACATAGACACCCACCTGTACATCATCACGTTCACGGCGAGAGAGCACTCAGAGCAGCACCTCGTCCACGACAGTCCAAGAGAAGAGCACCGTCAGGGCGCTCGTCTCGAGGGCCGCCTCAAATCTAGTGACCCGAGCCAAGCCACAAGCCATGGCGAAATTAGACGATCGCGAAATGGAGCCAATCACTTCGGGCGGATTCATTCGGATTGGGGCACAATTTCCTCATCCCGTCAGTGCCATTCCACCTCGACACCAGCAGAACGTTGAGACCGAGAAGGCTCAAACGTTCTCTGGCCATCTGCCAGCGCCGCCACCTCCACTTCCACCTGCGGATTTCTCGGGCCCAACGCCACCGCCGCCCCTCTCGGTTCCCATCACTACCAATCCCAGATCATGCAGATGCATCAGCAGCAAAAGATCCAGCAACAGCAACAACAACAACGATCAATGGGTGGGTCACAACAAACGATAGATCAATCTTTTGGACGCGACAATCCAATAGAGATGGGTCGTTACGCCGATCCTCTGGCCTCCAGGCAACACGCGCTGAACAATTCGTCCATGATTCGGGCAGCCGGCTATATGAACCAACAACAACAACAACAACAACCCATACTATTCGGCTCAATTAGGCCAGCTGGATGTGAGGACCAGAATCGTCACACCCAACAGCAACAAGTTCAACAGACCAATAGTCAGCCAGTCTTCTTAGCTGGCCCTAATGGACCCATCACCTTAGGACATCATCATCATCTTCAACAACAACAACAACATCAGGTCGGCTTGCAGTCGATGCCCAGATCGCACAGCACCGATCACCGCCTGTCGAATATGATCGCCCTGAACTATGACAATCAAGCTGGACACGGCACAACTGGTCTTCTAATGGGAGCGGCTCATCGTCAAATCAACCAATCCGATGATAGACAACATCCACAACAACATGGCGTGATGCAACCTCTTCCAATCAATTGGAATCAATCCCAACCGGAGCCAAACAATACAGCGGGCCGAGGCGCAACTGGCCCGAGCTATCTGCCACAGAGACTCCAAAGACAGCCCACAATATACTCGTTGCATTCTGGATTGGTGGGGGCAGCAGGCAGTGGTGGCGGTGCTCATCGTGAGACGAACTCGTCCATTAATTTTGTGCCATTGGAGATGCAAATTAGACAATTGCAGAGGTCCAACAATGTTGGCTTCAATGCTGAACACCAGACTTCGATAGATATGCTGAGAAGGAGCAGGAGTCAGACGTCACTGAACAGACGTAGCAAACTTGAAATTGGAAATAATTGTGAACAATGTGCAGTTAGTGGTACTCGTGGCTAGCAATCATCGGCACCATCACCAGCATCATCAAGCGACGGCCGGCTACGAGCCATCATCGTCGTCGAGGAACATGCTTACAGTGAGACCTAAGAGCGAGATCAGGGCCGACTGAACTTGGCAGGCCGAGCCCAATTTGATGATAGTGGAACCACCTTCAGACAGTATGACGATGGTGGTTGGGTTAGGAAGCATGAGGACGGCGCATTGCAACGACTGCTCGAATCCGTTGATGTTGAATAAGGCGAATACATTGGGACATGATGATTATATTAATGACAATCTGAGGATGTCAGGTTTTGTTGACTCGAATAATAATTTGGCATCTTCTTGTCGTTGCAAAACAACAACCACTGGCGCTGGCGCTGGCGCCATAGTCCGATCTCGAGTCCAGAATCTACATTCGGCCGGCGGCTCCTCCTCCAATCATCTCGTTGCAAAGAACAATCTCAATAATCAGCTGAGCACGTTGGATTTAATGAAATTGGTCAATGAGGTTGAGAAGGCCATCCAGAATGCCATGTTCATTGCTCAACATATTGATAATTTAGATGAATTCGAGAGTGTCAAAGAGAATTGGAAGTATATTGCAATGGTGATAGATAGGATATTTCTAATTATATTTTTATTTGCCTGCATCTTCGGAACAGTGGCCATATTCTCGCTAGTTCCCTGGTCAATCTACCTGACAGACAAGCCCATCGAATTACAATTGAGACTGCCCCAGAATTGAGACCTGCAAAAAGTCCTGGAGAGGAATGAATTGGCGGCCACCGAAGCGCTCGCGACAGACCAAATCCAAGCGCTATTTCGTGTCCCACACCATAAGTTGCATGAAATCCGCGCAACCGGTGGCGGCCGCCGACCATTGGAAAGAGTTGAGATGGGCCAGGCGAGGGGACGGGTCGTATAGCGAGTTGTCCACACGTGGCGACCACCTTGTTTCCAAAATTTGAATATACCTATCAATATTAATTAATAGTATACATTGTTATCACTCTAAATATTATTGTTGGTTCACCATTATTATCATCATCATCATTATCTATTGCAAGTAATACCCTCTCAACTAGTATTATTGACATCGACATCATCGCCGGGCATATATAAATATATACATACATATTATTGGTATGGATCTCAACTATGTCAGATTTGATGTTGGACATTATCTGTATTGTTGCCATAAGACAACCATTGAGAAATTCAAAGATTCCGTATTGGCTAAATATATCTCACCCGAATTTGATCGACGAAAGTCAGGACTGGATTATATTGTAGTGGATAGAGATGGGAAACATTTTGGAGCCATATTAAATTATATGCGTGACCCGAATTCGCTTAATTTAGACGACTGGAATGAAAATGATCTCACCGATTTAATGAGAGAGGCTGATTACTATTGCCTACTTGAACTGATGGAATTATGTGATAAACAATTAGATTTGCGTAGGCATTCGAGCAGCTATCTGACGAATGGAATCGAGAATGTTCCATCGAATGGCAAATTAGAGGTTGTTTTTGGGTACTCAAATCTGAAAACAATATTAGAATCAACTCAAAAGCAAACATTTGTGATCAGCTATAGAAATATGAGAAATTTCCACATCGACTCGTGGATAGAGGAACTGGTAACAAAAATTTGTGATCATAACAAATTTAATGTCTATTGTTTGGCCGACAAAGGCGAACAAGTCTTGTCACTCTTCGGTGGCAGATCAATAACCTCGAAGGATTTTATAATAGCGGTCTACGAGCCACCTAGGAAGGATTACTTTTCGTTTGCTCCTGGCGCCCACCTATGATAGGTTCAGAACACGCAGGGACAAGTATAAGTACAAGTTATTCAGGTTCTGGATATCTATCCAACAAGAGGGTATGCCTGATTAAAGTTGACCAGTGGTAGGTTGATTCGTGCAATGTCTCGCCAATAGCCATCGACTGATTGATTGATTGACTGTTGCATAGCTGCTATCGTGACATTATGTGGACGAGTAAATATTATCCAATTTAATAATATATGAATAAATGACATTATATCTTCTTAAAAATAAACAACAACCATAAACAAAGTCACATGATTTTCATTGTTGTTTGGCCGCTTTCATCATAATGAAAGCCTCCACAGCCTTAGCTAGTTTTGGGTCAATCTCTGTGAAATGACTCAACACTTTAACAACTATCTCCTTGTTCATTACCAAAGCCAGATGGTCGGCCAAATTGCAGGCTAGAGTTCGGCGGTTCTCCTCGTTCAGAACCTTATTGAATAGTATCCTCGGCTGACTGAAGTTGTCGTCCTGGCTCAAATCCAACCTGCTGGTTGAGCCGACAAATTGTTGCTCGTGTTCCATGTATTTGCCGTCCGTTAATTTGAGGCCCTTGTATTTGATACTTGGCACATAATTAGGTAGAGCACCATCTAGATTGCTGTTGAATGTAAGTCCATCGCAATATGTGGGCGAAAACACCGGACAACGAGGCTTATTGACAGGGATGTCGGCAAATTTACACTCAACCTGTAGCGCTGGGCGTCCGGATAGGACATGATACGACCCACAAGCATCTTGTCGGGCGACGGCTCGATCCCTGGAACCAGATTGCCCGGCCCGAAGGCCAACTGTTCCACCTGGGCGAAATAGTTGTCGACATTTTGGTTCAGTGTCATCTTGCCCACCTCGATCAGTGGGAACTCGGCGTGAGGCCAGGTTTTTGTAACATCAAACAAATTGAATTTTGCCTTCTGGGCGTCGGTCAGGCTGACCACCTGAAATTTAAGCGTCAACTGGGATGATTTCCATGCGCAATATTGGCCTGTAGATCCCGGATGGAGTAGTCAGGATCGAGGCCGGCTATCTTGTTGGCACTGGCCTGGTCCAGGTTACGAATCTCCTGGTTACAAATCCAATGGAATTTAGCATAGAAGGCCTCCTTTTTGAGTTCACCAACCCAAACGTATTCACGCCAAAGCCATGCATGTACACCTGAAACCATCTGGTATGCCCCTCTCGGAGAACAACATCAATGTCGTATGTAATGTCTCAGGTAGCAACGAAATGAAGTCCCAGAAGGCGTCTGGATTCTTCAGATGAGTCTTTGGGTCTCTCTTTTGGGAGTGAATAAATGAGCTGAAATTGATGGGATCCTCACAAAGAACACTGGCAGATTGTTTCCAACCAGATCCCAATTACCTTGTTCGGTATAAAACTTGACGGCAAAGCCTCGGACATCCCGACACGAGTCGGCTATGCCCGACTCGCCGGTGACATGAGAGAAACGAGCCACGACAGGCGTCTTCTTGCCCAGTTGACCAAAGGCGAGGCCTTCGAGTATTTGCTTATCTCGTTATTTGTTACCTCGAATTGACCGAAGGCGGCCGCCCTTGGCATGGACAACTCGTTCAGGTATTCGTTCGCGATTGAAGTGAGCCGTCTCCTCGAGATAGGCCACATCAGCCAACAGGTTTGGTCCGATTCCTTGTAGCCTAATAGAAGGGAATTCAATTTGTCGCCGACTGGGGCGCCTGACTTTAGAGTCAAACGTCCGGCAATCTTTGCCGGGTCATGAGGAGTGTTTGGGTCCATCTTATGGGAGGTCTTATTTTCTTTGGCTCTAAATAACGATAAAGATAAGGATATGAGCGATGGTTTTGGCTGATATGAATGAGTATCCAATGATTTTACGGCCAATGATTTTGTTGTTGATGGGCTGGAGAAAATTGTACAGTAATAATGGCATCTCTTCTTCAGGTAGAGGCAGACGACAATCACTCTCGCATGAGATGTGATTTACGAGCACAAGCAAAGCGCAGTAAAACCCACAGCCAATCCAATACCTGACTTCTCCTCAGCTAATTAGTGTCTGCCTGTTGGTGTTCGTCTTCTCTGTTTCTTTTTCATGTCGTATGAAAGTTTACCTTGAACATTTGACGATCGCCCAGAGACTTCACTCGTCGTCGTCGATGCTTCAAATAACACCGTTAAAATCACCAATTGGTTCACTTGAGGTCGAACGAACTAATTTTCAACTGGTCATGCTATTCAGAAGTGTTTTTGCATGCCCGTAGAGCATCAGGTGCCTATGTTCTACTACACAAAGCAACAGAGTCAATCAGTTGTTACCTGAACAAAAAGCAAGACGACGACGTCGACTACAAAAGCAAAATGAAATATTCAAGTTTACTTGTGCTACTCATCATCTTCGAATTACATTATCAAAGTATCAATCCAAACGTCCAAGCTCAAGATGTGACCAAAGTAGGAAAACTGAGAACTACTTCTCTCTATTAAAACAGACCTCGCGCCAAGGGGCTAGCTATATGAGAGAGTTGATCACTTCCATACCATTTGGCAAGATTCTCTTAGCGGGTGGAGCTCTTTTTAAGTCTGTTCTTCGTTTTTCTACGATTGCTCGTCGTACTTGGCCCGATACTGATATTGGGCGCCATGACCAGAGAAAGCACAGACGCCACAGATCTATTGAGACTGTTGATTGAATTCTATAATCAAGTTATTGTGGCTTTGGACGAGCAAATGAGGCCAAACCGAGGACAAATCCAGGCAGCTGCCTGACGACAAATACCACCTCGTATCGATCAAGGAACCACCGAGAATCATAACGCAAATCATTCATTCAATTGTGTATTTAATTACTGTCGATGCGTAGACGGTGAACATTGGGTAAATGCCTTCAAGGGATAAGATACGGTTCGTAATTTATTTTAGTATCAATACAAACATTTCGAAAATTAGGTGGATAATAAAGATGGTTGAGTTGTATAACGACGAAAATTACTATTATTATAGTGGTGCACTAATGATAATCTTGTATCGTTGTTTCTAGATTTGGGGTCTTGCATTGTTTATGTGATGGGTTGTCTTTGTATGTCTGATATAGTTATCTTTCCACGAGAAGGTTTTGTTACAATCTGGACAGGCATAGGTGACACGATCAAGCGAATGAACTTGCAGGTGCCGTTTTAAATTAGCCTTCTCTCTGAGAAGTTTTATAACAGATGTTACAATGATGCAAACGACCACGAGAATGTTGCTGATGTGAGGAGGAGGATTGATTACTTGATTGGCCGTTACTGCTAAAATTTGCAATCGAAGTTCTATTGGCAGCCAAAGAATGTGATAAAACTTGCAACTGGCTAGTCAATTGTTGATGCTGATGGTGTTGTTGCTGGTGATGATGGTTGTTGTCGTTGTTGTGGTGTTGTTGCTGTTGGTCTATAGCTAAATGCGTTAGTTGTAATGATGGCGTCAGATTGTGTATGTCTTGATTATTGTTCAGGTTTCTGGTCGATGTTGGATCGTTGCTTGCATAATTGAACTGGTGACTACTACCATCTAATGATTCGCCTGTCACCATTGATTGCTCAAGAAGTTTGTCGGGCCTGGTATTGGCACGGTCATCAAGTTCGCCATGTCTGGATTGCTGATATGTTCTGTTGAATGCAGCTTGGTTGTGACCGGAGGATGAGGATGAAGTAGTCCTCTTGGCTCTTTTGAAGCGTTGATGGTTGTTGCCATTCGTTTGCTTCGATCCATTGCCATTAGACCCTTCAGCTGGACTTGTAATCATTCCATCTATATGAGACAATCCGCTTATTTGCAAATTTTCGGCACTCTTAACAATACTCATCAATTTTTCTTGTGTAACCGTTATCTGTCCTCTATACATAAAATCTACAATCAATCTGAGATCATCTATTTGCATATCTTTGATTACTATGACAGGATAATGAAATGGGTTCGCTAGTTTATCAAATAAACTGCTAAAATAGGTGGAGCAGGCGGCCAATACCAACTTGTGGGCTTGCAATTGACCATTGGCACAACTTAATGTCACATCAACTAGCCTTTCGCTAACATACATCTCCTCGAATATCTGTGACAAGCCTGGCTCAGGCTTTTGATACAAATAAGTTGGTTATTTGACATAGTTAATTCTTTTCTGTTTCTATTGGTGGGCGAATGATTACAAATGGAAATTAATTTAATTCGACCAAATTCGATAATTTAATTAAATTCATTAATATATTTTAAAATGGTTAAAATTTATAGTGGTGATTTGATTCAAGTGGATACCAGTTTAAAATAATATAAATCCATTCTCGACGTTCCCTTGTTTTGGTTTGCTACATAAACAATGAATCATTTTAATGGATAGTCCGTTAGAATATACCAAAATAAACTCCATTCGATGATATCTTACGTGCAATGGTCAAACTATTCTAATAAAATTGATTTAAATTCATTTGATTGATAATTAATTGGATATTCGAATAGTTGATAGGAACAAATCAATAGATTTGATGGGACTTGCGCAAAAGTTGAGGGCGAAACAGTGAATTTTTGTTCTGCCTTCTCGTTCGCTTTGTACTGTCAGCAGCGCTTTGCCGTTCATCGAGGCCAGCCAACGAACACAGGAACGAACGAACGCACGAACGAGAGGCAACGAAAGAGCCAACGCAAATATCTCGTGCGTTTCTCGGCCATTGCACGTTAGATATTCTTCAAGTTCATCATTCTATTATACCATATCAACGAGTTAGGCTGATCCATATAGTTGGGATAATGATATTGTGAGGATAACCACTATTATTATTATTATTATTATGGGATTGTTATTTAGATCCATATTTATTATTGTTGTTTATTCCTCTATAATCAATAAGCATTATCATAACGAATAATTATTATTATCATCACCGCAGGAATAAATAATTGAAGGAAGGACATATGAAGATATAGAATATATTGTGAAGATAATGTCTCATGAACATTTGATTGCTGGTATATTAGGTGGGCTAACATCTACAGTTGTTTTGCATCCATTAGATCTATTAAAGTGCGATTTGCCGTCCAAGACGGCCAGTCGAATTTGAAAAAATTATAAAAATATTTCAAATGCATTCAGCACCATAGTGAGAGAAGAGGGCTTCAAAGGTCTCTACAAAGGGAGTTGCGCCTAATTGTATTGGTGCAGGCACGGCCTGGGGTTTGTATTTCTTATTCTATAACTCCGTCAAAAGCAAATGCTAGAAGCCAATCCACAACAGCCGTTAGGACCCCTAAAACACATGACAGCAGGTGCTTGCGCCGGAGCACTCACGACAGCTATAACAAATCCCATCTGGGTCGTTAAGACGAGACTATGTTTACAATACGGCAATGTTCCTGCTACGACAACTGCTGGTACCATCGAGGTGCTCCTACACCAAGTGCAACCGCAACAACTAAAACAACAAGCTCACTGCCAGAAAGCAAACGATACTCAGGCACCTGGGATGCGCTCAAAAAAAGTTTACAAATATGAAGGTGTCACTGGATTATATAGAGGTTTTGTACCAGGCCTTCTAGGTGTTTCGCATGGAGCAATCCAATTGGCTGCCTATGAAGAAATGAAAAGAGCTTACCTACAGAGGCTAAATCTTCCGGCTGATCATAATATGGGAACTTTACAGTATCTGACTTGCGCGGCGTTAAGTAAATTGTTAGCAGCATCTATAACCTACCCTATCAAGTAGTCAGGGCAAGGCTTCAAGATCAGCACGTCAATTATGAGGAGTAATTGATGTAGTTAGACGAACATGGAGGTGCGAATCAACCATAGGTTTCTACAAGGGTTTCAGTGCATATCTGTTGCACGTTACTCCGAATATCTGCATTGTTTTCTTTGTTTATGAGACAGTGACCAAGGCTTTCAAATAGGGCTTAACTATCAATTGTTCTGATCGAATTGTTCTGTGTTGATCTATATCATCATCAGCATCATCATTATCTTCATCTCATGTGATCAACTAATTAATTCACTAGTAATCTCATTATACTATAGACTTTTCGTCGACCAAACGATGATCTCTCATAGTAGATAAACTTAACAATATAATTAATTTAACAAATCCTACTAAATTAGTCAAGATATTAATTATTCATTATTTTTCTCTACCCAACATTTAATCTCATTCATTATTACTATGGTTACGAATCAACAATATGTGGTACGATTCGCGTTAACAATAACTGTGTCACTATTTGTACATATAACAATTTAGGAACGAGAGTGTACGAGGATTCTACAAAGGCTTAGGACCATCATTATTGCGGGTTGTGCCAGCAAGTGCAATCACATTTGTTGTTTACGAAAAAGTTTAAAATTTTGTCGTGATAATTTGCGGCCACAATTAGCGCCTAACGATGTTCCGCCGGCCCTCAGTCCAAAGAAGTCCAATGATGGCAAGAATTAAACATGTTCACAGATGTTGAAGGTGGTTTGAGATGGTCTACCTGACGACTATTGTGATGTAAGCCATTAGCTTAGTAGTCTATCGACGACGTACACCACCACCACCAACTCCGCCAGCATCACTTCTGATATTTTTGTCCTTGCCCAATTGTTTTCTTTCCAGCTCATCCAGTCTCTTGAGTTGATTTACATAATTTCCTCTCGATGGTGTCAGCTGGGAATCGACAAAGTAGTCGGATCCATCGTCTCGCAATACCCTTCTCGGTCGGCCCCTGTTTATGAAGGCGTTAGGCCTCTGGTTGATCAGGCGCTTAAGGCTACAATAAAACTTGAGTGTGGTTGATAATTTCATTGCTAAATTGATCACCTAGGATTGAGCTTATCTCTGGCGCTCTTTTCCTCTTCTCTTGCGGTGATTCGGATATCCCTAAGTGCTGGCGCCAAGACGTAATATCCTGCGGCAGCCACTGATGTCAATATAGCAAGAGTGATTTTGAGTAATCCAAATTTCTTCATTTGGTTACACTGATAACCTACAATTAATGTGTTGAATGACAACTAATAGAGGACAATTTCGTGTTAATGGGATATCATTTGAGGGTTGGTAATAATATTTGTATACCATCTTATTATTTCAGATGATGCATTTTGGACAGAATAAGATGCGGTGTGTTGCATTCGTAACAAAACAAAACAAAACAAAACAAAGCAAAATTATGTAGCACGATTTCTGCGAAAGAGGGCGCGACTGTTCTCACAACGTTCGGCACGCACTACGCAGGCGCACGAGCGAATTTGGCACAAAACGTTCGGTGCAGAGAACAAACCTCAAGTTCGCCGGCGTAAAACTTGGCTCAATTGAATTCGCTCTCTGTCTGCGATAACATCACCCAATTCGCATGTTTTCTTCTGGTTAAATATCTATCATCAAGAAGATAACAAACGTTAATATCATCACATGAATAAGTTTATCAAGAATTTTATCAAATAATAATCAGTAACAAGATAAAGTTAATATCAATGATAATCGTGAAACAGTCAGGCAAGAAAAAGTCGTTGACAAGAAATGAAATCAACATTTTAAACAACAGTTGGCCGCCAAAGACGTGAAGGCGCCAACGTCAACACCTACAGAACTTACCTGAAGCCAAGGTCACCTTGAAAAGTATAACCATTGTTATTGAGAGAAAGAAAGTCATCCTCATCAAGCTCAACTTATACTAGTAACAGTAGTAGTTTTTCATAAGGAGAAGGGTTAACCTAATTTCAGTTTATCATCATTTACATCAGATACAAGTAATAGGCAATACATATACAAAATGAAGTCAATTATTACATACAAGATCGCCATCTTTATCATAGTGTTATTGTCACCTGGCGTTCATTTGGCACCTACAAGTGACACCGACTCACATTCAAGTCTCACATCAAACCAACACATACGGACAAAACGACATCATAACGACGCAGGTAAGTTTGTTTCTCGCCTCTCTAAAGCGATCATAACTCTTTTCCTTTCCTTCGCGTAAGCTCGACCATCTGACATTCGTCCATTATAATGATCGATATAAATCGACTTCAAAGTCAAGTTGTTGTTGTTCTTTCTTTTCGTCTGGTTATTTGTGAACACATGGCGACTCGAAGAAATCGAACGAAACCAACCAGAGTGCCAACAAACGAATCGCTTTGAACTCATCATAGTATAACAAGAGGCATCCTTTAAACAAATACAACCCAATTTTATTTGGCTCCATTTTAACGCGCGCCTCGTGTCGTCTTATTTCCTCAAACTTTTGAGGCTACCATCAATTCATCTGAATAGTGGTAATGTTGTGCTTTATGGTTCAGCCAGAGAAGAGCGACGCATGAATACCAAAGCAACCAGATTGAGAAACGACAGATGTGCCGCTTGTTTGGGCTTTCGTTGTTTAACAACAGAGGTAGGCCGCTCGGTTCAAGTTCTGGTTTTTGCATTGGCCTTCCATTCATTTGAATTTCGTTGTTGTTGTTGTTATTGTTTTGGTTTTCCTTTGCTGGCTGCCACTAATACTCATCGGGCGATTTACGAACGTCAGCCGGCTTCTGGTGGTGCTGGTGATTCAAGTCTTGAGCTTTCTGGTTCAATTCTGGTCGTGGTCGATTCATGGTAATGGCCAATGGCATCGCGAATGCAACTCTCTCTTAGTTGGCCTCTAAACCGGTGAGCAAACAAAACAGAACAACACAAGCGAGGCGGCCAGCCGATGGGCCGACAATCGCTTTTGTCGCCGTCGCCGGCGACGACAATAACACCACGAGTAACAGTTAGAGTTTGGATTTTTGGTTTGCCATTGGAAATTCATCGCATCGGCGAATCGGAATACAATGGAGTGTCACCTTCATCAGGACAATCGTACGCCGAATGGACACCCTCCTATGCCAACTTCTCTGATTCTCTTTAGAAAAGGCGACAAGAGACGTCGACTTCCTTTGTGAATTTCTCACTTTTTTTACAGAAATTTTAATTCAAGCCTCAGAGAGACGACGACCACGACGACGATTATTTTGCTCATTCATCGTCTTCTAGTTACTGTTGGCTACTCATTGTTGTTTTCAGAATGCTTTCTGCTCGTTTTGGTTGAATCTCTCAATCGATTCCGAATTCGCTTTCCAGTCTTCGCCTACTGGTTTGGTGTTTGATTGAGAACAACACCCCAACTTGCTTATGGCCCACTCATTCATTGAGTTTCTTTCATTAATATCTGCCAACTAAAGCAGTTTTCTCCACAATGATCACACACTGATCCGAACCAGAAATCGACTCCCATTTTGTGAGTCGTGTCGACCAGTGGCTTGCACAATAGCCAATTCATGTCCTTTCCGCCGATCATGAATCGGAAAGAGTCGATTCAAGACGACGGCAGCGGCGGCGTCGTCCACGTCTTTAAGAGGCCATGTGCTCATCAATTTGGTCAGCACCTAAGGCAAGTAGGTTGTCGTCGTTGTAGGCGCCGCTGTCGTTGTTGTTTTCGGCACCAAATTGGGTTACGCCAATGGAAATCAGGCCACCACCACCACCGCCGCCACTATTTTTGTTGTTTGGCTCGGACTAAGATTGAGTGGCTTGTTAGTGGGCCTAGTTTTGTATTCTGCGTTGCCTCACACAAATTGGAGCAAAGCTCACCGACGGACCATTTTGCTTGAGCTGACCGAACGACCGGAATGAAAGCATTACCTCTGAGGCAGGGGCTTGCGATCCGCGCACAATAACAATAATGAATAGTGACACTAATTGTACCTTTTGCGAGGCTATTGGCTATTCGGTCTTTCGGCCCTCTGTCCGTCCGTCCGTCAATCAGCGAACCAAATGCAGTCGCTTTCACTCAGTCGGACAAACAGTTGGCCAATGATTGAAAGAATCAATCTTGCGCAACTTCCGTTCGTCGTCCCCCTCCAGTTGGACACGTTTTCTACACGTCTACTCTCATTTTTTAAGCCAGTTTATGGAGGCTGATAAACGACAGACACGCGCGTTCTCTCTGTCTCTCGAGGAAATCCACTCTGTGGCTACAAATTGCTCAGCATTTTGTTGGTCTCGGGAGCCTTTATGATGTAAATGTGTTCGCTGGCCGAGGACAGGCTGGAGGATCCCTGAGATGTGAACTTCAGTGGCTATTTTATTTGGCGTTCGCGCTCATGTTTTAATGAATGGACAAGAATTGAGTAGGCGG
Source organism: Oxytropis ochrocephala (assembly GCA_020916435.1). Classification (NCBI taxonomy): domain Eukaryota; kingdom Viridiplantae; phylum Streptophyta; class Magnoliopsida; order Fabales; family Fabaceae; genus Oxytropis; species Oxytropis ochrocephala. The sequence goes on from JAJHUT010000139.1 coordinate 314,574, forward strand.
AAGAGGAGCCTCCAGTTTCATTGCGACCAGTTCAATGCTAAGCGGCTTATACAAAAGACAGAAGCTCGCGATTGTGAGCGATGAAGACGAGGCCAATTTGATGATGAAGCGCGCCGGCCGAGTGCGCCTTCAATAAATTTGATGATGAATTTTTCCGTCCGCCCGAATGTCCGTCGCTCGGATGTAGTAGTTACGAGAACAAACTAGATGGACACACTAAATAACATTGATGAGATCTGGTGTGGACTAGACGGAGAGTTTTATAACATCCAGTGGCAATCAAGTAGTATTATTACTTGTGAGTGCCGTTGCCATTTCATGATGATTTGATTCCAGAGAATTGGAAATTCGGTCTACAAGTTTCAGTTTCGGCCGAAAAGCACTCATTTGAATGCCTTTTGGTTGGCTGGTCAAATTCGTGTCATAGCAAAAATGTTGCTCGTGATGATGTTGATGATGGTCGTCCTCCTACTCATCGTACCCATCCTCTGGCTTGCTCGTCATGGATCAAATTTGATGAATTTCATCCTCTGGTTGTTGTTATTGTTTCTCGTTAATTTAGTTCACAACAGAACAGAAGCGGCGATCGGCGAGCCGTTGGATACTTTACAACGACAACAATGTGGACGCAGTCGAGCATTAAAAGATGCTCTCGTCTCTTGCTTGTTTGCTGCCAATGTCCGCTCTCTATCCTTTCGCCTTCACTGGCATGTGTTTGTAGCTGCTGTTTGTATCCTCATTTCTCCCTAGCAAATTGACGCCAAACTACAAACATGAAGCCGCCTCTTTATTCGGCCGCCTGAAAGTTGACGACGATGATTATGATCATCAACAACTCTTGGAGATCCTTTCGAGAGGCGAATATTTTCTCTAATTAAATGGCTCGCATACTATATCGACGCCGCCGCCGCCGCTGCCGCTGCTTCAGCCGCCTTTGCCTCGGCCAACAAGTGCCGTCCACTGTTGTTTGCTATCAACTTTTGTTCATTCATACCAGAACTCAAGATGATTTGCGGCTTCTCCGTTCTAGTCCCGCCCATCCTGCTAATCATCGTTTCTGTGGCCAGTGGCGCGAACATGTACGCCTGCCATTTGCGGCCAACACCTGGACGGAACGGATTATACTGGCGCCAACTGAATTGATTGATTTGATTGGCGCCGGCCGGTTCGTCTACCAACAATGGGCCAACAGACGGCGGGCCCCGCCTAATCGCCATTTCAATAGACTAGAGGCCAAGTCCGCTTCTTGTTCGTTGTACCCATCGACACAACAATCGTTTCGTTTAACCTGGCGCCGACAATTCACCTTTAATTAAACTTTCCTCCTCCTGCTCCTCCTTCCTTCTTCACTCTTTTTTCTCGTTTCTCTCTTTTGCTAACGATAACAATGGGCCATAATGGAGGACCAATTCAAAATTGATGGCCTCCGACGGCCAATACACGAACGATGGTTATTGAATTCAACCGAAACGAGCCCCAACTTCATGTTGAATATTCCCCTCGCGCTCGCCTCAATTGTTGGTCAATTTTCTTGTCACTGTCGTTTCCAATGTCGTCGTCGTCGTCGTCGTCGTCGTCGTCCCCGCCGTGGTTCCTCTTCTCTCCTTGCCTTTGGGTGATTTTAAAACACTTGGTGGGCGTTGGCAGCGCACAGCCCTCAGCGGCAAAAAGTGAGTCCCCAACCAACGACTAGAGCAACTTGATGATGGTCGTATGCAAATTGTGCCCACTCGCCACTCGAGTTGGCTGCCTTATCGCCGTTGGACATCGAACGATCCGCAGAAACAACAATACAGACCTACGACGAGTCTCTCTTGGGTTTCCCTTTTGTTTCGGTGCATCTTTAAGGCTCGTTGCTGTGTTCAACCTCCGGCCGAAGAGACATTCTCGGCAGAATTAGCGGCCATTGGTGAGATCAGGCGACAGGACAACGCACGACCACGACGACATTTCAAATGGATTGATCGCACTCGGATGCGCCTCAGATTTGATCGCACCCGTCGCCGCTGCAAGTCGTCGTATCCTATTCGTTTCGCGCTTTGTGTCTAATTTTTGGCCTTCTTTGCGTTCAGGTGGGCCTGAATTACAATTTTGTCCCGTTCACTTTGATCGGCCATGGAGCTCACGAGCGCCAATCGTCCTCATGCCTGTCGCTGGTCAATCCATTTCGATTTAATTCAATCCAAGTCGATTGATATGAAATTGGCAGTGCTGCGGCTCGAGAGGAATCCGAGTGGAAGACCTATGAAGAGTCAGACGTGGGGGCTCTTCGTTCTCGCCGTAGTTATTGTTGTCGAGTTCGGACTCATCTGGTGGCGCGCAGGGGCCTCTCGTCTACTCAGATCTATCAGTGCGCAAGTTTACCTGACGGCCTGCCAGGCGACCAACCAGCCGATGGACCCGCGATGAGGGCACGCAAATTGGTTTACCTGTTCCAGCGCATCAATAAATTCTCGCTTTCGGCCACTATTTTTATTTTCTCTGTCTCTGTCTCTTTCGCTCTCACTCTTCCCATCTCAGCTGGCCACCAACTTCTTATTGCTCTGGTGAATTCTGTGTAGGTAAATGTTGATTACCTGACAGTAAAATGGTATTCTGTCTCTCTCTCTCTCTCTCTCTCTCTCTCTCTCTCTCTCTCTCTCTCTCTCTCTCTCTCTCTCTCTCTCTCTCTCTCTCTCTCTCTCTCTCTCTCTCTCTCACTTGTAGTGCTGCCATTAGAATGCTAGAGTCTCTCCAGATTCTGTGGCCTGAATATCAAACAGTTAAACAAGGAGAAGTCCAATACAACAAAGAAGAGCCACGGTTAACTATAAATATGGCCACACTTCAAGTTCACGAGCAGAATTTATTTTATAAATTCTATTGAAAGCTCTATTGATCGAATTAGTTGGAGGCTAGAGAAAGTTTACTTCAGCTCAAACTGGCAATGTTGCTGTGTCCAGGTTGTTGTATTTGACACGTTGGCACGAACAGACAACAGAGTGAAATATATCACCTTTTGGAATCTTGATAGCTTTCCTTTCAATTCAGAAAGGACAGCCGCTTCTACAATTCTTATCATGACCCATTCCAGTGACGAACTTGGCTTGAACTTATCGATGCCCACAAATCGATAACTTCTCTCCTTCTGGCGCGTGTTGCTTATTATCATCTATCGTCCAGTGTGTTTTTGTCGATAGCAATCAGAAGAATACAAGAAATTAGCAACACGAGAGTCGTCAGAGAATTACATCACCCAATTCGACTCATGAGATGCTGGCCGACTGGCACACAATGCCTATCGATCTGAGGAATCTCGTCGTTCCTCCATTAACTTGCCATAACAACATCAACAGCAACATTCACATCAACTCTCCTGACGATAATGATGATTTTCACTATTCCAGATACATTAGTTTTGTATGTATCTGTGCAGTCTACTGTTTTGTTTTACTCTCCTGTAATTTGATTTAGTTTACCTCTCTAGTTGCTTTGTTGTTGTTGATGATGATATGTTGTTGTTGTTGGTGGTGGTGTTGAAGCGACAAAAGCATCAACATTTGAGGTTGCCCAGTGGTGGCACTCGGCCTAGTGACTGACTTTCTCGCCGAAAAATCCACTTAACGACGGCGAAACTTTGATCAATTTTAAACATGGCCCCAACTCACTCTCTCACTTATCTTGATCGACGATCTCTTGTTTTCTAAATGCCTCTCTATTGCCGTTTGCCGCCCAAATTGACCAGACCTCGACATGTTCTCTGCTCGTGTCCATTCTAGTTCCAGGCCAGACCAGCCAGCCGACATCATACACAATACACAATCGCGCCGTTCAATGCCTCCTCTCGGAGATTTGATTTTAGGTATGGTTGTCGTTGATATTAATGATGTAGGTAGTAGTGAAAGTAGTGGTAGCCAGTATTACTGTCAAATGTTGTTGTTTCGCGTCAGTGTAGCCGCTTATGCACTTAGTTTTAATTGGATTTCCTGGTGATGGATACAATATTAATGGGCGCTTAGTTAATGCTTTTGTCGCTTCTTCTATTTTATACTTTTGCCCCTTTCTACGATGAGCTCAAGTGACAACTACCACTGCCACTGCCACTGATTCGGCTGAAACGAGCTACAAGAAGGTCTGTCCAAAGCCAGAAGAAGAAAAATAACATGTTCCTATAAGAATCTATATAATAATGAGGAATTTACATCTAAGCAGCGCGTCGAATTTGTGCAACTCAAGCGAATGTAAGAATAATGGGCGCGAACAGGCAAATCAGCTGATTTTGTTTGTTTTTGTGCTTCGTCTTTCTGTTCATTATGGCCAACCTCAGGCAGCTCTCCCAATCTGGCTGGCTCTCTCTCTCACTTGTTATTTTCTTGATTAATAAGCAAATTTCTAAAATATATAAAAAACCGAGCATCTGTGTGGCGAATTGAATTAAATTAATGGTAGGAATCGCAAAGACTTCAATTAGACTCGAGTCTCTCGAGTCACCAGAAGACTACCCGCAAGAGATAGAAGAGAGTCAGAGAGATTCTCCAGACCATCGAAATGGTAGACTAGTGTATGTTTGTTCAAATAGCCGGCGAAACCATTCTCGTCGCGCTCACTCTCACCGAATGTACAAAACATTATCTGGCCACTTGATCAATTACACAATTCTTGCCATTTAGTGTGAGAATGCTCATGATTGCTCGTTCGCGCCGACTCAACCAGGGAACCCCAAGCAAAGCAAGCTAGCACCCATAGGAAGAGAAGGACACTAACAGTGGACACAAGTTGGTTGTTTCAATCGGCAAAGCCTGCAAATCGCTTGTGGGTTGCTCTGCTCGTGTACATTGAGATCATCACCATCATCATAACAACGATCAGCCAGCAAACCCCACACGCGCCGTAGATAATAATGGCAAAGCCACGTGGCTGTATCAAAATTTATATATCTCGAAGTGAGAGTCCATCGGTGGAGGCCGGTGAAATGGATACACTGCGAGCTGTTGGCGTGGTGGTGGTTGTATCAAGTTGGCTTGGTTCTGGGGCTCACAAATTGCCTGACAATGAGACAACAAACACGCGACACTTATTGTTTGTTAAAGTTGAGTGAAGAAAGCAAGCGGCCTGAACTCAAAAGAGGCCAGTGGCGAGAGTTACATCAAGTTTGAGCTCGTCATTACAGCAACTAGCAGCCACGAGGAGAAGGAGAAGGAGGAGGAGGAGGTACCCGGCAACCACCGATGACGGCAACGGCTGCGGCCGCCACAGCCGCCACAGCCGCCACCAACAGTAGAGTACCAGGATTGAGGCGAAAGGCAGAACAATGGAGTTGAAATAATTGGGCGTTGTTTGGCTAGTATTGTTTGCCCATGAAACATTAGCATGCAGTTGGTTGCTGCTTGAGTGCATCCGCCCGAGAGACCATTTCGTTTGAGTGTCGCCTCGGCCATTGGTCGGTGGTTGCCGACTACTTGGACACATGCGAACACTCAAGTGTGACGCAAAACACGAGCCTCCTCTTCTTCAAGTTGGTTCTTTGAATATCATCAAGAGAGCGAGATCGGCAAGCAGCTGACTAGCACTGTCGTCGTTGTCGACATTCAAAGTGCAGTGCTCATTATTAGACTGTCATGGATCGTTTCAATGCCAATGGCAGGAATGTCGCCACCAGAAATTGTCGTTGGCAACCACCACCACCAGTTTGAGCCAATTGCGTCACACAAACACACTTGACAGTTGCGCTTGATTGACGGACGCGCGGACTGCTGGAGCGACATGGCTGTCGTGGTCATTTGCGTCCATACTCTGACCAGGTACGCCAACTAATTTCAGACGCTGATATATATATATATTTAGGATCTTGGTTGGACAACGACGACGTCGACGGCGACATCGCCTGATTGAAACTAATGATTATCTCAGGCTTATCATCAAATTAATCCAATGGCAAATCGGCACGGCTCAGGTGGAAATCGTTTCTCGTGCTACACTGGAATCATTATCAGTCATGGAATTCACTTTGCTTATGCTGATGAACATACAGCTTAAATGACTTACCTGCCGTAGAGTGGCCACTAGCCAGCGAGCGAGCCTCACATTCATCAAGCTCTCTCAGTTGTGAGTGTTTGTTTTGTTGGCGCTGCCTCGACGAATCTACATAATGAAAGCAAACAGATTGGATCGAAGCCGAGCTACATCATTCCATGGCAAACACACACACTGGACACTTTCACACGGCAAATTCCTCCCAATCTATTCAACGAGAATCAGGAGCAGCAGCAGCGGTTGAGACGTCGGCGCCTTGCCCCTCATGAAAGTTGATGAGATTCGTCGCAGGCTCAAATTGTTCTGATCATTAGTCACTCTTGACCATACGACAACCAGCTCATTATGCCGCCGCCGATGGCTCTTTCAGCAAATCAACCAGCAGGACAGTGCCCTCCACCACCACCACCACCACTTCAATTAGTTAGATGGATTGCCTTCACCTGGCCCACGATTGTTGACGGCAACACAGGCAGGACTACGACGACGACGACCAGGGATGTTTGACGATTCCTAATTACGTCACTTGGGCGTGGTCTCCATTCTCTTTCCATCCGCGTCTCTCCTCTTCTATCTCCATCGAGAACGTCTTCTTTGTCGGCCGCAGTAGCGACCAGCCGATACCGAAGACAACAACAACCAGTGTGATTAATGGTCGTCCTTTCCTTCTTCTCCTTCTTCCTTTTTTCTCAGTGTCATCCACCGCTGAACGGCCCAGAGTTTGCAGGGTAAATAAACAAGTGGCCAGTTCGGCGGTGAAATTTCATCATCTTTCTATTTTGAAGCCACGACTTTTGCGGCGGCTGCGGTAGGCGCACTATGCACAATACTTGCGCCGGCCAATGTTGCAACAACAAAGTAAGTTGCTCGAGCGAGAGCATCCTCAAGTGGCTGCTGCTCGTTTCGAGAAAATTCAATGAGCCACCGCTGGCTGGCGTTGTCCAGCTAAAATCTGCTTGTTAATTCCATGCGCAATAAAGTGTCCCTCTCTCGAACTTTACTCTTCTAGGCCTACATCGCCGCCCATCTTGCCATTGGTCCTCGGTGCCCTTGGCCGGATGCATTTGGGGCCGCCTACGTCCTCGAATGGCGTTGGCTCGGTGTCGCTAGTAGTCCACTCATGTAAATGTGAATGTCGCCCGTCCGGCGGTGGCCTGGTGGCGGCGGTAACACAAATTGATGGGTTGCATTTGGGACACATTTCCAGCTTATTGGAACTACCACGAGCAAAACTCTCTCGCTTCGTGTAAACCGTCGCCCGTATAGACACCCCACAACCACCGAGCCAGCTGGCTCGGCCGGAAGATGGGCGCCCTTATCTGGCCACGAAGAGCTAACAAAACAAAACTCGGCGTCGTCGTCGTCGTCGAGGAGACGACGCACCAACATAGACTACCAACAGTCTTAATCCCTGCCACTTGAATGAAATCTATCCGATTGGATGGAATTGAATTGGCTGCCATTGGCCCTCCCTTTGATATTTATTTATTCCCCTTCCGGCCCATTCAACTCCGCCTCTCTCGCGCTCACTCGCTTGCGGAGAGGATTTCTTTGTCTGCCAGATAGCTCGTTGAGAGAGAGAGAAGAAAAATAACTAAACCGCAAAGATCTAAATGGAATGGGCTAACTAACAAGTGGCCGGATAACATTGGTTGTGTACATTAGATGGCCTGTAGTAGTGTGCGAGCTAAAGAGAAGAAAAACAAGATGATTATCTGGAGAGAGCCCCTCTTTTTGCTTCCTCTAGTTTATTATTGGTAAGCCCATAGTTGTTGGTCCAAAAGCTCGTTTGGTTTGGTTTAACTTCAAGTCGAGGGCGCAACTTACTCTTGTTGTTCTCTACTCTTTTTCCTATTAAGACTTGCTATTTAGATTTTATTTATTTATATCTCTTTGCTTGTTTACTCGATCGGCTAACATTGTTCGTTGTAGGGCGCACAACTTTCATTGTTCGTTGGTTTCCGGCGCCTGACAAACTCTGACAAGGCTCCTCTGAACCGCCACAGCCGCCACCGCCACCCAAACGGAAGTCTGCAGATTTGCGTCCCTCGGCGAATAGCATTTCAATTAATTTAATTGAACTTTGGCAATGCCTCTTTTTAAGGTTTATGCTCGTCTGTCCACTGTCTATCTGTTTGTGTGTGAATTTTCTCTTGTTCCGCCATATTTAGCTTTGGATGTTAACTTCTTCTTGGGCGCTCGAAGGTTGGCAGGAACAATTAGCCGACAGACTTTCGAGTCTCATGTGGATTCCTGCTCCTTCTCCAAAGTGCCAAATCTCAGGCATCCCGGAAAACAGCAAAGCTACAACATAAAGCAATGATGAGTCCGCCGGCTCATTTCGCGGTGTGAGAATCCCCCATCGTCTGCTGCATCCATTTCAACAACAGCAACTTGCAAAATACAACTCTCACCTGCCGACTTTCAAGACTGACCAAAGACGCGGGTCCGCTGTGTTCGCTCGGCGGCGTGCCTTTTCATTCATCATTTGCAAACTCAATGGTCTCTCTCTCCTCTCTCTCAATAGAGTTGAGAGCAATAAATTGCAACGCCGGCCTCATAGCCGGACTGCCATTTCCAGCTCGCGAAGAGGAAAAGTTTGGTTGGTGTAAATTCTCTCTCTGTCGGCCTGTCTCGAATGCGCTTGTCTGACGTGACCGAACCTGTACGAGGCCAGTAAATAACCACTGGCCGACGACGACCAAGATGACGAGTGAAGCCTCTCAGCAGTTGTTGATCATAAATCAGCTCACCTGGCCGGTCAGCTCGGCCGTGTTTGTGTGTGCCCATCTCTTTTTCCTGAGCGCTTCTCACTGAAGCTCTCCGACAAGAGGCAAACAATAACCAACCGACAGCCCAAGAAAGGAAAATAATCACCCGAAAGCCTTTCAAGATCAATTTAAAATGTCTGACTTCATCACGAGATGAGAATTGAAAACTAGCCGGGGCAGCAATCCTTTTGCCTTCAATGGCCCAATCACGTCGTCCATGTTTGTGCCGGTCAAAGTCCAAGTAAACTGCTTTGCTGTTATTTAAGCATCACGAATCACCTCTGCTGCCCGAACCAGCTTCCAGGTGGGGTTTATTATTATACTCTTGGCCGACTTGGATGATAAATTCAAGATTGGTTTGTAAGACGATCGGCCAGCGCCATCAAGCCCACCGTTCCGGTGGCCGGACGACCTCCAATGAAACTGACCTGTCGCTGTGGCTGTCTCATGTGCTTCTGCTGCTGCTGTTGCCCCTCCGGCTGGTGGTTAGTGTCGGTGGCGATGTGGACCTCTTCGAAGGCGCTTGATTTCCTCGTCGAAGATGGCCTCGCAATTTGGATTGTGCTCTTTGCAGGCCTCCCATTTGGCTTCCTCCAGACGCCAAATTTTCTCGCTCAACTCTCCTGGTCGGCGTCGGTCAGAACCAATAGAAGTAGCTCCTTGGATTGGCTCTTTATTAAGGTCGCAAGAGCTCTCAGATCCTCGTCTGGCTGGCCTTGCGAGGTCTTCGATCAACTCGTGAATCCTCGACACTAACTCTCTGGCGTGAGTCTCATGTAAGGCACGAAACGGCGCTTCAACTCGACGGTCTGGCAGCCGATCTGCTCTATTTGATTGGCCACCATCAGGAAACCGAGGCGACCAACAAGGCAATCAGAGTCCTCCAGACAGTCGACATCATAGATATATTTATTCTTGCTGTTTGTTATTATTAGAGAGCTTATTAATATTTACGTAATTCTCTTTAATTTAGGCTGAGTGTGTTGGTATTTGTGTGTTCCCCTCTGAGTGTGTCCAGAGTGTCGACTCAGTGGGAGTCTGATATAAATAACCCTCAAACTCAACCTGATTGCTCAGGTAGAACACCATTGACGGAGTTATCTCAAAGGTAAAAATAGTTCTACTCCACTCACACAACTCTATGTTTGTGCCTTGTCTCTCTTAGGAGGTGTCGATCGGGTCCAAAGGCCTCGAACCAGTCAGCAGGTCGGCTACATTTCCCACCCTGAGTGTAGTCGTACTACCACGAACTTGGATCCAGGTACTTTATAGCTTTTTGCTTAGTTGATTCAATGATTCAGGTGATGTTACTTGGACAAACAATCGAGACAAATCCTCGAAGTAGGCATTCAGTGTTTGTCACCCTCTCTGTGGTCATTTTAAGACAAACAATGCGCATAATTACATCATTGGAGACGATTCGACAAGTCACATTGCAAACCTCCACATATGCGGCCTCAAACTGCAAACGCCTACACTTTTCGCCAGCCGTCTGGTCATCTACGTCACCAGGGCTCTCTCGATCAGCTGCACGATCACGTAGGTGGCTACTCAATGCCAATTTCAGGCTTCAGCTTGTCTCTCTACGCTCTAAAGATTATGCATTTGATGGTGTGCTACTTCTTCATAGCTATCACAGGTTATAACACAGTTGGTCCAATTCAAGCTAGAGACTCTGATGTCTTCCTCTTTGTTGTGGCTCTAGAGAGAGAGAGAGAGAGAGAGAGAGAGAGAGAGAGAGAGAGAGAGAGAGAGAGACAGAAAATCAAAGTTGATTCAGAGCCAAGAGTATGCGTGTCATCTGGCCTGGTCATCATCATCCATACGACGGTCTGCCTCTTGGTAGGAGAGCGACACTGTGAGAAACTGTGGTGTTTAGCGGACGAGAGGCCTCGAAGGGAAACGTGCAACTGACATTCGAAGTTGGACTCGGCCCGACCGTTGTTGTCGTTGTCTTTGTCGTATGTAAATGGGCCTCGTTCGCCGCATGAGATCCTCGCAGCCGTGGCCGTAGTTTTAATTTTGGCTCATTTGATTTATTTCTCTCGGGACGCCAGCCGAGCCAAAGGAAATAAGAAGCCGACCAACAGACCGACAGACAGACTGGCTGGCTGGGTTTTGCCACCAAAGCTGCTGGAAGTCTTGTGGTCAGTCGTCGGCGGACCAGTTAAATGAGCCATCCTCTCGCCAGGCCGCCAGTGTTTAGTGTATTGGACAACAGTGGCCAATTCTGGCTGTTGGCCATGAAAACAAGACGAATTGATATTTTTGCCAATCCCAGGCGTCACAAAGCCCGCCAAAGTCAGTTGGCTGGCGCTAATTTGCTGCCTCTAAATTGAGATGAATTCAAGCGATGCAGGCAAACAATATTAATGATAGAATGACGAAACTGTTCCTGATTTGATCATTGATATGCGAATATGAGATATGAATCTAAACAATTATTATTTTGAATTACACAACTCTCTAACCTAAATCAAAACTTGTTTCATCAACGCGCGCCCCAATCAACAGATTTCGAGCCAAGATTCATCCACCAACCGCACAGTGTCGAGGTGAAACCAAGGGGAAACCGCACACAGTGGAGTGTCAGTGGAGGCCCGGCCAGAGGCCGGTGAAATGGTTCAAGATGACCAACTGCTGGAGAGTGAACCAACTCATTTAGAACAGACGGGCAGCGAGCTAATGTTCTTCAAATCAACGACCAAGACACGGGCGATTATTATTGCCAGGCCACTAATTACTTGGGTTCCATCACCAGCAAACGATTCAAGATAGTCGTTCTATCAAGTAAGTATCCGATCATCATTGTTTGCTTGAGTTATCTCGCCAAAACGATGACCAAAATGGCGAAACTTTCCCACCACATGGAAGCAATTTCTACATTATTTCTATGGCTACATCAATCGCATTGAATTAATTAGATGAACCCGCAGCGATGGAATCGATTTTGATCGATGGGCACAATTGGCAGGAGCTGCGGCTACTGTAAAATCAAGTGATTGCATAATCAGGCGAGCCCATCAATCACTAGAATTAGGAATTGCATTAAAAATGCGGCCCAATTCTGGCCACAATTGAATTTGAATTCTCAAGTGCACAGGCGCAGGTTGATTGCGCACGCCGGTCAACTCGCGCGCGCACAATCTCAACCACAATCCCTAGCAGCGCCGGCGAGATTGTCATCCTGCAGATTCCCGCCACTGTTTGGCTACTATGTTTCACGAATTGATTGATTGTTACTGCATACGTTATTGTCCCAGCCGATGATATATATATAAATCGGGCTTCAGCTGGTCGAGTTGACACGCATTTCCTCGGCCCTGCCGGTTTATCTTAATTAAATTTAACTCGCACACTTCAGAAGTCACGACGGCCACAAGCCGACGCAATCTGTCCGCGCCGTCGTCGTTCATGGTCGGCTGGCTTCCACCGCCAAATGGCTCTGATGCGAGCCTCCTTTGTGCCCGGACGGAGATGTTCAATCGCTTGGCTCCATTAGAATGTTTAACTCGTCGTCTAATTGCGTTTGTTGAGTTAAGTTATCGTCATTAAGTGAGTGAGCAAGCAAATGGCCATAGCCACAGAGAGACATTTGGAAACGAGCCGAGAATGAAATGAACCACTACGGCGCCGCTTCGCCGATTGTTGGTTGTTAATCCGTGCGCTAATTGTTGGTCAATTTCATTTGGTCATTACGTAATATTACGTCTGTTGTCGTTGAACAATACACGCGAAATCACAGCCATAGAGTTAATGATCAGAATCGCCGGAGATGGGCGCCACCACAATAACAACCATCACCATTCAGCTGCCCAATCGGTCGGGCTGGTGTCATTTGTTGGATATCCAGAGAAAGAGAGAGAGAGAGAGAGAGAGAGAGAGAGAGAGAGAGAGAGAGAGAGAGAGAGAGAGAGAGAGAGAGAGAGAGAGAGAGAGAGAGAGAGAGAGAGAGAGAGAGAGAGAGAGAGAGAGAGAGAGAGAGAGAGAGAGAGAGAGAGAGAGAGAGAGAGAGAGAGAGAGAGAGAGAGAGAGAGAGAGAGAGATTCCTGGCATTCCAAACCAACGAAGGACACATCTAGAACTGGCGCCTCGAGGCCTCATGGAAACGGAAGCAGCGCATATTTCGTCTGTCTGTCTGCCTGACTATCTGTTGTCTACCCGCAAGCAACATAATCATAATAACATCATGATCATGATCATTAATTAAGACAAGACTGGCCAAAATTCGTGGATTTGATACTTTGCAAGAGACTTGACATCGCAACAACGTACAAACAGACAACAACACATAAAATCTCACGACATCAGTTTTTTTCCTCTTATTTTTAAGGACACCCGACCGAAACTACTCAACAGCAGTCGGCCAACTTTTGATTCCTCGACTCCCCGAGAACTAACTCCCTTATACGCTCTATGGTCTGTCCCATAGCCATTTCCCGGCCACGCAACATAGACAAGACGCTGCAACACATAAATCTTCGGGTAGGGATGAGATTTCTGAGTAAAATACTCATTCGAGTGGTGTACTGAGATGAGACTCTCGAGAATGTCAATGAGAGAGCATTCTGGTGGTCGTGTGTCTGGCGGCTTTCTTGCCTGACCAGCACTGGCACCAGCAGTCATTCGAGGCCACTTTGAGGTGCACTCAGTGGCCCTACCAGTAATGGAAACAACAAGGAAATAATTTTCAACGACAACAACAACAACAACAAAGAACTCGACGGGCCACATTATGTTTAATGTAGGGGGTCTGCCTCTCGACTGTAGCCCTCGATCGTTGGGCCGATGTAATTGCGTGCTGTTCTGGCAACGGCAATGCACTGCTCGGTCAGCTGGCGATTATTTTGGCCGCCCATCATTACGCCGAGCCGCCTGTAGACGTTCGTGTTGCTAGGCGCGACTTGTTAGTTGCCATAGCCGCGTCACCTAACAAGCGAACAGAGTGCATTGATTTACATTGCACAACGTAAAGGCAGCGCGCGAACACTCTAGAATTGCACTTGACCAACACATGGATGCGTGACGTGCCTATCGACGACAACAACCAGCGCCAGTCCTATTGACCTGTTCGCCTGTGTTGTTCGTCACGTGTTATCGGACGCGCCGGTTTATTTTCAGTCGTTACTCGGACTCGCCACCAAACAGGCGGCGGTTTTGGCGCTCCCAATTCGGCCGGCGAGGAGTCCACTCGGAGAGTTGTATTTGTTTCCGGTTCTTCTAGTTCGTCGCGCCCGACCGGAAACGACGACGCCGGCCGTGGCGGCGACTTTTCGCGCAAATTTATCATTAATCACAGGGGCCAGTCGTCGGCCTCGAGTGGGCGCCCTCTCTGCCTCCACCAGCAGGTCATTAGATGTGTGTTGAGGAAGCGGGCGAGCAGTACAGTCGGCCAAGTTTGCACTGCCAATTCGAGCAGTTTATATTTTACGGGCGACGAAATTTGATTACACTGATAAGGTAAGCGGCAACCTGCTGCCGACTAGCCTCGGAGCCCATGGCGCCAATGGTGGCCATCCTGATTGTTAGTTACATATCACCTGAGTCGCTCGTTCGCTTGCTTTCGTTTGTTTTCTGGTTGCTTCCAAACAAGCTAATGGGCTCACTGGCAGCCAGTTGGCCAGCATCAATTTCAAATTGAGACGTCTGTCTGTCTGTTTGTTTGTTCTCCGTCCTGCAACACTCAAAACACGAGGGCCATCTCATTGCACGAGCTATGCCTTCATTGGCAACAAAAAGCTATATATAAGTGAAGAGAAATGATTTATGACAAACTTACTGCATCCAGTCGTCTGGACGTTGAGTTGTGTTCGCCCAAACAGTTGTTCAGGCCAACAACAATATTTGGACGGATACTTTCAAGTAATAAGAGACACGAGCTATCAATTACTGCTAGCTATGGCAAGCTGAGGCAATCAATCGCAAGACATCTCGGCTTGTTTCTCTATTCTCGTCCTCCTCCGCCTGTCTGTTTGGTTTCCATCAATTTGCTTATATTCTTTGTCCATATTATTTGCGCTACAGACAACAATGTTATTGGTTGCGTCTTGCCGGCCAACAACCAAACATACCAGCCAGCATCTAATACAAAAGTAATCTAACCAACTTGTTCTATCCATCAACCAACAACAACAACAGCCGTTCACGATCCAAAACATTCGCCTGGAGCCGCAACTAACGGGGGAAGTCGACTGGAGCCTAGCGACGCCATCTCGATCATCACATGAAGTCAATCGAGCTCACTTGCACGCTTCCACTGTCGTATCTTTCATCTCACAAATCATCATCGTCGGCTTCGACTAAATTCATGAATTTGCAACAACAACAACTTGCAGAGCTTATTAGTTGGCGCAAAGATGGCCGAGTGTTGCCTGTCGTGTGGCGCGATGAACAACCATCGGCCGAAGAGGACCAACTGACAAGGAATAACTTGGAGCCGATTGGCAGTGAACTATTCCGATATGAGGCGAGGCAAAAGTCGGCCAATGAATTCGTACTGCTCATAATCTCACAACAACAACAACATCAACAACAACAACAACAACAACTGCAAGCTCAAACAGACGCTCCAAAACCAGAGTGTCAGGTCCACCAATGGTGTCCAACATATCGCACAATCTCACCTGTGCCTTTAAGAGCCCTATTGATGACGGCAAGCGAAGCCGAGGACGAGCTGGCGCGCGAATCAAATGCCGCCAGAGTCACTGTTTGGCTGGCCCAGCATCAACAACAGACTCCCATTGGTTCCGACGTCAATATGGCTGCCCCAATCAACGACTTGGCCAACACGAGCGGACCCAATCAGTTGACTAACAACAACATCAACCAGACCACCCAATTGGAGTGAGGTCGGTGGCCCGATGAGTGGCGGAAAACGGCGCGGCCAGGTGAGTTCGCTCACGGAAATACTGAGGATTTGTATGAGTTGGCCAGGCCGACGTTGCTCATACTGGCCGTCGTGTGCCTAATTGGACTTGTTCTGTTGTTACAATTCATATTCATCCGGAGGAAGGCCCGCGAGAATATGAGCTACATGAAACACCACCCATTCCATCATCACCACAACCACAGCCATCACCACCACTCGTCGGCGGCCACCATGAGCGGAGGCAGTGGCGGAAGTGGCGCCAGCAGCGCCCTGGGCGGAAGCCTCGACTGTGATCCAGTGCTCAGTAGTTTGCTCAGCCGGACATTGTCGGGTCCGTCGACAGGCGTCAGCAAGAAATACAAGTCCTATCGTGATCATATGCGCAAGGTGGCGCCGCAAACGATCTGGTTGGCTCAAATAATGCCGATTTCATGGAAGTGTCTCCTCCATGTTCCTCCCACGAACACCAAAGCCATCTCAGTCACCCAACAGCAGCAGCTGCATTTGCCTTTGCCACCAGCACGCAACCACCACCAACAACAACTCGGCCATCCTGCCCAATTTGTACAATCAGAGCTTGGCCGCCAGGGAACAGGCGCGCTCGTTGTTATATAATAACCAACCAACGAACGAACACATGAGATCCTTTTAGCAACCTGAGCAGCAGTCAAGTGCACTCAGGTAACAAAAATAGCGCCCAACAACACGCCGCCATATCCCAGCAACAGCAACAGCAACAACAACAAGCTTTCGTCAGACCAAATGGAAGCCACTTAAACTTACCTCTAGCATTTGCATTTGACTCAAACCAACAACAGACAATCAATGGCACCGGCGGCGGCAGCTGGTTTGAGGCCGGAGCCTCGCAGTTGCTCCATCATAACGCCATCTGGCCGCCCCATTTGTTACAACTGGTCAATAGAAACCAACCACCTAAACAACAACAACAGTTGAACCAACAAACACAGCACCAACAAGATAGTGAACATTATCAATTGGTCAGCTGCTCTTCCATCTCACCTTCGTCGTCATCATCGTCGTCTTCTTCGTCTGCAGGCGTTGGAGCAAGCAACTCCTCCACGTCTTCGTCGTTGACATCAAAGCCCCAACAAAAGGATACGCCGGCCAGCGATCAGGTGGACCATCATCAGCGGACAATGAAACCAATGCCCAGAGAGTCGACCAACTCGTCCAATCACTATTCGATCATTGAGACGAACGATGAGGATGATCGCTATGAGGTTTTGGATGGTGCCAGCACTGGCGCGATACATGAGACAGGCCAGAGAGGCTCGCAAGGTTCAAGAATGATGGCCACCAAGAAAGGAACAATCTGCATAGAATATCCACTTTCATCACGCCCACCACCTCGTCGTCCACTGGCGACTGTCATCCACAACAAAAATCCGGCCAACACCAAATCCTCAGGTCCTCAAACTCGTCCACCACCTCAGGTTGTGGCGACTCTACCGGAACCACCTCGAGCTCTCTCACCGGAGGCGATGCCTTGCTCGTTTCGGGTCCCCGACGGAGCGGCCGTGGAGCTAGCCAGGCGCCAGCAAGCCAAGACAAGTTCCAGGATCAACTATCGCCCTATGCTGTCTCGTCCATTTGCGGCAACTTACCCATGCCGCCGCCCGTCAACAGTGAAGCCATGCGAGCACTAAAGGAACAATTCGACATCAACCAACTCATACTGGCCGAGGACCCAGCAGCACCAAACCAACTGCTTCCAGCCTGCCCTTCAATCCGCCTCCTCCGCCCTCGCTCTCCAATTTCTTCGTACTGATTGATTCTGTTTTATACCGACGATACGTGTATAATGGCCGTAGAAAAATCAAAATCAACCAGTGAACTTATATAGACTGTAGATTCGAATAGAAATTATAATGATATGTATATTTTTATACTAATTAGTACTTATGAACCAAATGTCATTCCAAGCTGAGAACTCAAGATATTCTGTGATAATGACTGGACATAAAGTCCAAATCTTTAATAAACTCAATTTAAAACATCAAATAGACTTGAAAGTAACTAAGCTAATTTACTTATATCAATTATATCTGGAATTCATTCTGATATTTTCCGAAGGATTTCCTTCGGAAATTTTCCTCAGATTTTGCAATTTTCAAAAACATGGCGCCATATCCCGTGCGCATCCCATCTACGCATCCGGCACATTGAGACGCGCGTGTTTTTTCTCTCGTCCATGTTGATAAATCCATCTCGTGATGTCCATTTGTCAATGAACAATATTGCGAACTTGTCCACCACCATAATCACAACCTATATTACTCTATTGATTATTTAAACTATTACATATTGTCAGAGATAAAATATTACTGTCAAGATGATGTCTTACAAGAGTCCAGCCACGCCGGACGTTGTCGAAATGTCGGATTTGGTGGCCATGAAAATTATCAAGCACTGCCAAGAGAGAGAGTCAGGCCGCCGATGTGCAAGGTATCCTCCTGGGAATGTTAAACATGAGCACCAAGAGGTTAGAAGTCACCAATTGTTACCCAGTGCCAAGACACACACAGATGACGATGACACGGATGAAGATTACAATATATTGATGATGAAACATTTTAGAAACGTCAATGTTGACCAATTGCACGTTGGCTGGTATCAGTGCAGTCCATTTGGGTCCAGTTTGAACAAATTAGAATCAGTTGATTTACAGCACATGAATCAAAATGCCGTAGAGGAGTCTGTCACAATCATGTACGATCCTGTGAGAACACAAAGAGGGTTTTCTATCCCTGAAAGCATATCGTCTCACGAATACAGCTCTAGCTTTATGCAAAGAGGGCGAGTATACTTTAGCGAAACACTACAGAAGCACAATATGTCATTCGATAAGTTCTTCGAAGAGATTCCTGTTATCATTAAGAATTCAAATTTGACAAACTTGCTCATTTGTGAAATGCAAAGCATCTCGCCCCCGATGAGGGCAAACAGTTCTTGGATATGGGCACTATAACTTCACTAGAGAAGAGTGCTTACAATTTGACCAAATGTGTTGAAGAAGCAACAAAATTGGGCCCACTATCAGAGAAATTTGATGGCCAAACAACAACAAGTTCAACGAGAAAATGCGTCCAGAGTCGTGGAGAGGAGCCACCTTTAACAGAGGAAGAAATTAATAAGATAGTAAGACCTGTAGCACCTTTGCAGAGATTAGAAGCCTCATTGAACTACTCTGCAAACTCTGAACTACAGTCAACAATCAAGCACCTTTGCTACAGAAAATATAGCTAAATTATTTACTGCTAGGAGCTTTGCAACCTAACCAATCTGCTGCGGCTAAGGCAGCCGAGCAGAAGCAAAAATAGGAACCCCAACCATTAAATCATTCATGTATATTAACTAAATCAACTTTCAATTTAATGTTATTAATTTATCACCAACTTATCTAGTATCATAGGTCCGAGAAGTTCCATTCTTGGAAGATTGTGAGAAGAGTATCCTTTGGAAGAGGTCCTTTGAGCATCCTTTGCACTTCAATTTGTGTTTGATACGACGCTGTTTTTCAGTTATGGTTTGAGAATCTATAGGATCTGACATGGTTACATCAGTTAGAGACTCGTCCTTGGCTGAGGATTATTTTGGAGAAGTAGGATTGTATATCGCTCATCTCTAGAGCTTGATTTCATTGCAGCTATTTGTGGCTGACTGCCTCTCTAGAGTCAACTTGTCAGTGAAGCTGACTAACTCTGGGTGACTCGTAAACAGGCAGATTCGATTGAGCAGCTTCAGTAACAGGTGATCTGGATGACATTGCGGATCTATTTCAAGGATTGGGTTATTTAGGAAGCATATATTTGTGAAAAATCATGCGGATAGTTGTTGTCGCTCTGGGCAAGATTACCATCGATGATAATAAGGGTTGCAACTGCCTGGAGGTTTCGTTAATTTTCAAATTCAAAGATCAGGATCAGATTGGTGTTGGTTGTCACGGCAAAGTGGTCAGAATAGCGGTTATCGACTAGTGTTTGGGAGAATGCTGCGGCTGTAAATTCTACTGGTCGATCACTACCAGGAGAAGTTGCCTCTGTCGCTAGATACTGGCCACCTCCTCTGAATCTGATTGGGCATTCAGTATGTTTCTGATTCTGATATAATTAGATCGCACCTCACAGAGAGGCAATGTTCATGAAGGCTCGTGTTGACCAAAATACAGGCCCAGTGTGTCACAAAAGTTCTGGGGTGTTCCTTCTTCCACCTCGACAGGTTGGGCACCATTCAATTCACACTCGAATTCCTAATTTGTATGGATCCGATATCATCCATATGAAAGTTGTCTCATTCTTCAGGCTTATAGCCAATACTGAGAAGTCTTGAGAGAAGGCGGCCAGAGAAGCCAAATTTTCGGGAATATTACTGAAATAACCTTTGGCATATATTTGCTTACTTCCGCCGATTTGACGTCCAAACAAATTCTATAGAGGAGGTTGAATGTTCCATCACAACCAACACTAACTAGATATTGTCCATCGGGAGAAAATTTGAGATCAGCTATATCAGCTGTCGAATGGATTCTATCAGCCGTTTGTATCCAAAACCATCTGTTTAAAGTATTTGATCTTTGCCAAATGTGCAGTCGCACTTCAGGGAACAAGTTCTCAGATTTTCTTGTTTCGCAGACGGCTAACCAATCACCATCAGGGCTAAATGCAGCCTTCGTTATTTCACTTGGTAATACTCTTCCATCTGGCTCCAAAGATAATACATTTGTTCTCAATATATCCAACATGTCTGTTCTTGTCTGTTGCTTGGGAGTAAAATTGCAAACCAACCAGTCTTGGAATTGGTCACGAGGGTATCGGTTTTGGGGTGCACAATAGACCAACGCTAGATTTGTTTGTTGGTTGATCGTTGGAACCAAGTCTTAGAGCTTTGTAATCGTTGTTCAAATAGATATCGTAGGTTCTTTCTCGTGAGTGTCATCAAGGGTTTGGTTGTATCATCAGTGTCAACAAATTGAATCTCATTATCTTCGAAGCTCAGAATCAATCTTTGGGTGAAATCACTACAGTTGATGTGTCGAATTGGCATACTTAAAACCGGAGACAATCTTCCGTTGTCCGAAGTTATTACCGGATAAGTCCCAAATGACTACACAACCAGCTTCGCCACCAACTGAATATAGAGTCTGACCGGTGCTCGAGAAACAAAGATCGCTTACAGGGCTACTATGCCAGTGTATTTTTGATCTGTTATCCCACGGACGTTTTGAGTTGAAATTTCCTGTGTATATATATATCCTGCCCAAGGTATCTCCAGCTGCCACCATGGGGCCGTGTTTGATTTGCTCGTACACATGTGAATTCGTGATTTGATATATGTTGTTTGCTGAGATTCGAAACAAACTTTTCACTGACGCCAACCTTTTTGAAAATGTAATGTGGATCCCTTGATAAATACCAACACGCGTTGCTTCATCAATTTGTCGCGATTAGATTTGGTAGCCTCGTTTAATTCGTCTTGAGTAGTGACACAGCCTATATCGAAGTCTGTGTCTAGTCCCTGTGTTGCATCTGCCAATAATATCCCAATG
This sequence comes from Oxytropis ochrocephala, assembly GCA_020916435.1. NCBI lineage: Eukaryota > Viridiplantae > Streptophyta > Magnoliopsida > Fabales > Fabaceae > Oxytropis > Oxytropis ochrocephala. Next base: position 335,791 of record JAJHUT010000139.1, read on the forward strand.
TTTGGGACGGTCCCTTTCGCTTCTGGTCATAGATATGTACAGCTTTGCATCGTTGGTCGTACGATCCCTGGTTGAGAAAAACATATTGTCTCCTGCTGGAGCATCTTGCATGAGACCAAACTTTCTGCCTCTGGATCTATTGGCAACTCCAGCTGATTTGCCCAATCTCTAGTCTCTAGGCTCCAGATGAATAACTTTCCGTAACAAGTGAACAGGTACAGATTTGTCTCGAGCTTTTCGCAGGCCACTAGGACTTCGTCGGATCCCAGATTCGACGATGGAATGTTAGCCAGGGCATTCTCTGTTGCCCTGATTCTATACTAAAATAGAGTAACTGTCGATTGCCTGCGACAATAATATTCCGATCGTCATGATCAAAGTACGCCCGGAGTGATGTGATATCCTGGCCTCCGATAATAACCGGCTTGAATACCATGGCCCTATCAAATGATCTAATAAATGGCCTAGTTTGGGCTTTTAATTCATGTAACATTAATGAGGACTTAGTTTCTAATATTAACTATTGGAAATATTTCATTATCTCAAATATGGTTGTGGTCGGCGTTGATTGGAAGAACTGTGATGAAAACAAGTGAAAAACAAAACACACGTGACAAAGGCCAGCCGCGTAATCTGCGCTCACGCGGTCGTCTCCAACGTCGGGCGCGCATATTCGAATCCCCACCTGGATCTTAGCAGTACAAATTGGAGTCTTCTACATTTATTTGGAGTAAATGAAGATTGATTCATCAACAGATATATTGATTACAATCATTCCATGGCAACTCACTGACATATTCAATTGATCAGAAGCTAAGCTAGCGCGATAGAGCGGCCAGGATGACAGTCTAACAAATTAATCACCAGACATCGAAGCCCATCATTATGTATTAGAGAGAATTTTATTTACACTAAAGTCTGCTCAAGAGAAGTTGATTCCTTGGGCCAAAGGTAATTGGTCACTATAGTTAATTGTACAAGTAGAGCGACGCATATATTGTTTCCAGGCATCGCTCCCAGACTCCCTACCATCTCCGGTATGTTTGTTGCCCCCAAAGGCGCCACCAATTTCAGCCCCATTTGTTGGTATGTTGACATTGACAATTCCACAGTCTGATCCTTCGGTCCAAGCCAATGGAAGATGTTGCCCAGATCTCTAGTGAACAAACTACTACTTAGGCCCTGATCGACACCATTGTTGCGTTCAACGGCCTCGTCCAAGCGATTAAATTTCATGGCGTAAACAATGGGCACGAATGTTTCACGTTGAACGATGGGCGTATCATATCTCAGGCCACCTACAATAGTGGGTTTGACATAATTCGAGCCATGACAAGCAACTCCTTGGACTCTTTCGCCTCCAAACTCAATGGTTCCCCGGCCTGACGAGCCTCTGCAATCGATTGGTCATAAGCGTCTAGTGCTGATTTAGTATGAAGTGGACCACAAATGACTCCTTCCTCGAGAGGGTCGCCTATCTTGACCTGTTTGCCAGGCACTCACGAGCTTCTCTATCACTTGATCGATGTGGGCGGACTCGTGCAAGAACAAGCGCCTCGTGGTTGTGCACTCTCTGTCCGGCCGTTCCGACGCAAGCAAACAATATCGACGGAATGACCAAGTCTGCGTCGGCGTCCTCTACAAACGATTATTGCATTGTTGCCGCCTAATTCTAAAATTGAACGTCCAAATCGCTCCTGTACCCTTAGAGCTACCTGTCGGCCTACGGCTGTGCTGCCCGTGAATGAGACCAATGGTAGACGTCTATCGCTGGCCATGGCTTAGCCATAATATCACCACCACCCGTGACGAGTGTCGAGACACTTGGTGGTATGTTATTCTCTGCCAGCACTCCAGCAACCAACTTGGTGGTTGCGATGCTCGTCAGTGATGTGGTCGGTGCGCCCTTCCATATCGGCGGTGTCACCACACACCATTGCAATGGCGGCATTCCATCCGTAGACAGCAACAGGAAATTGAATGCCGTTATGATTCCTATGGGCCCTAGGGGATTCCACATCTCGAACAACTTGTGCTTGGGTCTCTCGCTGGGCAGATCCGAGCCCGAGATCATCTGACTCAGTCCCACCGCATAGTCGCAAATATCGATGAACTCCTGACCTCGCCCTCGCCCTCGGCCAGGATTTTGCCCATCTCGAGACTGATCAACGAGCCCAACTGGCGCTTCTTCGACCTCAATCGATCGCCGATCTGGCGCACAACATCGCCCCGTTTCTCAAGCCGGTAGGTCGGCCCACACCTTCCAGGCCTGGTGGGTGGCGGCCGTGCACTTGTTGTAGTCGCCAACATCGCTCGAAATTATGTGGGCAATGGGTTTGTCGTTGATGGGACTAATAGAGTCGTACCCTTCTTGCCGTCGCCGAACCAGTTCTTGCCATCGAAACTGCCGCGATTCTCGTTGTCGAGGCCCAACTCCGTAGGAAGCTGTACTTTTGTCGTCAATCAAGTAGGTGGTGGACATGGCTAATTTTTGGATTGTGTTATTGGAATACTTAAATATGGAGGATTCTCTGGCAAGCAATCTGGTGGATGACCAAATAACCTTCGTCGATAACATTGCTGCTGTTACCATATTATGAGTGAATGCTTAGAAGTGAATAGTTTTGTTCGACAGTTCTCATGTCCATTCTTTTTATTCATCGACTTGTGATGATGATGATGATGGCGATGGTAATGGACGGCGACAAATCACTGCTTCTCTCGCCCGCTCGCTCATTGACTTGTCCAAATTTGTTAGAAAAAATTGACATTCATCAGCGATAATTAGGATTTAAACCACAACCGAACAGATACAAACGAATGATAAGATCGACTATCTAATATCACCAAACAACAATGTTAATGTAGTGCCTGCTGCCTCTGCTACTACTGCTGCTGCTGCTGCTGCTGTTACAAGATCATCATCAGCCTTTTTGGGTAAAGATATTGACCTGATAGACATTCTGACTTGTTGGAAGTTTGCAAGTGTAAATTAGTTATGTGCCTTTTGTGAGCTTGTTTGTTTGTTAGTTTTCTATTTACATGAATAAAGTACATGATATAAGTATAAAAATATATACTAGTTTTCTATGTGTTGTGTTGGTTTGTGTTCGGTGACAGGATTGATGTGTGTCCATCATCTGCAGCTTCGTGTGTTTGTGTTCATCATTCTAATGGCTGTGATTGAACACGAACATCATGGAGACCGGCCTAGTTGAGATGGATGGGGACGATGACCGTCAATTGATCAGGATACTTCGCCATACCTTCCAGTACTTGGCATGTAAGGAACGCGACGTTCCTGCAGTGGGGCGGCTGAGGTGGTGGCTGTGCTATCCGTCGAGGTCTGTCAGTGTGAATGATTTCAAATAAGAATGATTGTTAGTTGTCAGCTATCAAATATATAAAACTAATAATGAATGTACTTGTCGCTGCCAAGTTAGTTAACCTACCTTTCTTTTGCTTGTTCCTCGTCTACTCTGGTTATCATCGTCGTCGTCGTCGACATAGTCGTTGTTATTATTGCTCATTGTTAGCGATTGTCCCTGAATGTTTGTCACGGAGCCGAAAACATCTTGAACAACTCCCATTATCTCATTTGTAATCCTAGAGAAACCAACACTTCCGTCCTGTGAAACCGAGGTTATCTTTTTACATTCCGTTATTGGTCCAGCGATTTCAGCTGTCAATCTAGGCAATATTGCAAGAACCATTTCTAATTTGGCGGCGTTGCCGTATTGCAAGAAGGCTTGAGCTCTTCGCTGCAGTACCTCCGCTTCGGCTATCTTCTCTAACCTGATCATCTCGGCCCTGGCCGTGGCTGAACTTTCGGATCTCGTCCGCCTTCGAGTCGGCCTCTGCTCTCGCCTTCTCCATGTAGGCTTCCCGCCAAAAGCTTCTCGCGTTCACAAACAAAATTGGCCTTACTCTCCACTTCTCCACGAAGTTCAAGCTCTTTTAATTGTCTCTTCTTTGATATCAATTCGGCCTCTTTCCCTTCTCTAGCAGTAGAACATCCAGTTCCTCCTTAGCAATTTTCTTGTTCATTTCGGCCAGTTGCATGTCTCCAGCTTTCTCTGATTTTGCCTTATTCTCATATTGTTGCTTGAGATAACTTGCTCGTGCAATCTCGAATTCGAGCTGTTTCAAGGCAATAGTATTTTCGTGTTTCATTTGTTCCTCTTGTCTCGTATGGTCCGAGTCTAACTTTCTGATTTCCGAGAACGACTTCGCGTTGGCCCACATCCTTTCGGGCCTCCGAACGAACTGCCACAGTTTTGTCTGGCCAAGGGCCTCCAGGTAGCCCTCCTCGTCGGAGATATCTTGAACGGTGTATGAGACCAATGTTAGTCCCATATCAATTAGATCTGTCTGAGCACTTTGTTGGACGTTTTTTGAAAAGTCGTGTCGTTTCATAAATATATCATCTATTCGCATGCTCGCAATCATTGACCTCTGGTGGCCATCAATGTGGCCTTTGCAATATCCATGATCTCCTCCTCGGTTTTGTCTAGGAACATTTCGCTGGCCGCCCTGAGCGAGGCCAAATCCTTGCCTTGTATCTTGACTTGAGCAACGCCTTTCACCGTAATGGGCACGCCGCCCTCCGAGTGGACCTTCGGTGATTCTACATTGATTGTCATGGTGTTCAGGCTGATCATTTGGATCCGATGAAAAACTGGCCCACACAAACACTCCGGCCGCCCGCTCGAATGGTCGGCGTCGAGCGGCAACATCCCGACGATGATGGCCTCGTTCGGGCCACAAGTGACAAATCGAGGCATTATTGCAGATACTGTGACTTATACTTATATGTGCTTAATAGGTGTGCAACTATTTTCACCTGAATAAATTTTTGTATATTTAAATATTGAAGTATTTGTGTGAGTGTGTGTAGATTGTTTATGAAGACAGTGGGACGAAGTTGATTTCTTGCCTCAAGCATTAGACATTTGAAAATAATGATTCAATGCGTTTTCTTCTCTTGTTGAAGCCCGGTTTCCGTTGATTGGTGTGCATTTCTACTCCAATAATAACACTTTGGTTCCGAAATATTGCCAACTAACATGTTATTGACCCATTATTTTGCATATTGATTTCAATTTTTAGACGGATATAAAGGACGATTTTAGGATATTCAAAAATATTTGTGCGGTATATGTAAATAATTCAATTGATAGTTCAAAATGTAGGAATATATGTGACTGTTAGAAAACTCTTGAAGCCACGAGGAAGATGCTAATATAATTCCAGGTGAATTGTCACGCCTTGATCGGAATCAAAACAAACATTTTGTTCCGGAGATTCGGCGACCACTGGAAGTTCGCTATGGTCGGCCCATCGAATTCGATATAACACAACACGCGCAGAAGCCAGGCCAAGAGGGACAGACATGGAGGCGCAGTGGTGGTGGTCACAGTGTTCTGCAGTGCGAGCCAGTTCCAGTATTGATGGGGCATAACATTACACGAGAACAGCGCTATGCGAGCAGCTTCACTGGTCCTGCTGGTGGTGGTGGTGGTGCCTAGTTTGACCAGTTTGATGACAACCACTACGACGGCGCAGCCTCCTCTAGTGTTACCCTTACATGGGAACTTGTGCAAGTGGCACCTCTGCCCTGGTGGGGCTCGCATCGACCTATGCCTCTTCCCCTCCCTCGGAAGATGGTGTAATGTGCTGTGTTGTATTGGCACAAGCGTAAAACAACACAACGACGACAGGCCAGCTCTTCGAAAGAGGTGGTCGAAATTTTGGCCCCCGCCAGCCATAGCGGCGAAGGCGCTAGTTGCCCGCTATTGCATAACAGTTCCCTTGGTCATTAATGGCGCGTGCTAGGGCGGCTGTCGTGATCGTAGTCGCCACCATCGCCGGAATCAGCGAAGAGTGCAAAGCAAAGGGCCGAGGGGGGCCAGGGCAGCAGTACTTTTTGATCCCGATTTTGGTTGTCGGTCGTTGTGGCCCCTATTTGATGGAGCAAATTGGGGCAACAAAATGTCTCTGCCTCTACCAGAAAATGAATTAACAAAAGGCTGATTTGAGGATCAATGAGAAAACGAATCCGTCAGCTAGTTACATAACAAACACAGGCACTTTATTTGTGTGTGGTGATGACAATGCACTACACCACAGAAAGTAGAGCCAGAGAAAGGCTACAACTATAGGAGGACATCTATCTACATATACATCTGATGAGCGGGCCTCTCTCTTTTGGTTTTGACCAGAAATTGTATTAATATATATCGATAGCATACCAAAACTAGTATGGATTTGGTCTCTGAGGCCTATCTGGATTGAACAGAACCGGATCCTTGTTGTACTTTGGGTCCTTGTTATAGAAGGGCATCTGATATGCCACTCTCGCTTTCTTCACTTCATGTTCCAAAATTGTTTGCTGCGTTTCACATAGGCCTGTTATATGTTTCTCATAGATTGCTCCATTCAATGGTGACACAAATTGACTCAATAGACGGGGGTTCTTGTAATCCAATCTGATCTTGTGTTTGCATAATATGCATTGTCTGTTCGGCCTCTCGTATGGTGTTGGCTCGTCCACAAATCCCTTTTCAATTTGCTCCTCAGTCAAATACCTCAACGAATTCAATCTGATGGTTAATTGCGGCTTCCTAAGTAATTCTGAGAATACTACCCTCAGTGTCATGTTGATTCGTCGAGGTGACAACAAATATAATTTCTAGAATAATATGATGATAGTTGGCGGTCCCAATCTTGGAGTTGTTTCTGTATTATAATTTGTAAACGCTTCACTTGCTCGTTCCAAAACACAGAAATTCGCTGGATCCTACGCATTTTTTTGTTCGCTGAAAACGTGTCTTTCACGCGGAACTTTGCATTGCACCCGGCAGACAACCCTTGTGCGTGGCCTATTTCCATCTACCATTGTATTAATGAACAAATTACTATCATCATCCTGATTAGTTTTTATATTTATATCTACATTCAACCATGCCGGCTCCAAAGCTATTGGTGAATCCAGAGGGCTTAGAGGCTCAATTTAGACTTATACCGAAAAATGACGAAAAGGGAAGAGGGCGAGTTGGAGGACGATGACGACGATGATAGTGACGACGAGGATAAGGAAAAGGAGGAACCAAAGGAAACAGGGGATCCAGTTGGAGGAAAGCAGATCGACCAAGAAAAGGAGGGTGACATTAAGAACGGAAATCAACTTGATCATGGAACGGAGGATCCAACGAGTGATGGGTTGAGAAAGAAAGCCAAGAAGCAGCCCAGGATATCTCTATTCGAGATGCAATCATTTCTAATCGCACTTGTATTACCAGAACCTAGACTATCGACTCCACCTAATTGGTGCCGTGTGATACGTTGTATGCGAGCCTCAAACGTAGGCATCTTCCATTTGACAATGTTGATCTCGATTGGATTGACGACAAAGGTAGTCAATTCACACATGCTTTCAGATTCGAAACAACCTCAAATTGGATCGAACAATTGACAAGTATTCCACTATCAAGGAGGATGCAAAAACATGACCATACCAACAGAATTCAAGACTAGGCTAGAAGGAGTTTTTGAATCCAATTTGAATGCCAGGCCCAAGATCTCAAGGACATCTCTATTGTTGTCGCCCGTCCAAATGATTGTCGAGAAGTATCCCATGCCATACGAGGAAAGTGCTAATCTATTACGATCAAAGTACTATGCCGTCACCGATGATTCGCCAATGTTTGCTATCGATTGTGAAATGTGTATAACGAACATATCAGAGTTGACCAGGGTATCAATTGTTGATGAAGAGATGAGAGTTGTTTACAATGAATTAGTAAAACCAAAATTACCTATTACAAACTACCTCACTAGATATAGTGGAATTACTGAGGAAATGATGGAGAATGTACCAATACACTAGAGGATGTCCATACGTTTTTGCGCAAAAACTTACCAAGAGATGCGATACTCATTGGGCACTCGCTTAATATGGATTTAGCTGCCTTAAATATATTCCATCCTTATGTGATAGATACAAGTGTTATTTATAGTCGAACTGGCCAGAGATCATATAAGCCTAGTTTGAAGGCTCTAGCTTATGAATTATTGGGTAAAATTATTCAAACTAGGGACCAACTTGGACATGACTCTCTCGAGGACGCGATAACCGCTATGGAATTGGTTAAACTGAAGCTAGTTAATGGCTTGTTGTTTGGTGATTGTGTAGCCTTCCATGAGGTATCTCAAGGGATCAAATTTGATAGTAGGACTGGTATAACACATCTACAAATAGACAAGTTCATTGAGCGCCACAAAGTGACGCCAGTATCGTACAGATGTATTGATACAACACCAGGAGCCAGATGTTTTACATCCACGATAAGGAAGAGCCACTCGAGCAAGAAGTGAAAGAGGCTGTGTCGTATTTGCTCAACAAGAAGAGTTCAATTTGTGTTGTGTTGACGAATCAAGGAGAATGTTATTTGAAGATCTAGACTAGCTAGTCGATTGTAATTATTCGGACCAGAGCGCGGACCGGACAGGACCGGACCAATCATGAACACTCGAGGAATTCCAACATCAGACTAGGACTCCTCGATGTTGGTCGTGTCTTATACTGGCGTCTCTATCTCAGTCTCTCACTGTGACACTGTCCCAATCCCTCCCAGTGTCTCACGTGTTGCGCATGATCATTATGACTGACAGCTAACCTGCGCATTGTATCCGTCATCTAACTCGGTGATGGATGAGAAGAAGGAGGAGGAGGAGCAGCAGCAGCAGCAGGTTGTTGTTGTGGTGGTGTTGGGTGCAAGGGACGGGGATGGAGAGAAAGAGATTAGACTGTGGCCGCCAGATGAGGAGACACTAAACAACGAGAGAGTGGTTACCGTCTAGTCGTTACGCCTATCCAGCCAACAACCTTACACCGGCTTGATTGTTTGCGCGTGATATTGATAAGAGATCAACACCATCCCTCACACTAATCGATGTCCAGGAGCTCAACAATCCACAGACACCACCACCACCACTTCAACCGATAATAGCCATTTCCCTCCATTGTCATTCGCCCAAAACTATGATCTGTATACAATGTGGTTTGTAGTTGTGACAATAGTAGTTTAGATACATTACATTATCATCGGAGAGACAGAATCGACTAAGAAGTTCATCTCATTGATGATGAGAAAGTGAGAGAGAAAGACCGAGACTGAGAGAGAACACTACAGAGATAGGTATGTCATCTACAAGTTATGCTTAGAAGATCATTCAAATTACTGAAACTATTATATAATTACATCAAGATAAAAGAATTATTGTCATTATTGGGTAGAAAAATATTTGGATTCAATAGGGAGATCGAGATAGCCACTACAACGACCATAACGAGAGAAAATTTGTATTGTAAATGAACTCTATGAAAATAATAAAGCAAAAGACGATTCAACTATCATAATGGATAAATATATTATCATCAATTCGGGGAGAACCTCGAGAGCAAGTTGTTGCGTGTTTCTAAGAAGACAACATTGACACTGAAACCTGGCCCGAGATTTCTAGGCCCCGAAGTGTCCATTAAGACTAATTATCCCATCAAGAAGGGTGCCAAATTCGTTCGAGATCAATTCTATGATTTGCCCATTACTTCCCGGATCACCAGGACTCGATAAGTTCTTCGTTCAATTGGAGTGCCATTATAACATTAGAAATTGCGGGTACATTTAGTTTTATATGTTCAAGGATTCGGCCAATCAAAAGAACGAAATATGGCAAGCGTATGTTACGGTAGATCCAGAGATAAAGATCCCTTGAACTCTATTCGATGTCAGACGGTTTTGTCGAAGAATCTCGGTCCATTAAAGGAGTGGCGCAAGAGATTGACTGTCACAAAGGAGCTCCGTTATAACATGAGTACATTTCACTCCCATCCAGGAGCTGGGCGGCAGCAATTCGGCCTACGCCATTGGGGACCAGCATAAGGTGAATCCACTTTATAAAGCCACACTGGATGACATCAAGAAGGAGGTGGATTTTATGGAAAGAAATGGAACACCTTGTCGATTACAGATATTGTTTTGAATCACACTTCGGACGACAGTTTGTGGATCAAAGACCATCCAGAGTGTGGTTATAACCTACAGAACTCGCCCCATTTGAGGCCAGCATTTCTACTGGATTCGGCATTTATTTGGCTCGCTAAAGACATGGAGTCGGGCATTCTGGAGAAGACAGACAATCTTTCTAGTTATGTGAAGAGTGAAAAGAGACGTCGAGGTGATAGGAGTGCTGCTCAGGACGTTCTATGTGGCTCAATTGAAAATTCACGAATTGTTTATGGTGAACATTGGCTCGGCCATTTCCAGATTTAAAACACTAACACGCTGCGATTATGAGGTCGATTATGGTTTGTTTGAACGCAACAATGCCCAGGTAAAGAGTGTTCCGAGTGACATTATAACTCAGGACGATTTAAACAAATTCTTGAGCCAAAAAATGCGGAGAAACGAAATGAAATCAAGGGAATCCTTGATTATGCCATCAACAACGCACTGAATGCCATTCGATACGAGCGTCTCAATCCGGACGGGCCCTATTTTGGTCAGCCAGTGAGTGCCGAGAGACCACTTGTGGCGCCGTATTTCCGCCACACGACCTATCAAGAGTTCAAGATTGCGCAAGAAGAGGTTCTGATGTATAAATCGGGCGAGAATTTCTCGCCCACAATGGTTGGGTGATGGGCTCTGTCGGCACCGGCGGTGATGACAACGACTTTTGCCTCGAGCCGCTCTCAGGTGTACTTTAAACGAGAGCTCATCGCCTGGGGCGATAACATCAAGCTGAGGTACGGGTCGGGCCCGAAGGAGGTGCCCTTCCTGTGGGACTACATGCGCAAATACGTAGAGGCTCAGGCGAAGGTGTTCCATGGCTTTAGGATAGACAACTGCCACTCGACGCCACTGCACGTGGCCGAATACATGCTCGATGCGGCGCGAGCCATTCGGCCCGACATTTACGTGACGGCCGAGCTGTTCACCTCCTCAGAGGACACTGACAATGTGTTCGTCAACAGGCTGGGCATCACCTCGCTGGTTCGCGAGTCCATGTCGGCGCACAATTCGCGCGAGCTCGGCCGACTCATCTACCGTTTCGGTGGCACACCTGTTGGTGCCTTCTATCAGCACGGCCTCGAGCAGGTCCGGCCCGACGTGGCCAATGCCATCTTCTACGACCAGACGCACGACAACGACTCGCCGATAAACAAACGCAGTGCCTACGATATCTCGGCCACCACTTCGCTGATCAATATGGCCAACTGCGCCACTGGCTCGAGTCGGGGCTATGACGAGCTCGTCCCTCATCACATAAACGTCGTCACTGAGCCACGCCTCTATCCGGATACCTTCGACGAGAACTCGGGCATCCTGCCGCTGAGGCGCGTCTTAAATGGGCCACTCCAGCGAGAGCTCTCGCAGGGCTTCACGGAGATCTTTGTGGACCAGGTGAATGAGGACATGATTGCTGTGACGAGACACAATCCGGTGACGGGTCACTCGATTATTCTGGTGGCCAGGACTCAGTTCTCGAAACAACCAGGCCCATGTCCGATGCATCCCATCACCATAGAGGAGTCATTACGAGGATAATCTTCGAGGCGTGGGCCTACGGCGATCCGAACAAGTTTGAACGCGACCCCACGTTCATCAATGGCCTGCCCTCATTCAAGGCCAAGATATTCAGCTCAAACTCTGCCATTGAGGACTGTAAGTTGGCCAAATTGATCAATTTAGCCGGCGACAAGGCGCAGTTGCAATTCAACGAGTTCCAATTCTTGCCCTCGTCCGTGTTGGCCGTCCATGTCAGCTTGAGCGAGCGCCAAACAGCTGCCCTCAAGTATTTGAATGAGTTCCAGCTCGACCTGAGCAAGTACGGCTTGAGCATGAGCGACGCCAACTACATACTGTTCCGATGCTCGCAAGAGGACGGCCTGGAGCCCTACGAACTGATGAACTTTTGCAAGTTCACCTATTCGGGCCTCTACGGGCTCATGTTTCACCTGGAAAAGGTTCGCCGTAACCAGGACCAGGCGCACCCACTGGCGGAGAACCTGCGCCAGGGCAACTGGCTCAGCCAGTACATGGTGGCCTGTCTCCAAGCGGCGCCCGTCGACGCTGGATCTCGGCGAGCGGCTCGAGAGGCCCCTCAATCAGGTGGACCTGTTGCCGCGCGGAATGGTTCCCAAATACTTTGATCTAATTGTTACCAGGATCTATGATGACCTCATTGAGCTGGTCTATTCCAGGATGAGCGTGTTTGTTAGCAAAGGGCCGCGATTGGTGAAACTGTTGGCCCTGTCGAGTGTGGCTCTCGTGGGAATGCGAATCGGCCCCAATGCCAGCAACCGAGACCAAACTCACCTACGTGCCGTCCATAGCGGCCGGTTTGCCGCATTTTGCCGCCGGCTATATGCGGAATTGGAGTCGAGACACGTTCATAGGCCTCAGGGGGCTGTTACTAATTACGGGCCGCTTCAGCGAGGCCAAGAGCGTCATATTGTCGTATGCGTCCACGCTCAAGCATGGCCTCATACCGAACCTCCTCGATGGAGGCATGAGATCTCGTTACAACTGCCGCGACGCCGTCTGGTGGTGGCTCTACAGTGTCCGAGTATACCAAACTCGCGCCCAATGGCAGCGAAATCCTTCGCCAAAAGGTGAGGCGTATACATAAGCCAGAAATGTCGTCGGCCGAGCTGACGCAGAGGAAGAGATCAGTGGCCAAGATGAATGGTTATGGAAACAATGGTTCGGACTCGTCCACTCAGCACTTGTATGATGTCATTCAGGAGGCGCTGGCGATCCACTTCGAGGGCATTGAGTTTGTCGAGGAGAATGCGGGCAAACAGTTGGACGAGCACATGAAAGAGGAGGGATTCACCATTCGCATTGGAGTGGATCGAGAGACTGGCTTCGTTTATGGAGGCAACAGGTTCAATTGTGGCACCTGGATGGACAAGATGGGCTCCAGCGAGAAGGCCGAAACGGTGGGCTTGCCGGCGAGCCCCGCGACGGCTCGGCCGTCGAGATCATTGGCCTGTAAGGCCGTCGTCAGTTGGCTCGATGACATGTCCAAGAATCGCCAGTATCCATACGACGGAATTGAGTGCCTCTACGATAACACCATAACACTCAAATGGCCGTGGAAAAAATGGGGAGCTCTATGTTGCAGGCAAACTTCGAGAAGTACTTCTATGTTCCGCTGGAAAACGAGAAGCCCCTCATGGATGACCCAAGTGCCGAGCTCATCAACAGGCGTGGCATCTATAAGGACTCGGTGGGCGCCAGTCTGAAGTGGCAGGACTACCAGCTGAGGCCAAACTTCTTGGTTGCCATGGTGGTGGCGCCCGAATTGTTCGATAGGAAACGTGCCGAGAATGCCCTGGATCTCGTGAGGGAAAATCTATGCGGCCCGCTGGGAATGCGGACGTTGGATCCGTCCGATTGGAACTACCGCGGCGACTATGACAATGGTAACGACACTGCCGACCCCAAAGTGGCCCATGGATACAATTATCATCAGGGGCCCGGAGTGGCTCTGGCTCACAGGCTACTACATCAGGGCCTCCTCCAAGTTCCTGGGCGCAACGGAGCGTCCACATCATCTCAAAATCCTGTCCAACTTCTATGCGACACTTATTTGAAACGCCCTGGCTGGGACTGCCTGAACTGACCAACTCAAATGGCAAATTGTGTCCCGATTCTTGTAGCATACAGGCCTGGTCGTTGGGCACCGCATTAGAAGCCCTACACGAGTCAGTTAGAGGTGGATAGTTTGGCCGAGGAATGATGCATCTTATTGTTGCCATCTATGCATTTCCAGTCAGATTGAGAGATACAATGAAGATGATGATGATGATGATGATATTAGTGAAAGTAAATTTTACAATTTTATGTGTAAACTAGTGATGACGAATGAGCGAGTGAGTGTGCACATTTGAAAAAACTATTGTATATTCTCTTCTAATCCAAGTAGAACAGGGGTTTGTCTACTGTCGCCAAGATGCCCCTCTTTGGTGCCGAGTTTTTCGTGTCCTGATCGGCCGACAAGCTGGATCTTTTGAGATGTAGGTATCTTTCGAATGATGGCATTCTCGTCTGTCGAGCCGTTCTCGTTCTCATTCTGATTCTCGTTCTCACTTTCCGGCAACACGGCGATGGGCCTGTTGCTCTTTGGCTTGGGTAACTTCTTGGCCACCCCCTCACTCCGTTGACTACCTTCGTCTGGCTCTTCAATCCGCCAACGTTGGCGTTGTCCACCGAGATGCCAGTCCTATTAACGGCCACTTTAGATCCTAGTTTCTTAGTTGACCTGAATTTGAGTGTCTGTAGTGCCGCTCGGATACCATCACTGGCGAGCTCTGCCTGAATCTCGCGATTGTTTGATGGGGCCAACTCTGGACAGTCGTCCAACAGGCCAGCGCGAATCATCCTGTCTAGGCGGAATCTCATTTGAGTTTGGGCCTCCAGCAGCACCTCACGTGGAGTGGCCAAATTTTTAACTCCTAACTTTAGAATGTCTTCGGCTCGTTTCATGTTCTTCCTAATCTCGTATTGCCGACCAGTTTAAATAGAATCCAGCCAGGAGGGTGGCAATCGAGTTGGCGTACATGAAACCAAATACCTCGACGGGTTCATCACAGAATTGTTTAAATTTCATAAATATATCGAACAGTCGCTCGTCTTGCTTGAACTGCTTCTTGTCATAATAGATTTCAATACATTGTTCGATGGTGTTCGACAACCCAGTTACTTTGCCACTCTCGGGCACGTTTTGTTCGACCCAATCGATATACTCATGCCAGAGGTCCAGTTGTCGGTCTAGGTTGTCTTTGTTCTCATCGAGATCCTTGTCGAATTGTTCCTTTCTTGTTTTGAGCAGCTCATGTGTTTAGCCTTGTTATCAGTGACTAGACTTAGGGCCGAGAAGAGCGCTCTCTATCTTTCTGCCCTGTCGGATGGGTTGAATGTTTCTCTTTCTGTGTCTCCCAGGTAATATTTCCCTCGTGAGACATCATCTTGACAGTAATATTTTATCTCTGACAATATGTAATAGTTTAAATAATCAATAGAGTTATATGGGTTGTGATTATGACGGTGGACAAATTTGCAATATTGTTAATTGACAAATGGACATCACGAGATGGATTTATCAACATGAACGAAAGAAAACTAACACCAAAACATGCGTGGATGGGATGCGCACGAGATTTGGCGCGAAGTTTTTAAAATTGCAAAATCTGAGAGAATCTTTTCGAAGGAAATCCTTGCAAAAATATCAGAATGAATTCCAGATATAATTTATATGAGTAAATTAGGTAATTACTTTCCAGTCTATTTGATGTTTTAAATTGAGTTTGTTGAAGATTTGGACTTTATGTCCAGTCGTTATCACAGAATATCTTGAGTTCTCAGTTTGGAATGACATTTGGTTCACAAGTACTAATTAGTGTAAAACTATACATATCATTATAATTTCTATTCGAATCTACAGTCTATATAAGTTCACTGGTTGATTTTGATTTTTCTCTACGGCCATTATACACGTATCGTCGGTATAAAACAGAATCAATCAGTACAGAAGTGGAGGCGCGAGGGCGGAGGAGGCGGATTGAAGGGCAGGCTGGGCAGTTGGTTTGGTGCTGCCGGGTCCTCGGCCAGTATGAGTTGGTTGATGTCGAATTGTTCCTTTAGTGCTCGCATGGCTTCACTGTTGACGGGCGGCGGCATGGCGTGGGAGTTGCCGCAAATGGACGAGACAGCATAGGGCGATAGTTGATCCTGGAACTTGTCTTGGCTTGCTGGCGCCTGGCTAGCTCCACGGCCGCTCCGTCGGGACCCGAAACGAGCAAAGGCATCGCCTCCGGTGAGAGAGAGCTCGAGGTGGTTCCGGTAGAGTCGCCACAACCTGAGGTGGTGGACGAGTTTGAGGACCTGAGGATTTGGTGTTGGCCGGATTTTTGTTGTGGATGACAGTCGCCAGTGGACGACGAGGTGGTGGGCGTGATGAAAGTGGATATTCTATGCAGATTGTTCCTTTCTTGGTGGCCATCATTCTTGAACCTTTGCGAGCCTCTCTGGCCTGTCTCATGTATCGCGCCAGTGCTGGCACCATCCAAAACCTCATAGCGATCATCCTCATCGTTCGTCTCCAATGATCGAATAGTGATTGGACAAGTTGGTCGACTCTCTGGGCATTGGTTTCATTGTCCGCTGATGATGGTCCACCTGATCGCTGGCCGGCGTATCCTTTTGTTGGGGCTTTGATGTCAACGACGAAGACGTGGAGGAGTTGCTTGCTCCAACGCCTGCAGACGAAGAAGACGACGATGATGACGACAAGAAGGTGAGATGGAAGAGCAGCTGACCAATTGATAATGTTCACTATCTTGTTGGTGCTGTGTTTGTTGGTTCAACTGTTGTTGTTGTTGGTTGATGGATAGAACAAGTTGGTTAGATTACTTTTGTATTAGATGTTGGCTGGCACGTTTGTTGGTGGCTAATAAGATTGTTGTCTGTAGTGCAAAGGGTATAAGCAAATTGATGGAAACTAAACAGACTTTGCCAGAGCCAGTAATTGATAGCTCGTGTCTCTTATCACTTGAAAGTATCCGTCCAAATATTGTTGTTGGCCTGAACAACTGTTTGGGCGAACACAACTCGACGTCCAGCCGACTGGATGCAATAAGTTTGTCATAAATCATTTCTCTCCACTTATATATAGCTTTTTGTTGCCAATGAAGCCATAGCTCGTGCACGAGATGATCCCCTGTTTTGAGTGTTGCAGGACGGAGAAGAAACAAACAGACAGATAGACGTCTCAATTTGGACATTGATGCTGGCCAACTGGCTGCCAGTGAGCCCATTAGCTTGTTTGGAAGCAACCAGAAAACAAACGAAAGCAAGCGAACGAGCGACTCAGGTGATATGTAACTAACAATCAGGATGGCCACCATTGGCGCCATGGGCTCCGAGGCTAGTCGGCAGCAGGTTGCCGCTTACCTTATCAGTGTAATCAAATTTCGTCGCCCGTAAAATATAAACTGCTCGAATTCGCAGTGCAAACCTGGCCGATTGTACTGCTCGCCCGTGGTGGATTTGAATTAAAGAAGCATTCAGCTGGGTCTTTGCTTGGCAAAAGTTGAATGTTAATTTTGGGTGAATGAGAGGAGCGTATTGTTTGGCAGCAGTCGGAGGATGTTGGAGATAAGCAAAAACGACTTCGGCGGCGCCGGAGACGAACAGCCCAACACGACGACTGCTGGCTGCGAGAGAGAGGCAGACAGACAGACAGTTGGAAGAGATTTGCCGCATTTGGTTCACCTTTCCGTTCCTCGTTCCAAACTGGTTACATGAGCTTCAGCCAGGGCGAGAAAGAGGCTGCACACTGCGCTGACCGATAGCTTTGTTGCATAACCAACCAAGCAGCCCGCCAGGCAGCCTTGAAATGGTTCCCACTTGATGGGGCTGTCGGAGCTGGAAATGTGCCGTTTATGATGCCGCGGCCGCCGGAGCTGACGACGACGATGATGATGATGATGATGATGATCAATGCAAGGCTGGGCGGCTGTTCATGCGAGCCAAGCTGTCAGATCTCTGTTTGGATGGCTGCTTGAATGGCTGCTCGACTGGTCGGCTATTGAATGGCCGATGGTGGACGACGACGACGACAATGCTGGACGAGAGCCTGATAGCTTCTCTTTCGCTCGGTTTGACTGTCAAGTCGCTGCTACATGATGTTGTTCTCTGCTCGACCCTCTCCAAATGTGGACTTTTAGCTTACAAGGCATGGAGGATTTGCTAAGGCAACAGGTTGCCGGCGAGGCCTGCTTTGTGTCGGCCAGTGAGAGGAGGAAGCCGAATGAGACTGGGCGAGCAAGCGAGTGACTGACTGACTGAGGAGCATGACTGAACATAATGATGGGATGCCGTTCAGGTGGTGGTTGCTGTTGCTGTTGTTGATGATGTGATGGGATTATTGCACCACAACTGATTGTAGAGGAAGAGAGGCGAGTGGCCAGCGTCGTTTAGATTGCATGAGATTGCACCAGCAACAACAACAACAACAACAACAACAACAACAAGGATGACGACGACGCCGAGGACCGGACGAAAGCACCGGCAGGTAGACGGACAGGTTCAGCTTCTAAAGAGAGCGACTCTGAGGCTTTTTGTTGTTGTTGTAGTAGGCAGAAATTGCAACGCCCGATGAATGTTCGGGCGACGAGGACGAAAACGAGAGAGCCATTGGGAGAGCGGACTGAAAGGAAAGGAAAGGAAATTAGTCAGTAGGATTGTTGTATGGAGTTTGCAATTGAAGTTCCCGGAGGCCATCACCGAAGCGGACAGATCCCAGCAAACACTGGCAGGGCCAACAGGCGGCTGCTCTCACTCGCTAGAAAGCTCGTTTAGGGTTCAATTGGAAGGTTTGTAGTGGTTGTGTGTGAGAGAGAGCTTCGGCCAGTTAGAGGTTGGCAGCTTTAATTTAAGCCTCACTTGAGAGTGCACAACTCCACTTACAGGTAGGCTGGCTCGAGCACGAAGCGGCCAGAACACATCCATCGGCAGCGGCGGCGAAGGCAGAGTCCACGGCCAAGCCGGTCAGCAATCTTTTCTGGCGAGACGACTGACGCCGGAGACGGACACGAAGGAAGCATAAGAATTCCAGTACAAAGATATAAGTCTGCAAGCCAACAGCAGTAGGACTTTGCTCGCCTCTCGGCTGGAAGCAACAAACAGCAAACAGGCCCGACGGCTGCCAGCCAGTTCTACAACAACAACAACAACAATAATAACCCTGAAAGAAGACAGAGAGAGAGAGAGAGAGAGAGAGAGAGAGAGAGAGAGAGAGAGAGAGAGAGAGAGAGAGAGAGAGAGAGAGAGAGAGAGAGAGAGAGAGAGAGAGAGAGAGAGAGAGAGAGACAGAGAGATTCCTATTCAACTACATCGACAGGGACTATGGCCATTGTTGTTGCAGTTGAATAACAGGCACGCTGTTGCAGGTTGCACTTGGATTGAGCTATTTGGAGGACAGGCCAGATAGATAAATAGCTAGAGAGTTAGCGAGGAGCATCGAACTGTAGCAATCATAGAAGGTGGCTGAGAGAAGGTGGAGGGAAAATTGCACACCACTTGTTTGTTGTTGTTGTTGTTATTAGTGGCCCACAAGTTTGCAGCATGAGAAGAAGCCGAGAGACGGAAGGAGAGACATAGACCAGAGAGTGGACAGCGACAAAGGCGGCAACTCTCTCAGATACATAACAGAACCAGAAGGACCCACAACAAGCTTCAAGTTAACACTGAACCAAGCAAACCTCGGCAAGAGTGCAATGCAATCCAAGTAGTGAAATCACGACACCAAATACCATCACCATAATCTACTATATACTACTTAATCAATAGAAGAAGAAGAAGAAGAAGAAGAAGAAGGAGAAGAAGAAGAAGAAGAAGAAAGTGATATAACAATCAACACGTATCAAGCAAGACAACAAGATGGAAGTGGAGCTAGATTTGTGGTCGTCGAGATCGAACGACGTCGATCAGGTGGATCACATTCTGTCCGATGTCGACTGTTGCGACATTCCCGAAGTGGACGAGTTCATCCTCGGCGGCTGCCCTCAGACCATTCCAGCCAGCATATGATTGACTTGGGTGTCAAAAACGATCTCACCTCAGGCGTCGTGGACGCAAACAACCAATTCCATCATCATCTTCATCATCATCACACACCACCACCACCACCTCAACCACCACCAACACCACCAACACCACCAACACCACCAACACCATCAGCACCAGCATCACCAGCAGCTCGGCCTGACATTGTACGACGAACCAAACTCGAGCTTTCAATTACTTCCCACAGCAGCACCAACTGCAACACCACAACCAGCATCATCATCATCAACTTCCAGGAGGGCCACCAGCAGCAGCACCAGCACCAGCAGATGCAATATCAAACTTTAAATAACAACCAGCAGCAGCAGCATAATTTTCGTCGTCTTCTTCAGTGTCGCCAACTACAGAGGACGTCGATTATTGCGACATCGATCTCAATAATCACCACATGAACCAACTCAATCTTAATTTGAACCTCAACCAGCAGCCACAACAGCACCAGAGTCTTGTTGGCGGAAAGTAGTTATGTTGGCCAGCAGCAGCAGCAGCAGTTTGCTCTGGCAACAGTAAAGCCTCATTAACCAACAGCAGCAAGCAACACCCCAACAACAATATAACAACAGTCAACAGAGCTCTTCATCAACATCAACATCGACCACCACAACCACCACAACCACCAACACAACAACAGTAAACAATCCTCCCAATGAGCTGCAATTTAATACCACACCGAGCACTGGCAGCAACATGAAGCCGACCAACCACCACCTCTCGAATGAGTCCTCGTGGCCTCTCGGATCGATCACTGCTACATACTCAATGACACCGATTCGCCCACCGGCGAGCCGCCCAACTGGAGCCAACTGCGTCAGGTCGTAGGCGGCGCCGACGTCAGTCTGGTTGGCTCAACGGGCCCACAGGCGTCCACTCTGAGGGGAACAATGAGTGTCGTCGGCCAGCCAATAGGCAGTCTACAGCAGCAGCAGCAGCAACAACAACAAATCAGCAGCTCAACTGGTGGTGGCCCTGGCATTGGTTCGTTGCTCGACCGAGACCAGATGCAGATGCTGCTCGAGAGTCAGCCGCAGCCCATCAGTTGCTTTCTGGGCGAGTCGCCTCTCATTGCGGCCATCTCGAACGCCACTGGGCCCTCGGCCAAGCAGCCTACAGGTGGCCGAAAGAGGCGTCAGGCCTCTGCCGGCGCCGGCCAGACAGTTAAACGAGGGAAGCAATCGCAACAACAAGCGGCCACAACAGAAGCGAGCAAACAACAATCATCATCGACACCAAACACGGACACCAAACCAGACTCAAAGGCGGCATCTGCTGCAAAGCCCCGACAACAAATGATGACCAAACAACTGCGTCAGCCATAGCAACAACAACAACAACAACAACCACAAAGATGCAACATATTGCCAGCTCCTCCTCAGGTAAAATGCCAACCACCACCAAAAGAGGCAGGAACAACTCTCGCAAACGAAACAACAGCAACCAACCTCAAGCGGAGATGGCACCAAGTCGGCGCCAGGCAAGCGCACCAATCAGACCACCAAGTCGCCGGCCAGCAGCTCGCAAGTGGCCCGGCCTGGTAGTTCGGCCTCATCGACGTCGACGTCGCCCTCGAGCGGGCAGGTGTCGCCGACCCTGTCGTCTTGCTCCTCATCGGGCGTCTCGTCACTGTCCTCGACCTCGTCGTCGTCGTCGTCGTTGTCATTCACCTCAAGCAGCCCCGGCAACCTGATGAATTCCAACTCGAATTCATCGCATTCATGTGATGAAGCCAACCATTCAAACGACGACGAGCAAGTGGACGAAGAGGGCCCCTCAGCGCCGTCCATTAGATCGAGTCAGGCTCGTGGGCAGGGGCCAGTGGCGCCACCCGAGGCGCCAGGAAGGCCAGGCAAAACAACAACAACAACAACAACAACAACAACAGTAAGACCAATCTGGTTTGCTCGACGTTGGCCGACAAGCAGACTGCGAGCGCCGAGACCTGCCTTAAACTAGCCAACAAAGCCTTGGATATCCAACCCAGCCAGAAAGGGACCCAAACGAGCGCTAAATGCAAAGCTGAGTGTAAGTAGACTACAATCTACATTGGACTAGCAACTCTGCTACAGCTCTACTTGTTGCTTTCCATCTCTGACGGCATTTTGATGTGTTTTAGATACACAAAACCGGCCAAAGAATGTCTCCTTGTCGCTCTCTCTTTTGGAGAAATAACTCCACTCCAAATAACAGCCACTGTGAGTCTAATTTCGTTTGCATTCGCAGGGCGCGGCCGATCCAGGTGTCTGTCGTTCATGCGATAACAATGGAAGACATAGACGACAACAACAACAGCAACAATTGGCCTGCCTGATACTGCAAGGACTCCTTTCGGGGCGAGTTCCTTAGCTGCACGCATGAGCTGAGGTGCACGCTCGCCGAATGTGATGGTGATGGCGGTGTTTTCATTATCATCAATACTGGAGAAGCCTTCAAAGGGTTCCAGGTGCCTCTGATGGCCGCCCGCTCGGTCGACTCCGTACTAACTCATGTCAAGCAGCTCGACGACTCAGCCGACCGCAATTGATGGACGTGATGAGGTCTGGTCGTCGCAAAGCAAAGGCGCTCACGACTACATCCCACCGGCCAGCCCTACAGCTTGGCTCCCGGCGAGCTGGCCACGGATTGCGCCCACTTGGCTCGTCCAGCCGACTGAATGGCCGAGTTGTTGCTGTCGTCGGTTCGCTGTAACTCATTAAGTCTCGTCTGTTGTTGTTGGTGTTGTTATGTGAAAATCCAGAGAAACCAGTCGTTGTTCGGTGGAGCCAAGTCAAGTTCTCTCGGCCGCTTTTGCACTAACAGCATGACTCAGACAACCGGCTCGTCCCGCGTCGTCAGTCCATCGGGCGTCCGGCCCTCCAACCACAACCACCTTGCACATACATTGCACTTGCTTTGTTCGCCAACAATCCGGCAGTCTCTCGGCTGTTGCATGCCGAAACAACACACGAGAGGTGGCCAAACAGAGAGAACCACCACCACCACGCCAATTTCCACGGCCTAGCCCGTCGACGGTCGTCGTAATGACGGCATTCCAGCTGTTGTTGTTGTATTGTGGAGACTTCGGGAGGCTTCACTTCCTATGCGGAAAGAGAGGTAGAGAATAGCCTGAGCGAGAGACAGACAGACAGAAAGGAAACAGAATTCTCTCATCCATGAGCGTCGACGAGCCAGGTAAACCTGGATCGACTCTCTTCTCGTACACTCAACGAAATCAATTCAAGTTCAAGGTTGCCCCACCAGCCCTAACGCTAATGCCGCCGCCTTTGCGAAGCTTCACCTGCCGCCGTCGGCCAGTTCATCGACCCTTCCCAGCCGACAACGACAACAACCGCCACCACTTTGATGTCTGCCCTTTCATTCCACAAACGGCCCGGCTATTAATGAGCCTTTCGCGCAGGCCACTTGTTGTTGTTGATGAAGCAACTGCAGTCTGCCGGGCAGAGTCGACAAGCGGCCACGGCCAAGAATGTTGCAAACCATACTCGTCCGCAACATCCAATCGAGAGGCTTGTTTTGCAGTTGTTGTTGTTGTTGTTGCAAAGAAAAGGAAAGGGAAAGAGTTTAGCTGGAAGCGGAGCAGAATGAGCCTTCTCCCGCGTCCTCTCGTCTGGTCTGCAATCAAATCCATTGGCTTTCGAGCTAACAACAGAACACGAAAAGTTGTCGTCCACTTGTTGTTGTTGTCGGACGTCGGACATCGTCTGTTGTGGCCGCCGGCGGCTGGTTGTTGTGCCAGATACAGCGGCAACAACAGAGACCCACCTGAGATGCTTGTTCATCCGTACAAAGTGTCGGACAATCAGACGGACAGGATGCTGGCATTGAAGGCGACCTTGACGCAACAACAACAACAACAACAAGTGGCCATCGCGGTGGAACCGAGCCCATTCGATGCGGATGGATGAGAGAAAACGAGCTGTGAGTCAGAGTCGACCCGCCGCTCGGCCAATGTCCACTTGTGATCCCTTTCGCCTTCACTTTTGCCTTTCTACCTGCCGCCGGTGTAGTGCATCATATATATACACACACACAGCGACATATAAACGAGTTTAGTCGACGGGGACTAGCTGAACCTGTGGAATGAATGGCCGACACCGACTTCAGGCAACTGCAAGATGCCAGCTTGATTAGTTCGGCCGGCGGACGGAAGACATCGGACTGACATTGTGAGCATCTACGCTCAAAAGATCATCCATTTGATGAATCTCCTGTCCGAAAGCACCATTTGCCAGCCCATCGAAGCTGACGAACTTGACTGGACGTGGTTTGGATTGCCAGTCTTATCAGTAATCGACGTTCCCATGCCCATCCCGAGCTGATGAGATGGCCAGCACCGAATCCAATCTCGTGCAACAGATAGAGCCGCCGCCGCCGCCACCGCCGGAGAGATGAGCCAGTCGTGAGCCCTCATGCAGAGAGCGAGTCGCCTTTTGTGCAAGTCCACTCGAAGGGCCACTTGTTGTTGTTGTTGTTGTTGTGATGTTTCTCTTCTGTCCAACATGCACTGACTTCGGGCGTCCATCTGACGGACAGCTGAATGTAGAGAGTCGATCCAATCCAGTCGTCCACCTCTTCAGCTAGCAGATTGATCGATTCATCCGGTCCGAGTCGAGCAGAGGTAGATGTCGATCGGTTGGGTTGATGCACAAGTGCACTTCGAATCCCCGACGACGATTGGCCTGACGAGAGTTAAATAAAGAGACTTGCCTCTCTTATATGTCGTGATTACATTGATCCGACTCAATGCAATCCATATCAATTGGTCTTTCCTTTAATCTTATTCTACGTCATTGTTGTTGTTGTTGTTGTTGTTGTTGTGTCTTCCTCTCTCATTGTTGTCCATTTGATGTGCTCTGTTCTTCGGGGAATGCCCACAATCCAATCAGATCCGACTCGATTCAACGCAAGCGACACCTGTTAACTAACAAACTGGATCAATCCATCTACTCTTCTGCAGCCAAGGCCAACTCGATGTCCACCTCGACAAGGACGACGATTAAAGTGGAGCCGAGCCATTCTGTGGGAAACCCTCCAGCGCAGCCTACCTTCAGCCTATCCAAGTTGCTGAGCCAGCAACAGCAGAGCCAATCGGCCAACGGAATCAGCTCGACCACCGCCGGCTCGCAGGCCTCCTCCAATCGGCCTCTGGCCGCCTCAACAGGCAAGTCCAGTCCCGTTTCGAGCCATCAGCTGAGTTTTTGAGGCCAACCTGTCTGCGAGCAGCAGGCAGAAGCTGAGCACATTGTCGTCCTGTCTCATTATCAACAGCAGTCAACTGGCCACCCTAAATGGTTCGACATCCAGCTCCAGTCCGTCTTCAGCTACAACCAGGACCAACTCAAGTAAACAGCAAGAAACGAACTCATCGTCGTCGTCTGCGGCCAGGCTCTTAGGCACCATCATTGAGGCTCCATCGCGGCTGCCAGCAGGTGGCCGTGGCCGCTCCTCAGTCAGCTCCACCTCGTCAACTTCATCCTCTTGTTCGTCCTCTTCCTCTTCAACGAGCGCCCAAATTAAGTGCGGCCCATCAACGGCCAGCTCGCCCTCAGTTAGCCAACAGTTTTCGCCCTCAATGGTCACCTTTGTTTCCTCGGCCTCGCTTTCCTCCTCATCCTCATCGTCTTCGTCATCGTCGATGTCCTCCTCCTCCTCCTCCTCATCCACCTGCTCGACGGCCTCCTCGTCGCCCACAATGCAACTGGGCTCCTCCTCATCATCAACAACTGTCGTGTCCAGCTGCAGTCCATCAACCACAACCACCAAAACTACCACAACAACAAGCAGCAGCAGCTCGTCGTCGTCGTCATTATCGCCGTTCTACTCTACGAGCGCCGCCAGTCTGGGCGCCAACATGACCATGAACTTGATCTCGAGCCAGGACTGGAAGAGCGCCCAGAGCGGCCAGGTGGTGGTGCTGACGGACGAGGAGCGACGGACGCTGATCGCCGAGGGCTACCCCCATTCCGCAGAGGTTCACCCTTGAGTAAGGCCGAGGAGAGGAGCTCAAGAAGATCCGGCGCAAGATCAAGAACAAGATCTCGGCGCAGGAGTCGCGCAGGAAGAAGAAAGAGTACATGGAGGAGCTCGAGAAGAAGGTCCAAGAGATGGAGATGAGAATAGTGGAATTGGAGAGAGAAAACGAACACCTGTTGGCTGGCGGAAGTAGCGTTCAAAGAAAGAGCAAACTTGGCGACAACAAAGAAGCTGATGGTGTGGCTGACTCGGCCACCACTACAACAACAACAACAGTAATTGAACAATGTGATGCACGAGATGAGCCTCTGGCAGTCATCTCGACGGCCAACGATAACAATGCTGCGACGGCCACCGACTCTGCTAATCAACTTGTCGATCAAGAAAAGCAAACAATGACAAGTCCAGCAACTGCAACTGCAACAACCACAACAACGATGACGATGACGACGTTAATTTCTAATGATGATATCAGTCAGCAACAGCAGATCCAAAGAAAAACTCCACTCAAAGCAACTTGTCATCGTCCAATGACGACGACCACTTCATCGACGACATTCTCATGAGTCAAGAGCGCCAGGACGATCTGAATCAGCCAGTGGGCGAGGTCGATCTGGTGGCCACTTTGGTTGGGGTGGTTTGTGAGCCAGAAGATGCACAGCAGCAGCAGCAACAAGTCTCGGATATAAAAGCAACTCCATTAGTTGGTGCTGTTGCCAGTTTTGCTGGCCAACAACAACAACAACAACAACAACAACCAGAAGAACTCCAAAGCTCGCCAGCCACCATCTCGGCGAGTTAATTGGCCAGTTTTTATCATTATGTACATACACTACATTCCACGAGTCCATCTCTTCGCATTGGATTATTTATTGATTGAACACCAGCAACAGGAACACCAACCAAGACTGACAATGCAACCACACATATTTATAGATTTATTAACACCACCACCACCACCAACAACAACAACAATAGTAGAAGCACAAGGCTTATACAATGATATGCAGAAGATGGAACTCATCATCGAATCAGCTTAGAAGTTTATTGGAGCAGCTCGTCGGGCTAGTTTTGTGATGTGCGTTGGAATTTGCACTTGCATTTGCATGGCAAAACCAATGCCAACCACCAAAACTGGCGGCCGGCTTGAGGTGCTCGTAGATTTTTAGTCGATTGACGGACGTTTGGGGCAATAGTAATGTTCGCGGATGTTAGAGACAAGGGCGAACGATGCAATGACATCTATCCTATCCTGGATGGAGGAGCAATGCGCGGCCACTTGTTGAAGCATTTCGACCAACAAATTCACAATAAAGATAACACACACTCAACCACACCCGTCCTCTACACTGACAACTTACTTCGTTCGTACTTTCCACTAATCATTTGGGCGACTCCTTCTCGTCGGCTACCGACAGCGGCTCTCGATAGACTCGCACGGCAGCCCCAAAACAGGCCTCGGGCACATCGGCCGACAGGTGGAAGTGGCCCTGCATGCCCCAGTCGGGCCCGAAGCTGTTCCTGAAGCGCCAGTAGGACTTGCCGGTGTCGTCGTGTCCGTAGCCGACCAGAATCATGGCGTGCCAGTGGCCGGAGGTGGCACAGCCGGCGCCGTCGTGGATCCCCTCGGCGTATGAGTCCACGCCCTCGGACGGCATCTGAACACTCACCACCAAAGGACCGTCTTGGAGGGCCTCCAACCAGACGAGCTGGCGCCCCTCTTTGTCCGCTGGTCTCTGCAGCACCTGAGGATTCAGTTCAACCTTAATCCGGCCCCACCTCTCGAATGGTGTCTGGTACTGGTCCAGTGGACACTTGGGGTCGTCGCACGAGAATGAGTGGTTCTGATTTAATGGGGTGTGTTTGTTGATGGACCTCAGCGACGCCTGTCGGAACTGTAGCCAGCCGCGGATGTTATGGACTCCCGCCAGGGCCATGAATCTGAGCGTGTTGAGCATGGAACCACCTGCGCAGCCCATGATGGTGGGCGAGTGCTTGGGCGCACAATTCAACACGTAGTCCTTGCTGAATTGGCGCTTCTTGACGGGCTTGCTGGGGCCCAGTTCGGTGCACTTGCAGAACTCGGCCAGTGAGGTGGTGGCCATCACATAGCACTTGCCGCATTCAGTGCCCTGGTCGTGGACACTATGGAAGCACTCGTGTTGGCTCCAATCGAGTTGCTTCTCGATCATCGGCTGGTCATTGTTGTGTCCACCGCTAGCAGACATTCCCGGCCAAGGCAGGTGGAGGCTGGATGCTTGGTCGATGTGGTCGGCGGCCGCCGACTGGCTGACCTTCTCGATGGCGGCATCGTTGAGCTCGTCGAAGATGGCCGAGGCGAGCTGCTCGTCCTCGAGCTCGTACAGGCTCCGAGATAGTAACAGGTCGATCTCCTTTTGGGCCCTCTCCATTAATTGGCCACCGAAGGTCGAGCCAGCGCCATCTAGCGAGCAGCCAAGATTGTCCAAACTCGACTGAGACTCCAACTCCATGGAGCCAACAGCAAGTTGCCTCTCTCGTTCCAACTGCTTCTTTCTCTGCTCAACACTTTTCAAATAATCTTTTATATCCAACTGCTGCTGTCGTTGTTGTTGTTGTTCTGGTTCTACATTCTGGTAGTTCTCTATGGGAGGAGCCACCATGTAGATCTGGCTGAACTCTTCGGGTGTCTTGTCCGAGAACTTGTTGATTGTTTTGAGATAACTCGAACTGCCCTTCCGATAGCTCACACGGCTCTTGAATACCTCCAGACACTTTTCACGAAAACACTCTCCCTCAGATGAGTCTCGCTTGCCTTGTAGGCGCGCTTGAATTTGCCTTTAAACCAACCAAAGTCAAAGTAGTTCGGAAGCCGCGAGGCAATCCTCTTGGCCCAGCCGGACAGGCCGCCATGGCCCTCCGAGGCGCATTTCCTATGCTTTCCCAGACTTTTAATCGGCCCGACGGCGCTGGCGTCGTCGTAGTTGTGGCGGTCAAAAGGTGCGCCGGCGGTTCGAATTCCATCTCCACCTGAGCTGCCTCATCGTCCGGATCGATTGGCGCCGGCTCGTTCAAGTCGAAGTGTATTCCAGTGGCAAATGACACCTGTAAATGGGCGGCGAGTACAACCAGAACCAAGACACTAATAGCGGCCATTCGTAGTGGCCACCCGTGTGGAACTCCCATCAACAAGTGTCTGTCCATTTTAATATAATGACTAGTATTTATATGTATAAGTATTCATGCATTAGTTAGATTATGGGCACATGCACACATTGCGATCATACAGCAGGTGGTGGCCGTTGCCTGATGAGGGCCCGGCCGATGGCACGTGCATCTATCAGATGGACTCAAAGTCTCGTATGGGTCACCTGACGAGTTGTTTCTCATTAGCCGTTAAACTCTTTTTTTGATGATATTTAACTTACCCTGATATGATGGCTATTGGAACCTAATAAGTCCGCTTTCAAACGCAAGTGAATGTATGTGTCTAAGGGTTTGTAAAATCTAATGAATAGTTTTAGTTTATATTTTGAGCTTTTCTATCGTTAATTTGCCCACAACAAATTGGCGACGAGTTACTAGAGTGTCGAGTAGCTCCAGCCGATCCGGAGGCGCTCCTGTTGATGTTAGTATGGTCGTTGTCGCCGCGGCCATCAAGCAGCCACCGCCGGGCACCGACGATGCTTTGGCCTGTTGTTGTTTATTTTTAGCCCCTCCATTGGGGGGTGAAAACACAGGGCTGCATACATGTATGCGTCTGTTGATCGCACGGGAATTGGGCTGAGCAGGTGATTCAAAAGTCGGCAGAAGAAGACACCCCATTTACATCAGTTAGATGTAGGATCATCGGTCGTCGTCATATAATTCGATTGTATACATTCAAGCTGATCCATTCAGACCTGGATTGGAGACATTCTAGTCAATTAGGATGACCAAGCAGACAATTGTTGCAGGCTCCAGACAGAGGCGAGACGTCACAGAGACATACATGCAAAAATGTAGTCATCATCATCACAATCGTAGTCGTCGTCGTCATCAGAGTATTTTGCGTAAAACAACTACAGAGAAACGAAGCCAGAAGGCTTGAGACCAGTCACCTACAACATTGATTTTGGAACTCTCACCTATCTCGTGCTGGAACTGACTGAGAGACGAGAAACTTGGAGAAGAAAACTGAACTATGAAATGGGTTCGCGAGAAATTATTTGTTCTCAATGAGAGAGAAGATAGGCACGCATTTCGACAGTTAGAACTGGAATTAGAGAAGAAGAAATTCTTGTTGGACTAGCTGGCAAGCCAATGGCAGCCGGTTTTATCTGTTCGACAGGCACCCACCGCTCGAACCTGATTCGCCGCCACCCACAGCAGCCCTGCGCCCGTTCACCTGTTGGATGTGTGTCTCTGTCACATCGCCCAATTGCAACGTGTTTGTTCTGCTGCGAATGTCGCCTGATTGAGATGACGACAAAGTGAATTGTCGAAGTACTCGCTCATGGCATCAACAACAACAAATAACAAGAGCACTTAACTCTCTAATTAATTAATCATGAAAAGTTTTCTCTTCGTTTGTCATCTCTGTCGTCGTCGTCGTCGTTGTAGTGGTAGTCTGCTCCGCCTCAGATTTGGAGCGACACCAAATTTACATCCTGTTGCGATGGCCTATCACCACAACCGCAACCACCTGATATTCTTCTTTGTTCCATCTTGACTTTGTTACTTTGTCTCCTCGTTAAAAATTGACTCTTTCCAGCCCAGTTGCGCGCGCGCAAATCAATTCCACCACGAAGACACCAAGTCACCTGACTGACTGACTGACTCACTCGCTGACAGGCTCGTCAACTGACGGAATGTCTCCTTCTGGTTGCTCCTTTCACGCCCGGCTCGCCTAGGCTTCGAGCTGTTCCGGTGCAATCTAGTGGAGCTAATTAGAGAGGACAAATTGGCACCGAATTCGTCTCAATGCCTGGCCTTTGTTCTCTACATCTGCTGCTCGCGATCGTCAGGTGTCTCAAGACGGCAAAACCCACACTGAATGCTAATGAATGCAACTGGCAAACAACACAAAATTCAAACACGACGACACAATCTCGCCTCGGATTCATTATTAATCCAGACCCTCCTCTGCTAGCATCAGCGTAGAATCACCACAACCAAGACAACTGTAACAAATATAAAGATAGAAAACTCAACCATCAATCGAAACATACTAAACCAACCACTCTAGTCGCAAGCTAATCAAGTAAATACACACAATCATCACATCGTAACCCAAGATGTCATCAGCCTATGAGATAATCCCTTACCTGACCAACTGGACCACAGCGGCCCTCACATTGGGCGCCTTCATTTACCTGTAAGTATCTCGAGCAATAGCACATAATATCACAATTGACTAGTCAATAAGGAGAGAAACTGACCCTCTAATTTACACCAATACCAACTTTGCCACGCCTTTGTTCAGATACTTTCGCCACAAGTTCAGCTACTGGTCGCGTCTCGGCCTCAGGAATCCCACGCCCATTCCCTGGTTCGGCACTGGCCTATGGCACATCATTCGGCCCAAGCCAGAGCTCGAGCTCGAGCAACACCGCAAATACGGCAAACTGTATGGCCTCTACGACGGCTTCCTCGGCACCAATCCGACGCTCGTCTGCGGCCATCCAGAGGTCATCAAACAGGTGACCATCAAGCACTTTGATTCGTTCACCAACCGCCGGCGGCCGGTACATGGAAGAGCATCAGATACAGGGCACTCACTTATATGCGCGACGACGAGTGGAAGAATCTGAGAAAGATATTGGCACCCATATTCACGAGCAACAAGTTGAAACGAATGTTTGAACTGATGAAGAGGTGCACGAAGAATCTACAACAGAGCATTGATCAACATGGCGATCGCGAGATTGATCTCAAGGAGATCTTCTCGGTGTTCACAGTGGATGTCATATCTACGTGTTGCTTCAGTATGGATTTGAAAGATTTTCGTCACCCCGACAGTGAGATACTAATGAGTGCACGTAAATTCTTCAATGTTTCACGGATGAAGATGATCTGTGCCCAGGCCATACCAAAGTTCATCCTATCATTTATTGGCTTTGATATCAACGACGTCGACTCTATCAGCTTCTTCCAGAGATTCGCCACAGAGGTAATCAATGCAAGACGCAAGATAATCACATCGAAGGCCTCGCTAACATCCAACGCCAACCCGAACGCCAGCCACTTGAAGAGACAAGACGACTTCTTGCAAACACTCATTGATGCAGCCTCCGAATTCAATGAAAGAAAGGACAGAACGATAACATCAATTAATCAAAAAGAAGATCAAAAGAGGATAATGGAAGGAGTGCTAGATGAAGAAGAACAACAAGAGCTGAATGTATTGAGGAACGAGGAGAAGAACAACAACAAGAGGAGGCTTGAAGAGCAACAAATAGAGGAACAACAACAAGCAACTGGAGGCGACGAACAGCAACAGGATGTCACGTTACGACAAGCAACAAGTAAACAGCAACAACAACAACAACAGGTAAGTCTAATTGAACGTCAACAACATGACTCAAGCCTTTAGCAACACCTGTTAATTATCAATCAGACTGCCACTCGACGACGACGAGCTGCAAATGATTCACTTTGTTCTTGTATTTGCTGTTCTTGTTGTCACGCCTAGCAGCAAATATCCTGCTATGGTCGTCTACATATCAAATCAAACTTCATATCACTGACTCGACTATCTATCTAACTCTTTCATCTCCACCATCATCGTCATCAATCTCTCTGGTGCAGGTGAAGAAAACTACAACAACTGCCAGCGACAACGGCAACAAACAATTGCAATACACTGAGCAACAATTGGGCGACCTGGAAATTATGGCTCAGTCGATGCTGTTCCTTGCCGTCGGCCACGAGACAACGGCAACACTACTGTCGAACTCCGGCCTGTTCCTGGCTCTCAATCCTGACATCCAAGAGCGCCTCTATAACGAAATACACGAGGCCTTTGTTAGAGACAAGGGCGATATCACCTACGACACACTGCTTGAGTTGCAATATCTTGATGCCTTCGTATCTGAAGCGCTCAGGTTCTTCACGCCAACTCTCACCTTTGACAGAGAGGCTAGCGAGGACGTCGAGATAGAGGTCGATGGTGTGCCCAAGTTTGTCATACCCAAGGGAATGGGTATCATTATTCCATTTCATGCCATCCACCATGACCCGGACAACTACGAGAACCCAGAAACATTTGATCCGGGAAAGATTTATGCCAGAGAATAGGCATAAAATAAAACCCTGTACATTCATTCCATTCGGTGCCGGGCCAAGATTCTGTCTGGCCAGTAGGTTTGCACTGATTGAGGCCAAATTGGCGCTAGCAAATCTTGTCCACAGGTACAAATTCATCAGATCCGAGGGCACAATTTATCCGCCAAGATTCAGACACCATTATATGTTGTTACAAATGGAATGGCCCAAGATCAGATTTGTTGATCGTAAGTTGGCATCACTACAAGAGTCCGAGACAATGCCATCAGTTAATCGACAACAAGCCCAAGAGGCAGCTTGAAAGTCCTTTAACCGGGAGACCAAGGACCGGAGACAATGTTAAATAACGGGAATACAACAAATGGTTATTTGAAATTGTACCTAATAATGCTCCTCATCCTTGGAGCCAAGTTGTTTGGCTGGAAGTGCCTGTGTAAGTTGTTGATGTATTTTTCTGATTGATATCACTATTGTGTCTGATGATTGTATATCTTGCCATAGTAATAATAATAATAATAATAATAATTAAAATGATAATCTGTTGAGTTGGAGCTAGAACAAACATTCGACTCAATCTACCATGATTACCATTTCTTGTTGTCATCGGTGATGAACTCACCGTCATTCGACCCATCCATAAAATTAGAGCTCATATTGGTGTGATTGTCATGATGATCTTCGAACTGATGATCAGTAGTATCTTTGATATCGGTGACCACTGGTGTAGCTGTTTCTGAGTCCGTAGGCTTCATGTTCCACCTTTTCCTGGCATAATGGTACGAGAAGGTATATGTTGCCACGGCCAATACGGCCAACGGTATGGCGACTTTGAGCTTCAAGGACAAAGGAAATTGGCTTTTGCCTGTATTGGCTCTCGATGCCTCCTCGTGTTGTAACAGTTGGCGTCTCGCCTCGGCCAACATTTTCTCGGTTCTCTTCTTGACATCCATCCTTAGATGAGCTAATATAGACTATTTAAAAATACATAAATTATGTTGTATTTCCTTAAAGTTGATGAGCTGTTGACAACACGATGGCATCGTGCGACAGCCCTAGATGCCTACGACAATGTTGAATAACGCGCCGATTCGTCGCCAACGTTGGCGTGCGAGCGCAAAAACAGAGTCAGTTGCGATTTTACACAGCTCAAATAAACATCTAAAATATTATATCTAATTGAACTCACAGTCTGACCAGAACAAGACTATCCTTTATTGTAAAAGTACATCCCAATTGAGATCTACACGTTACACCAGCGACGACGCCGCAATTGTTTTCAATGGACTTGTGGCGATGCGGTCGCCTTCGCATGAGGTTAAAAGTGAAGCAAATAGCATACTGTTCATGATTAGGTGACATTCAATTTTCGATGGCCAATTTTCTCAGCCACCTTAGTCATTATAGAGGACGTGCTCAATAAACCCCGTAGAGAGATTGTCGCCTCGGAGTTATCGTAAATTAGAAGCCAATAACAAGCCAAGAAAATTCTACGGCACGAGTTTTAGAGCAGAGAACGACAAAAATATTATACTGCAAGAATAACATGAGCGCAGGTGATGATTGCGTTGCAACAGGTATTCAGCCTCCAAAGCTGAATAGTTGTTACCTGTTCGATCCTGAAAAATTGACTAAACTATCCAGATGGCCCGAAATCAGCGCGCAACTAAGGCAGAGAAATCTAGCCGCTAGACCTTTAAAGTCGGACGACTACGACAATGGATATCTCGAACTTTTACGCCAGCTAACAAAAGTGGGCTCTATCAGCGAGTCGGCTTATTTAGAGAGATTCAATTCTACGAAGGATGTCAATGAATTACGTGAACATTACATGATTGTGGTGATTGAGGATGTGAATACCAAAAAGATCGTCGCAGCCTCAACACTATTCCTCGAGCTGAAATATATCCATGAATGCGCTATCTGTGGCCGTTGTGAGGATGTCGCAGTCTTGGATTCCTATAGGGGCAAGCAAATTGGTGAACTGGTGGTGAGAATCACTGTTGAGTTGGCCTGAGAGATATATAATTGTTACAAGATCACTTTGAGTTGTAAAGATGAACTGAAAAAGTTCTACTCGAAGAACAATTTCGCTTGGACTAGCAATATGATGGCTCTCTACTTCGATTGATTGGCAGACACCATTTGCGTTGTATTGATAACATAATACAAAGGCCGTATAAATCCACATGTGCAATCATTATTTCCTTAATCAAAATAAAGTATCTTAATTAATGAACTATCACCTGACGAGCGATTATTGAAGTCGTCGACATCAGGTCGCTGTTTTGTTTACAATTGACACGCGCGAAAATTTGACAGCATTGTCAGAAGCACAGCCAAATAAATAAAGTTATTTGAGCCGTAAAAGAAAATGTAATATTTGTTATTTTATATTCTTACTTAATTATCAGCCAGCACAGTTGTGAAGATAAATATTTCATCCAACCATTTGACATGGACCGGCACTACAGTGGTAGGATGGACACTTATAATCATCGCAATCGCAATAGAGACCATGATCATCACCATGACCACAGGCGACGTGGCCAAGATTATTATGGCGAAGAGAGGATCAAGAAACGTCATCGTATCATGGAAGAAGGTGTCCCATCGGTATGGGGCGCGTCGCCCAAAATTCACGAGCCAACGGAGGGACCACGAGATCCAGATCGAACCCAAAGGTCTCACAAGTCCCACAAGTCACGTCATTCCCACAAATCACATGAACCACTCAAATCTCACAAAAGCCACAAGGCACATAAAGACTATAAGGATCACAAGGACTATAAAGACCATAAGGACCGTAAAAGGAGACACAAACGCTCATCTCATAGATCCTCATCACCCCAATCATCGTCTTCCCGGTCTCCGAGATCACAGTCCTCTAATCACAGGCCCGAGCCAGCACCCAATAGGCAACCCGAAGTCGAGAGCGATGAAGTCAGAATTGAGGCTGAATACTCCAAAGCCGAGAAGAGAAAGCCGAAAAATTATATAGAGCTAGTGAATCAGCGCGAAGAGGAAGACTTCATGAATCAATTGAGGAAGAAACAACAGCAAAGTAGAAAGGAGGAGGCTGAAAAGGATGCGGCCGGTGGATCGTCCACCACCATGGATACCAGGGAATTTGGCAAGGCCTTGTTACCAGGTGAAGGAGCCGCAATGGCGGCGTTCGTAGCCGAAGGTAAACGTATTCCGAGACGCGGAGAGATAGGTCTGACCAGCGAAGAGATTGAACAATTTGAACGACAGGGCTACGTAATGTCGGGCAGCAGACATCGTAGGATGGAGGCGGTTAGATTGAGAAAAGAGAGTCAAATTTATTAGTGCAGATGAAAAGAGGATACTAGCCAATCTTGATCGGGAAGAGGTGGTAAAGAGGAACGAAAAAATGCTATCATATTTCACACAAATCATAGAAGCCAAACAATCGGGCAGTTCCACGTCAAACCAACCAAGTCATAAGGACACCTGACATTTTTACTATCTCATCAATCCATCCATTTCTTCGCCAAGCCTCGATAGTATTATTTACAGTTTAATCGAATAGCTGTGATATGTTCGAACCAAATTCTAAAATATATAAGTATAGTGCGTTTGTTACAATTCTCGAGTTCCATTGCCATGATTTTTCTCTAGATTCCTGTTACAATATAACATTAGTGTCACAATATAAATAATTAATTGTCATCGCTTTAGAGAGATCGACGCATTTGAATGAGCTTATAAAAACAGAACGCCGACACACCGGCCACCCAACCTTTGTGGCTTGAGTTGCATAATACAGCAGATCAAGTCTAAATCTGGCAGCCTCTATCGTGTTAGGATCTTCTTTGAGCAAATAATGTCTAACACCCAAGACATAAGCCTCCATATATTTTGGCCAGTCTATCTTCTTGACATCTATAACGAACCTCTTCTTATCCTCCTCCGTCAATTCATTGTAGAAGCGCTTCAAAGTTTTGTGTCCTGTAGATCCATTCGTTCTTAGTGAAATACTCGAGAGCCACTGTTGTCCTGTGAACTTTCTGATATATTGGACCTAACATGGGACTATGGCCGAGTGTTTTAAATAATAAATCTATGATATAAGTGGGAAGATCATGTTTCCACACTTACAAGGATCTTGTGCAGAGTCTTATTTGAGACAAATATGGGGCCTGGATATCTAAAGATTTGGGTCGCTGGATATTTGACCAGCCAGGGGTGTGATAGGAGCGAATCTCTTCCCAGGTGATGGGATTTATTGGCCCGGATACGCAATTAACTACATAAGGCTCAATTTGTTTCGATCGTACCACTCCATTTGCGTATCCATTCTCTGTTGCGCCATTTGATCTTAACACCTTTGATGGTCTGAATTTATTTGATACATGCCAAGCAGATGTTATAATAGTATTTGCCACAATATCAACAGGTATGGCGTCACAAATCTTGTCACCATCAACCAACATTGTTCTTAGGATACCAGCACCAGCAGTTACTAGATAGCCCGAAGGCCCATTATAATTGTCTATCCAACCAGGCATTGGATCACTCCAAAGAGGCTGTTATTATGGACGGTCGTACTATTCCGATAGGTATTCTATCAGCATATTGTTTAACAAGATTCTCAGCCATTGCTTTGGTATAATGATAACTACTCGGACGATCACCGAACAGGTGCGGGGTCAACGACTCCAGCATATCGTCGTTGAGATCCTCCGAAAGTTCAATAAGTTTCAGGTGTAATAGTCTCTCCATAGACACTCTCCTTAATGTTCATCTTAGTCTGATTACAATAGGCTGTAGAGACATGAATGAAGGCTCGAATGGACTTGAGCTGTAGTGCCAGCTCAAGCACCCTCTTGGTGGCTGTCACATTGATCCGAGTCGCTCTTTTGAGTGGTTCATCGAATCTTATGGTTGCAGCTGAGTGAACAATGACCGTTACATCTTTCTTGAGTATTTCTAGATCTGCGGCTGATATAGCTAGATCATCGAATGTTGTATCGCCTCGGATGACTTTCACCTTCTCCAATAGTTTTGGTTGTATTCGTCTGATCCTGTCGAATGCTTGTGACTCAAGTAATTGCGTCAATCTTGATTGTGCAAGTGCGCTTCCCTTCGTTCTCAATAAAATATAAATATTCTTTATTTTTGGACAGTCGTGTAAGAGTTTCTCGATTAGTACCTTGCCCAAGAAACCACTCGCTCCAGTGATGAATATGGAGCGTCCAGCAAAGAACTCGCCCACATTGTTCCAACTTGTTGGCTCTGTTTCTATCTTGGCCATGATGATTAACTAGTAACCAAAATATTTGATTATTGCGATGATTGGAACTTCATCAATTAGTTTTCAGTTAGATTAGAATAGATGCATGAATATGATTGGACGCAAGTATAACATTATCAACAACAAAAACAACAAATAATAACATGAAAATGGTCAGAGGATGATGACACAGAGCAACATCTCGGTCTCTCATGTCCAGAGTGAAGCGCACCTGAACGGTTTTTATGCGTAGATTCTTGTCAAGAAAAGTCATCGCAAGCTGAAGGAAACCTGTTTGAGCTTGTCAAGTCTAGCAGGTGGGGATAGGAAATTCCCGCTCTGGGTGTGATTTTTCAATGAAAAGGCTAATTTTCTTTGTCGAAGCTAATTTCAAAGCAGCACAATTGAATGGTAAATTTGTCAGATGATTGCGAGTTAGCAGACACTAATTAGGCAATACTCACACAAACACAAATCAAACAATAGACACGCAAACTAGAATCCATTGGTTAGATGTCCAAGATTTTAGTGTGTTTATTACATTGGATAGCACATCTCGTTTTCCCCATCATGTTCAAATGACAGTTTGGTGGCTACAACATTAGTTGACGAGTTTTAATGGGCCCAAATTTCTGGCATACGGACATCAAGAGTGAACACTGAGACTGTAAAGGTTTGAGAGGATAATTTAACAACATACAAGTCATCAACTTATGTTGCTTGAGCGTTTGGTCCACGCTTACGGCCACCGATTGAGGCAACTGTTGATACAAATCTTCTGTTGTACTGCATGCGTCTCTTGGCACGGCCAGTCTTCTTCTTCTTCTTTTCTTGCTTCTCAACCTTTGGGGTCTGACCCTTGACCTTACCAGCACCAGCCAGAGAACCGTGCACCTTACCACCCCTCAATCTGAGGACCAAGTGAAGTGTGGATTCTTTTTGGATATTGTAGTCGCTAAGTGTACGGTCGTCTTCGAGTTGTTTGCCGGCAAAAATGAGACGTTGCTGGTCCGGTGGGATACCCTCCTTGTCCTGGATCTTAGACTTAACATGGTTGTTGATCGAATCACTGGCCTCGACCTCAAGGGTGATTGTCTTACCAGTTAGTGTTTTTACGAAAATTTGCATGTTTGCTTTTGGATTATTTTGGTTCTATATTAATTATTTAATTAATTATCAGAGCGAATAAGTAATAATCGCATAAGTTGAATAGAGTTAAATAAACCAATAATTCTGATATGGAGATCTCTAATGCTCACATCGGCACAATGTGGTTTCTCATTCGCCGCTACGCCATACAGCTCCGGATGAGTGTGGCTCACACACATGCGCGAACAAGAAATGCGCGAAATTCAACGCAGATTGGAGAAAATTTACGAAATGGAAAACACGTGATTTTTATCGCTCATATTCATTGCTTTCATAACCCTCATGTTGCTATTTCATTCATCTTTCAATCAATCAATCAATCAATTGAAAATATTATAAAACCAGAAGTCCATCTAATTCAGCAATGGCAGATGCGATGCAGACAGAGGAGATAAAATCAACGGTGCCTGAGATTAGGCTGAAGAAATTGGACCCGAAAACAGGGAAACCTGCCAAGAAAACGAAAGCAAACAAATCCAATGAATCTATCACAGTAGATAAAGCGGTCGACACCAGGAAAGTCTTTGTGCCGAATACTCGTCTAACACCCCTGAAACAGAATTGGTTGAAGATATTCTCTCCGATTGTCGAGCACCTTAAGCTTCAAGTGAGATTCAACAATAGAACTAAAACAGTAGAGATCAGACCGAGTCCAACGACAGAAGATATATCGGTTCTCCAGAAAGCAGCCGACTTTGTTAAAGCATTCGTATTGGGTTTTGATGTTGATGACGCACTAGCATTATTAAGATTGGATCAACTTTTCCTAGAATCTTTCCAAGTGACAGATGTGAAACCCCAAAAGGGGATCATCTATCGGGCCATCGGCCGTATCGCCGGCAAGAGCGGTAGAACTAAATACACAATCGAGAATGTAAGCAAACAAGGATAGTCTTAGCTGGTCACCACGTTCACATCCTAGGGTCTTATCAAAATATCAGAGCTGCACGGACAGCTATATGCAATCTAAATGTCCGGCTCAACACCTGGAAAAGTTCATGGAACAATGAAGAATCTAGCAGCTAGACTTATCGAATCGTTCTGATATAGAAATAAGATTAGTGTCGTTTTGATTACATTTAAATATTGTGTTTACAATTATCGTGCTTATGATATTGCAGACCAGTTTTGTGAATGGTGTTTCGAATATGAAACTCCAGAGTATACTCATCTCGCTATGCTCGAACCCACCAAAAGAAATACAACGGGTCCACACTAACAGTAATCATCATCATCAGACCGCCGTCAACAATGGAAATCATTTACATAACAATGATACTAACAATAAGAAATCGATCTACGAGATTGAGAACGACCATTCTACCGAGATTGATAAGAATGAAATTGATTTGATCATGAATGAGGTGGGACCATTTTGTATGGCCGCAAATCTTGTTTGGGCTCTTTGCAAGCATCAAGAGCGCCCACTTGTCTAATATTAGATTCGGTTACTGGGAATATGCGATGACCAGATGGCAATTATATCTAAGATTAAAAAAATCGTACCTGAAAGAGGCACTATTAGAGTCAAGTAACAATAACAATTGCAACATCGTCAACATTAATGGTAACCATAACGATATCAACACTACAGATTCGTATACTATTTATGACTGACTTCATCCATTTGATTGAAGTCAGGATCTCTAAGATACTTGCCAACTGGTCCTCCCTTGTTGGATTCGTTCTCACATCGGATTAAGGATTCTATAAGCCTTGTTCAATGATTTTGCATCGTCTAAATCTAAGAATGTTTTAGTAAGAGAATTGCTTAAAAGCAACATTTGCCAGACAACCTGTGATATCAATCAGATTAAATGAAGATAAGGTGGTCATCTCATGCAATTTTTGTAACGTTATCAGGTTATCAATTCTGCACGAACCTCTAGATGAAACTTAATCCTCAACCGCGAGATTCATAAAATCGTCTTAATAAATTGAATACAGAAGTAAGATTAGATAAATGCAAACTCTAGATCATTCATGTTTATTTGACCTTGAAATAATAGTTGGATTTAACGAATGGCATCTTGACGACTTCATATTCGAATTTTTGCCTCTAATAATGCAACCAACTTTCTGACCAACATTTTTGAAATATCTGTTGCTTAAGTAGGCCATCGCTATATTACTTCCTAGCTTAGGCGCAAAGGTCCCTTAGTTATTGTTCCTAGGGTGGTTTTACCATCTATATCGTACACCTGGCAGCCCTCACGCGCTGGTGGTCCTCCCTGAGTAGCCACAAGACCAGTTCTTCGAATGGTTGTCCCTCGCTTGAGTTGCTCGAGAATGACTTCAGACCCGAGGAAGCCGCCCTCAGCTCTTCTTCTCTTGTGTATTGCCCAAGCGAGCCCGGCCTCAACAGGCGTTGTCTTGTCGGTGATATCATGACCATGTAGACAAAGGCCAGCCTCCAGTCGCAACGTATCTCGAGCCCCCAGACCCTGCAGGTTTCACCCAGGTCACTTTGGCAGAGTAAATTCATCAACGCTTCGGCCTTTGTTGGATCGACCGAGATCTCAAAGCCATCCTCGCCTGTGTAGCCGCATCTTGTTATCATGCATTCCGACACTTCCAATCATGGCGTCAGTTGTATTCATAAACTCAATATCCCTCAAATCAATTTCAACTATCGCTTGAAGTACCTGTGCAGCTTTGGGTCCTTGCAAAGCAATCAAACCTCTATTGTTGAGTCTCTCCAGATGAACATCCAGCTGACCCTCCGACCTCTGTAACTCTAACCAGGGCCAAACAATGTGAGAATTTCCAGCATTACTTACGACATGCAAATGATCTAGGCGCTTGGCTATAATACAATCGTCTCATGATTCCTCCCGATTGATTGGTCAACATTGATAAGATTGCACTTGTTGTTGCCCATACCTTCAATGTCGGCCACAGTTAGGCGCTCCATGAATTTGTGTCGATCCTTTCCACGAATTGTTAGCTGCATCATGTGAGAGACATCGAAAACTGAGGCGAACTCTCTAGTTTGCATATGTTCCGACTTGATAGTTTGGTGTTTATAGACAATCGGCATAATGTAACCTGCGAATGGTTCCATTCGTGCGTGATGTTTCTTGTGAAATCCATAGAGGCATGTCTGGTTGATTTCCTCACCGCCACCATTGGAGGCAAATCTTTGATAGACACTCCGAGCTCTTTCCAAGATGATTATACCTTAGAATTGAGTTAACTTTTGATTGAGAACGCCATCTTTCTCTGGATTCCTAACGCATATATGGACTTAAATTGTTTTAATATTCGATAGTGAAAGTAAATTGGTTAAAATATACATCTAATTACTCGGCATAGTAGAAATTCTATTGGTAACTGTCAAGCCAGTCGCGCGGGTTATGATAATGATGATCGAGATCTTTGCAAGGGGAATGAACTAAAAATATATTATTGTCATGAGTTATTGTCTGTTTTTGTTGTTGCCAAGTGCTATCAACCAAAAAACTTATCAAAATGTCATCTTGACTAGAGAACAATAGCCAATGCTCGATTCTGTGCTGCTGATAGACTCTAATCAATTCAATCGAGAATCTGACCGAGGAGTGAACTGACCGATCGCCGGATCAGTAAGTGGGGTGAATAAGTTACTAACAATCAATTGACAGGTCTCATGACAATGGACAATTAGTATTCAGAGGACTTACAATGTTAATCAAAGAAAACTTGTTCGTGTCTACCCGGAAACCATCATCTTGTTAGAAGTCGGCGATAAGCAGCCGCCGCGTCAAGACTTGCATAGGTTTTGTAGGTGTCCGAAGAGACACGCCTACTCGGCTGTGTGTTCATTCTTCCACCGTGAAATCAATAGCACAGAACGCGCGAGCAAAAACACGAGGAGTTCAGGCTGCCGCAGCTGCATCCAGCGAACTACTTCAGCCGAGCAGCAGTCGCTGTTTTGTCAGTGTCGAATGGAGTGGCGAATTTCCCTCTCTGGTATTTTATCAGTCAAAATAGTGATTCTTCAATAAATATCTCTTTTCACATAATTTTACCCTTAAATTTATACTCTAAAAGCCCCCTTTTGATTTTGCCCTGTTTTATTCCTACGAAGTAATTTCTAATGTGATTGTTCGATGAGATTGATGGTCCTGCTATGAATTTGCAGGATATATTGTTGGGCACAACAATTTTCTAGGCGGGAAATCTATTATCATTTTAGCCCAAAAGTTGACCGTTGCTCAGCCGGGCGGCGGCCTCTTATGTTGGATGCTAGTGCGTTTTATGCACGGCGAACAGCACCAAGCAAAGCAAGAGAAGAGTTCTGTTGAGGTTCGTTCAATGGGGATGAGATTTTAGATAATTGTAACAACAATCGCCATCGTCACCATCACCATCGTCACCATCACCATCATCATCATCAGCACCGTTGCTGTTGTAAGCATTATCTTGGTGACATCCTCTTAACTTGTGTTTAATTAACTTAAAAAATTATTATTATCATCAATGAATGCATTCAGGTATAGTTTACCTATTTCCAGACAAGATATATAAGCAATTTATTTACCCTGTCGACAATACATTTCAGCTTCAACAGAAATAATATCCACATATACAGAAGGAGGGATTTGATTGGAGCTATCAAGGATCGGATAAATATATAAAAATAAATATATATACCCATATATATCTATTTAGATATATTTATAGTTATAATATTACATCTAGAGATATTTATATAATCCATAATGTCCACCCACTCTGGCCCGCCCAGGCATAGGGGAATGGAAAATAGGCTGTAAAGTTTATATTGGCAACTTGGCTGAGGGTGCCTCGAAAGCCGATATTGAAGGTGCATTCTCCAAGTATGGAGTGCTGAGAAATGTTTGGGTGGCCAGGAATCCGCCTGGTTTTGCATTTGTCGAATTTGAGGATGGCAGAGATGCTGAGGACGCGTGCAGACAGTTAGATGGAACCCGAATAGCCGGCGGACGAATTAAAGCCGAGATGTCACATGGAAGGACTAGACGAGGTGAGGACCGCCAGGATTTGGTCGAGCTCCGCCAGCATATACAATGGGTGCCACCTATGGAGGCGGCCCTGGCCGAGCTCCACCTTATGGTGGTGGTGGTGGCCATCGAGGAGGCCCTTATAATGGAGGAGAATGGTGGTGATTATCACTATGGTGGAGAGGCGTAGGTTATCATGGACACCGAGGTGGTCACCACGGCCCAGTTACATGGACAGAGGCCGTGATAGATATCCACCCACCAGGCCGAGAAGTCCGATGGGTGTTAAAGAATTCAGACATTATTCAAGGAGTCGTAGCAACAGCTTAGGTAAATCGCCTCCACCCCAGGCTGCCCTCCGCCACCTAGGGCAACAGCCAGGCCCAGAACACCACCATCTAGGT
Source organism: Oxytropis ochrocephala (assembly GCA_020916435.1). Lineage (NCBI taxonomy): Eukaryota > Viridiplantae > Streptophyta > Magnoliopsida > Fabales > Fabaceae > Oxytropis > Oxytropis ochrocephala. The sequence continues at coordinate 380,471 of JAJHUT010000139.1, forward strand.
CGCCATCGGTTGAGCATTAGAATGATATCAGGCATCGACTTAACGCATCTCCAGGTTACAATTACACGCAGCATTATTAGTTATACTAACCTCCCGCTTACCAACACACAGCAAGCAATACGATCATGATGAATCTTCCTTTTTCAACGAGAAACACCAGCGAACACAACCAGATAAAAATTTATTCATATTATTATTAGACAAGGAAATTATCTGTATTTAACCATCACTTATATTAAAACTCCTGATATCAACACATCTATCAAGTCATCATTTCCACTGTATAAAATTAATTATTGATATTATAACCAATAATTCTTTAAACATATGTATATGTAGATATATACATGTATGTATCTATCAACATAATCGGAACTCAAACTATTAAGTGAGATTCTGAAAGAAAACCAGAAATACCTAAAATTACTCAACAACACCCTTAATAATCATTTCGACTTCCATTAAAACAACACACACACCACCAACAACAACAACAAATTCAACAAAAATATCTACCCATAAGACTACAACTACTAGTGCTACTAGAACTACTGCTGCTGCTGCTACTACTACTACTACTACTACTACTACTACTACTTATATACTACCGCTGCTACAAGTAATTCTACATTCAATTTTGAGAATGAAATTTTCTATATCATCGTACCAACTATAATACCTTAAGAACAGATGGTGGTTAATTTTCTTCGGGGAATCTGCGTCGATCAAAAGAATCGAATCGTGTCGTGAGATCTCTATATCCCCAACCGCCACTGCTATCACTAGTCTTCAATTATCGTCGTCCAAAGTTAGCTCTACATTTGAAGTCGTCGATTATGTCAGATCGTCGTCAAATTTTTGAACTTCAACAACGACGCCAAGTTTGTGCTCGTATCGAAGAACTCAAATCGAATTGCCACAATTTGACACAAGCTAGAGATGATATGTTGGATAAATTGACCAGACTCAATGATATAGTAGAGTTGCTTTTGAAGAGAAGAAACAAAATAGGTGTGACCCCAACTTTAAGTTTGACGACTTGGTAAACAATCAACGGCCTCCTAACTTTGCTACAGAATCATCTCACAAATAAGTCCAACAATAACCGTCATGAGACCAATCCTCAAGCTAGTGCTTCTTATTCCTTCAAGGTGAAACTTTCTAATTGTCTCCAAGAGGTGGTCCAGAAGGCTGAAGACATCTCTAAGTTAGGCGATCAACTGTAAGAGTTTAAACAATCCGGAGATCCAGCTCCTCGTTTAGTTATAACTGAAACATTTTGATGCACTGTGCACGCTCTCATCACTCAAATTAAATGAGCTTTTTTGTGTTGGAGGACAGATCTTATCGATAATGAGATCTTAATTATTATTTAAATATTTATTTAAAGAAAAGTCAACTATTTACAAAAATATAAAATATTATCATCAAATAATTATGACAACAAATAGGATAATGAAGAAGATGATTGATATTGGTGCCAATTTGACTGATCCGATGTTCAGAGGTATCTATCATTCCAGCCAGAAGCATCGTGATGACTTCGGTGATATGTTAAGTAGAGCCTTCTGATAATGGAGTCGATAAGATGATCATAACTGGTGGATCCTTATCTGACAGCAAAGCTGCCCTTGAATTGGCCAAGAAACACGATAATCTTTACTCAACCGTTGGATGCCACCCAACCAAATGTAGTGAATTCGACCAACACGAAGGTGGACCCGATTTGTATCTTCAGGAGCTATCGAAATTGGCTATAGATGGAGCAAACAAGGTTGTAGCCATAGGCGAGGTTGGATTAGATTATGATAGACTACAATTTTGTCCCAAAGATGTTCAAAGGAAATATTTCGAGATACAATTGAGTTGGCTCTCACAATTGAAGCTTCCATTATTTTGCACAATAGAAACTCAATAGATGATTTTATACAAATACTCAAGAGGAATGGAGATAAGTTTGAACAATCTGGTGGTGTCGTACACTCATTCGACGGCTCAAAGGACGATGTCCAGCGTATATTAGCCCTGAATCTCTACATCGGCATCAATGGCTGTTCGTTGAAAATGAAAACAACCTAGAAGTGATCAAATGTATTCGCTGATAGATTGATGATCGAGACAGACTGTCCTTGGTGTGAAATCAAGCGGACACATGCCAGCTTCAAATATGTGAAAACTAGCTTCGAGAAGACCAAAAATGCTAGCGACCCAAAACTACCTGTGAAGAATAGAAATGAACCAATGAATCTCATACAAGTATTGGAGGTGATATCAGCCGTCCATGAGCAAAGTATTGAAACTCTCTCGGAACAAATATACACCAATACAAAAGAATTATTTTTCAACAAGTGATAACATGGATATACTTAGAACGGACAAAGATGAAAGAATTCAATTAAAAAATAGGTTACACATTACTATGATCTATTCAACGAAACAACATAGGTTTTTATTGATAGTGGTGAATCTTTACTGGTTTGGTATTTCTACTTAATTTAACCTGAGAGAGATGGATCTGATTCTATCAATTATTCCTTTGACCCTCCGCTTCCTGAGACATTTGTTGATGGTTGATCCCGAGTCGTAGCCACTAGATTCGTATGAACCGGAGCCGCTCACTGAGTTGTCATCACATTGGACGGCCAAGCTCATCAAGGCGATCATGTAGATGGCCATACAAATGTAGGCAATTAGGTTGTTGTATGAATTCATCTTGACTAGCTTGGCTCGGTTAGTTTTGATAATTAGGGCTGATACTCTAAACAACCAGTTTGAAGTATAATCGTAGTCGAAGCTCTAATTTTAGAGTTTCAGCTTGAGGCTCATCCATGTTTGGGCTTTTATACTTGATGGATCTAATCGACGACATGTCAATTACGGTCGTGATTCCATTATCATCGGCATATGCTCTGTAAAAGTGGAGTGTGCCCGGTCATAAAATCGCCAAATATCATTGGCCCATCAAACTAGCATTGTTGCCTGATCTTTGGCGCTAAATTTGATGCGGATATGGTGGTGATAAAATATCATAGACAACAAGTAATTACGTGATTGTCTGTGATATTTTGTCTGTTACACAAACATCATTAACGTCACTTGATCACGTAAGTTTGGTAAAAATTAGCATCAGCGATCAGTACACTCATATGAATGTCATATTTTGTGTCACTTAATTAATGATGATGGCGAAGAAACTTTTGCAACAACACAACATACAATACAATACCACCATGTCTACCGCAGTCCAATACAATCAAAATTGTGGGTTGGATGTTTTTGCGTAAACAAGTTATTGCTTGTGTGGTTCAGCCATAATTGCCTTTAGGAAGCTTGTAAAGCAAACGACTTGCTCCTCTCACACCTGGTCATACGTTTAACCTACCATGAAGGGGGCCCACCCATCAAAAAATAACGAAATGGCTAATCATTGGCCGATGTAGTTTAGTTGTTTTGGTTGCTGTTATTGCTCGAATAACACAAACTAATGTGACTTTAGTTGTATCTATATAATAGAGTTACTCGTGTGTGTAACTTGGCAACAATAAAACCTCATCATCAATATTATTAAGCCCATGCCACAACATGATTTTCAAGTTCTTCGACGGGCGCACTTATGGACCGATCCTTCGTCAGCTATTTGGTTGATCTTGGATTGTGCTGTGTCAAACAACCACAGGATGGAACGAAAACAATGATTACAAATCATTACAATGGTAATGATGGTGGTGGTGGTGATGGTGTTAATCAAATTGAGAATAATCAAGTGGATAATGTCGATATCACCAGTGTCGAGTCGACCGAAAATACTATTAACGCTTCAATGGAGTCAGTGTCGGCCGATAGAAGCTCGGCATTAACTTTCAATGATGATGAATATTTCATCAGCTATCACCTGGCTGATTGTATATCAAGTCATTCAAATTCCATCTTACAATCTTTTAGACATATTTTATACTAACACATAGATCATGGCTGTCTAATATTAAAAATCCAAGTTTGACCAGGTCCAGATTTGTTTTCCACGCGGCATTACCATTGATTATGCTAATGAATATTGGAACACATTCCGGTAGACCAAACAATTAATTGGTTATTCATTATCTGGACAAATATCGTCCTATTTGGAATGGCGAAAGTTCTCGACAGTTCTTATGGTTTTATTACTATGTTATTGTGTCCATTCTCTTGGCTTATTATTCGGATCAATATTTATCAATGACGTGAAGGTTGCCGTTCTACTAGGCCAGGTGACCCTCTTTCCGGCCGTCATGTTCTCCGGTTTCTTGGTTCACAGCGAAAGGATCCCCTCCTGGATTTATAATTTGTCCATGTTTAGTTTCTTTAGACACGCCCTGTTCGGTATTGTGGCCGCTAGATATGGATTCAATGTTTGTGAATGTGATGAGAGTATGTTGCCCGAAGATGGCCAACCGGTTGGCTTTCAAGCGAATATAAAACATGTTTTAGATTACATGTTTCCAAAGAATGACTCTGAGGAGGTGCAAATCAGTGAAGTGTCTGATAGATTGAGCCAAAAGATTTACAAAGACACAAACATTTACCCAGAATATAACAACATGCGAGGATGTTAAACCATTTGCCATGACTGCATTTTCGGTTGAAGATTACCACTTATACAGCGGTATAATTGCCTATTAATTATGATAATAATACTCAAATTAGTGACATTTACAATAGTTAGGTTATCACCTTACCGAACAAACTGAGAAAATCAATAAAAACATTCAAGATGGATGACCATTTTTCCTCATAATCCAGACCAGCAGTGATTAGTTTTGTATTTGGCCGGCTGAAGCCATAATCTCTCCGAAGGTGCTAGACTCCTCGTGTGACTCACACAGTGGCTCAAATGTCTATCATTGTCTGGTTCGTCATTCATATTTGAAACACTGCAAAGAATCTACAGTCATTTTGGCGCCAATAAGGCTCCAATAACAATTAGTCGCCCTTCAATGTGTCTAGTGAAACTGAGAGAACGAACCATCTCGTATAAAGTAGCGCTTCATTTGAAGGCAGTCATGAGGTCTGTTGGAGTCGAGCGGGAGGAAATCTGTTTATCGATTTGTAAAGGATCCAATCATCCCTGTCTGCATGTTGATAATTAATTAGGGTTTAAATTGTTTATCAATTGTTCCTCGTCTCCAGAGTAAACAAACTCATCGAAGGAATTTGTCGAGAGGCTGATATTGAGTGATGGTCCTGATGACGTGCCTTGTGTCTCCCCCCGCTCAAGTGTCTGCCTCATCATGGATGGCGTTGAATGGAATATCCCCGAGCTAATTGCAGACTTAACAATGGTGTTTGTGATTGCAGATTGCTCATTAAGTATAGACTGTATGGTAACTATGAGTGACAGCCATGGCGAGTATATTGTTGTCGGAGACCTTATTATGTGGATATATGAGCAACAAAAACAACAGCAAAAAAAATAATTTTCACAATCAACTAGAGAAAATGTCTCACATTATTAGGCACAACAAAACGACCACCACCAACGCCGATAATGAACCAACACAACCACTACTTCTTCACAGAATACATATATCGCCTCCAAATATTCGTTACGTATCAATTGCTTGGTGTATGTGACGACATCAGAACTTCCGATGGTGGCAGCAAGAATTTGGCAAGAATCATCTGCGATTGCGTAGTATTATCGAGACTCTCATTGTTGTTATTGTTAATGTTATTTTTTCTTCTTTATTATTTTCCTTCAAACTTGATATTACCATGCAACTTCCTGCCCTTCCTCCTGCCCGGCAGTGCATTCAATTAGATTCGGTCAGTGGGGCACTGGAGGCGATAGTTGCGTAACAGCTGCAGTTAAATATAGCCTCGTTGGCGGCGGCCAGACATAGCTCGAGAGACCAAGTGAAGTCGAAGGCACTATACATAGAGGGAGGCTGCAAACAGATAGAGAGACAGAGAGAGACACACTAACCCGCATTCGTTTCCGCACGCACTCGTAACGTCGCTACAACAAATCTAGCTGCGACTGGTGAGATAAGCGCCTCTCTTTCTCGCTTCCCTCTTGGCATAGACAACAAATCAAAAGAAAAATAAATAAACTCCACGTATCTCATCAAGATTACACCCTTTTCTTGTTATCCAGAAGTTGTTAATATTAATATCATCAACATCATTCAAAATTCACCACTATTTATAAGACCACACACAATAATCATTATAAGCCAGAATATTCTTTCGTTTGTCATCTCTCTCAATAATCAGCATGGGGATAGATTGGAATTATTGTTAAAATCGTTTAAATAATCAACAAGATCAACTTAAGCGACGTAAATAAATTGGACCCATTTTATCTGCACATCATATTGGTTGTTAGACATACAGACATAGATCAGCAATTTATTATTATTTCTTCTGTTATTGATATAATCATCATCATCTACCACATAAAGCACCTGTACTGTATACTATTCATGATTAATTAAACAAACTAACAATAGAGAGAGAATCAACCCTACTAACAGACAAAATCCGCCAATTTCCCAGCGATCCTTATCTAGTCACTCGATCTGTAGTCGATCGCCATACAAACACCATAAACGAACCACATTAGTTACCAAAAGTGGCAATAGCGTGAGATAGAATCGACTATTATATCAGCTCGAGCCTACTAATCTCGTGACGCTCGAATATATACAGGAAGAAGGATAAGATTGAACTGGATAAAATTGATACATATTTGTGCAATTACTTACAACCAATATCTTCGAGCACATCATCTTCTCTCATGATTACCGCATTTTGTATACTAAATTGAACCAAGAATGTAACCAAAGGGTCCTTATCATCTTAAATCCTTGTTATTGATTCCATATAATATATAACTGCTAGTATTAATGAAAGCAACTCTTCCTCATTAGCTACATTCTGACTATTCGATACTCCTTATTTTGACAAGCGAACAGCCAGCCCATTGTTTTTATTTTAAATCAACTTCAAGCGAGAACAACTCAAACCACTGTTATCTCCTCACCACAACTCACGATCTTACTTAGTACATGATAAAGAATCTGCTCGAAAGAATTTTCCTAAATTCCAAATTATTATCACCATTATTATCTAAAATAACTAAGTTAACTGAACCGAGAGAAAACAAGTTATCAACAAACTAGCTCAGGATATATCCAAATTCAGTGACAACAGTTATGGCGGTAAATCAAATAACTCATCTTCCTCTTGTTGTCAATCTTTATCTGTGACGGAACTACATCAAGTTCGATTACCTAAAGGACCTTATCTTTCAGCTATGGATTCGCCAATGGAAATCAACGATAGCGAACTCCGTGATAGAGCTCACAAAATTTGTTGCGAGTACCTGGGCGGGGCCTGGAACAATATAACTCCAGAAGACATGTCTTTCACGCCAGTCAGGTAAGTAAACTATGCTCGAGATCTTGAAAATCTTCAAACCGATACCCAAAAAGCAAATGTATCTAATAATATGTATACCTGTCTAATGATCTCAATCGTGTTTGTGTCTGTTGAATATGATTTTTCCCAAAGTGGCGGCATGAGTAATCTATTGTATTGTTGTTCATTACCTGAATCTACTCAATTGTTGAACGGTGAACCACAACAAGCCTTACTAAGACTCTATGGTGATCAATCTCGTAACTGCGACATGTCTTTACAGGTGCAAATATTCAATCTACTCTCTTCTATGAAGGATTTAGGTCCGAAGTTATATGGAGATTTCGATGAAGGCCGCCTTGAAGAATTCTTGCCATCTAGTTCATTGGGGTCCCATGAACTAATGGACCGTGATATCTACAGAATAATTGCTAGAAAATTGGCCACCGTTCATAGTTTTGATGTCCCAATGAACAAAAATAATACCTGGATATTGAGAGAGGTTCACGGAATGGCTTGATTTCATTAAGGACCAAAGGGAAAGCTAGAATTCGCTGAGGGTACCAGAGAATCAACAATTAAAGTTGCAAACGAACTGCTGTCTATAGAATACGACAAGGAAATAAGATTTCTCTGTAAGGTATTCGATGGAACCAAAGTTCACCAATTGTATTCTCGCACAATGATCTCCATCAGGGTAATATTCTATTAGTTGAACCAACTAAACGAAGATCCAAGCTAGAGAAACGTGTCATTTTGATTGATTTTGAATATTGTAGTTACAATTATCGTGCTTATGATATTGCAAACCACTTCTGCGAATGGTGTTTCGAATATGACACTCCAGAGTATCCTCATTTCGCTATGCTCGAAGATAGATTCCCATCCGAAGAGATACAACGCGACTTTATTAGAAATTATCTTGATCAACAAAAACGATTGCCTTCTAATGGTAAAACAAATGGACACCAACAAATGGTACATCAATACATCCAACAAATGGCACAATTAAGAATGGAACCAATGGCTACACCAACGGTGATCATCATCATCATCATACCACCATCAAACATGGAAATCATTTGCATAACAATGATACCAACAATAAGAAATCGATCTACGAGATTGAGAACGACCATTCTGCTGAGATTGATAATAGCCGAGATTGATGTGATCATGAATGAGGTGAGACCATTTTGTATGGCCGCAAATCTCGTTTGGACTCTTTGGTGCATCAAGAGCGCCCACTCGTCTAATATTAGATTCGGTTACTGGGAACATGCGATGACCAGATGGCAATTATATCTAAGATTAAAAAATCGTACCTGAAAGAGGCACTATTAGAGTCAAGTAACAATAACAATTGCAACATCGTCAACAATAATGGCAACCATAACAATATTAACACTACAGATTGATATACTATTTGTTATTACTGTGTTGTCGTAGTAAAATAATTGACCAAGTTATAATTCACATGAGCCAACCACAACATACTTGATGTTTCTCATGTGTTTAATCATGAGGATGAGACTACAGTCATGCAGAACACATAATGAGAGGATGATAATCGAGAGAGGGACAGAGCAGAGTGGTACAAGATGGTGGTGGGACGTCTTTGTCGACCATAAGAATTTCAGCGACCAACCAAATGATTTAATGTGATTCAGGTTCAACCAAGATAATGGCCTAAACTAGCCTATCCAGATTAGTTTGTTATGCATGAGAGAAATTTATGCGATATACTGTGTTCATCAGAGTGTTCTCATCATCATCAGCGCCACCTCCAATGTTGCGGTTGAACAAATTTGAATATACTTGTTGTATTTCTCTATTAAAATCACGAAGAAAGCTGGCAACACGGCGAACATTGGTAATTAACTCGGACAAAGACAACAGCGGTCAGCTTTGAATTCGTCGGGCCGATGGCTTCTAGTCGTCGTTAAGTATTTGCCTTGAGATCACGTTCACCACTCATAAACTGGAAGCCTCGTCGAGTACCACATTCGATTTGGTCGATTGAGAACATCTTGAGTATTGGCCGTCGCCCGAGTCTACAGTCAAATCAATCAAGATTACATTCGAGCGTAACTAACAAAACATCAAACATGAGAGTTGCCTGTTATTTCAATACTCCATGATTTTGGATCTCTGATTTCAACTCTACTCGTCGGCATAGATTTCATTAAGGAACAAACAGGAGTATACTCAATGAGGTCCGTCATATGAAAGGCATTCTCAGGAGATATCCAAGGCCGTGAATCTGTGCAAAGGCAATAAAGACCAATAACTCAGCAAAAAAGGCATTCTCCTTGATTTGTATCCCTTTCCTTAATGTATTATATGTCATATGAGACTAATTTTAAAATTATATTCCGACCAAAATAAGTAATAAACATAAAAATAATGATGTTAATAACAGATAACGGCAGATTTATTTAATGATTTTGTAACCGGGAGTTGATCCAATGATTATTTAGTTATACCAAGGGAAAACGATTGTAGGTCTTTTTTTCGATATATCATAGAGTTCCCGGTCAAAGATGAAATTATTATGTGTATGTGTATATATGTTTAACAATGATAACAGGAACTCTTTGGTTTTACTTGATTAGGTACACAACTCTGCACTGACTTAGCAGAACATTATAGGCAAAAATGAAGCATTCGCTGATGGAGACAATACTCACATTCATTTCGGCAACAAAACTTAAACCTACAATTACAAGCTACCATGTCCAATGCCAACTCACTACGATATCCACGATTGCAACAAAGCTCTTCACAGGTTCCATGAGTGCCGCCACTTGTATCCTCATGATTCAATTCAGGAAATTGGTCAACTGTTGATCTAGTAATAGTATCATTCTTCTTTGAAGTCTCAGTTTTGATTTTGTTACATTATTATTGATAAGAATACATGGGCGACCTCTAGTTCCATCATGTTTGACAATCGGCAGGGATTCGCAATAGTCCGGCGACTTGTGTAGGAAAATTAATTCATTTGATCGTATACCTTCAGCGTTGGGTCTTGTATTGTCTAAGTCGATGATGTTGATTGACTTTTGATCAAATCGATGATTTTGACTTTTGTCATCCATTGTGCTCGGAATCTCATCGAGTGCAGGCGGACGAATTCGCGCTAAATGAAGGTCCGGCTTGTCGAACATTCCCAAATTTATAGACTCGACTTGAGTACTGTTGTTCAAAGTACATCGAAAGGAGACGATCAGATATGTCATTGGAAATTGGGTAATCGGTCCCAACAAGTTTTGAAATTGACACACACCTGAGACCCCATGACATCTGCACGCTGTCTGTGAGTCAACTCGCGCACAACCTGTAGTATAGTAAGTAAGGATTGATATTTGTGTTAATAATCTGATCGACTCTCAGTGGCGGCTATATTTGTCTGCGGATCTTACCTGACGACCAACGTGATTATTATGCAAATTTATGGCTGACTTTGTCCATTTGATTGTAGATAGATCTTTGTAGTCAGGATTCCAAGATGCTTGCCGACCGGTCCGCGCTTGTTGGATTTGTTCTCATCGTTCAGGATTCTATAAGCCTTGTTCAATGATTTTGTATCGTCTAAATCTAAGAATGTTTTGTAAAAGCATTGGCAAAAGCAACATTTGCCAGACAACCTGTGATATCAGTTGGATTAGACGAAAAAAGTTAGTCATCTCATGCAAGTTTTGTGACGAGAAAGTTAGAAAGATTTGATCTTACCTGACGCCTCGTTCCAGATCTTGATAATCTTAGAGGACCTCCATTATGTAACTTCCAAAGGTCAACTGGGCTCAGTGTTAGATTGTCCAATGAGGAATTGGTTATATCAGACTCAGTAATAAGTGTAGTGGATCCCTAACATTGTTATGATCTGCTTCCCGGTGCGTAACTCTGCATCTCTTTATAAGCCTGATTAGCTTGGCAGCCACAAGAATGATGATTATGGTCGTTGCATACTTTTATAGTCAAATACATCATTAGCTACGTGAGTATGGATCTGATCAGTGCTGCCTCCTTGGTTAGAGCTGGTAAAGGGTAAATAAGAGTGGAATATGGTTAGTATAAGGTTTAACCAACTTAAATTTGAGCACAATAAGATACCTACATATAGATTTAGACCTATCTAGGTAAGGTTTCTATATTGGAGCAGTTCCATCTGAGATTCTTCGTTATCCGTGCGCATTCTATTTTTGTTAAATTGATTAAGTTGGGTAAAACAATTTCTAGTATGTCCTGATGTCGTTGTAAATTTGATTTGATTTGTGTTCAAGATACTAGACAATAAAACGCATACGTATCCAGACTCATTCTTGGTATAATTTTCTCTTCTACAGCTGCCGGTATCTTGAGCTCTGTTTGTTGCTGATCGATAGATTTAGCCCATCTTTCATTGATAAAATTCGATGATAGTAGATTGTTTATAACATCGGTGTCTAATATAAAATCAATTAAAGATGCACGGTAGTTAGGCATTGCATGGGCAGGTAACTTTTCGCTGTTGTTGTTTGAGATCGAGTGTGAAGTTGTTCCCGCAATCACACATAAAATAACAAACATAATGTCAAATGAATTTTTTGATGAATAAAACATAATATGAATATGATGATGACTAATTCATGAGGCTGTGATGAAATCTAGTTAATGTTGTTAATGATGATGATTGTGGTGAAATGATTATGGTTTTCAATTAGTTCTGATGATGAGAATAATAGTATTAATGAGGTGGGATGATGATGATGAAGATAATAATTATGTAAGATGGATTAATAATAATGATGAAAATAATAGTAATGATGATAATAATGAAATAATAACTAAAAACAAATAAAAGATAATAATTTGATGTTTTAAAAGCGAGTGAAAAACTGCTTATTAGGGGCCAATGGGCTACTTGTGTTACCACCGGTGAGGTTTGCGTTATTAAAGTAGTCATCTTAATGGATTGTTGATACTGAATGGATTACTTGCAGCAGCATTAAATGAAATTGACTTAAGATGGCGGTTATTAGTTGATGATTCTTGCTCTTGTTGAGATTGTTGACTATTAGATGAAATTACGCGCACATAGCGACTCTCGATTGTTGGATTAATAGGCGTCGATAATTGTTGTTGCTGTTGCAGCCGCTGTTGATTATTAATTTGATTATTAGCAATTGATGATGATTGTAAAACATTGGATGTATTATTATTACAGCGCTTTATAAAACTCAGCTTGCTATCTTGTGCTTTCTTAAATTCACCAATAATATCGGCTGTTGGTGATGTTGATAAATTATTAATAGGATAATTAACAACGAGTTGATTTTCTTTTGTTAGCCTCATCTAATATAAAAATGATGATTTGGAGTTACTTGAAGTGGAGCCACAATTTGAATATAATGAGGCACTGGTTGCTGTCCTTGTGAATAAGCTAACGTTATCATCATCCTCTTCTTTCGTCTTCTGATCCAGGTTTAGGTGCTTTTGTATGTTTAACATATTTGTTCAATTGTTCAATCAACGAATCTAAATCTGGTTTCGTGAACATAAGATACATCTGGGCCCGAATGGGCACTTGCCAGTCAATTCAAAGTTTTTACAACTTTCTGTGCGATATTTAGGATGACGACGGGAGACTTGTCTGAGTTCATGTGCTCCATGGGCATAATGACATCTGTCGCCATACTTACAAACGCCCAATTCTATTAAATTGTTACACATTTCTGTCTTGAATCTTGACATTTTCTTAGTTATAAAAGGTTAGAATGATGATGAAGATGATGATGATATGGAATGTATTGTGAGATGATGATGATGATGAATGTGGTTTAGTGATGATGGTGATGGCTCGACAGATGCCCTTTCATGAGATGTTAAAATCGATTTAATACTCCATGGATTTAAATGGCGATAAAGACGAAGATGTTAATGATGATGATATGGTTGCTTGTGGTTGATGATGATATATATCGATGATATTGAGAATTTTAAAACGTTGATAATAATGAACATGAAATAAAACACCTTTTACCCATTGGCGTTAATGAATTGTAAGTTAAAGGAACAACAAATGACTAGGGACAAAGATTACGGCAGCGGTGGCGACTGATGAATTCTGATCTTGAGAGCGAATTGTTGTACCAAATTCGTTCTGCCGGGCTGAGAGAATTAGTGGCGCGCCTGAAATGTAACAAGTGCCGAGCAGAGCACGCTGTCCATAGGAGAGAACAAAACCGGCGAGAAGACATGAGAGGCAGCTGAATTTTCCTGTGCTCGGTATTGGGGAAGTCAGAGAAAGAGCCGAGTGGGTTGAGAATTGTGCGAATCTGTTTGTTGCGAACAGAAATGCAGGCGCGAATGAAACAATAGCGAACAAAACGATCTTTTGAATTCGTTGACGAGAGAGTCTCTCGGAGAGACCACAGGCTGTGGTCCACAGCGACGCCGAATGAACCAGCCACGGGGCGGAGGCAGGACCAAGATCGTAACGCGCCGCCGGCGACGGCGACGGCTGCGGTAGCGAATCGAATGAGTGAAGATTAACAGCGACGAACCACTGGCCATTCTGATGATGGCGAGAGGAGACGTGGACCAGGAGAGTGCGTGAGACAGAGGGAGATAGATAGATAGAGAGAGAGGCACAAACAGAGACAGACAAAGCCCGGGCACAATAAGCATCCGTCGCTTCAGACACACGAGAGAGATTAGACCACAGCGAATTGATTACGAAATTCGCCCGCATGATTTTTCGCCGATCTGAATAACGCCGACGACGCCATCTCTCGTCGAGTCAAGTTTATTATTTTTGATCAGGGACAGATTTCCATTTCAAAATGGCCGGTCTGGAGGGCCAGATTGTGTGGTGCGCTTGCGCGAGACTTCCAATACGAAAACCCATTGATCTGGTGCAGCAATGGCGCGCGGCATGCAAAGCCCCAGCGAGCAGCGTCGGCCGTGCTCGCACGATGGAGCTTCCTTTTCGCCATGCGAAAAGCATGCAATGCGTACAGTGTCCCAAAAGACTGTGTGCATTTTATCAAATTCAGTTCGGCATAAATCGGACAGAAGCTTTCACTTGAGATATGATTTCGTGTGTTTATTTTGCGACTGAGCTGAATATCGAGTGCAATATTAACGCCTAAAAAGTGAATGGAGCTTTTGAGACGCGCTCTGCATGTTTCGCCGCCGCCACCGGCTCGACGGCATTTCATTTGGCCGCTCCAACACATGCATCAACACCTATTCTAAAGGTTGGATGCTGGTTGTCCACTACAAATGACATATTAGGACATAACAATATTATCATTCATTTGATTTTGATATTATTCCGATCATCTTATATCAGAATATGTTATCTAGGACTAATCTGAGACACTATTATCAATGCTTGTGTTCAAACACACTAATTTCAAAATGGTAAGTCACTATCCAAGAAATGTCGATCCCGGAAATTCCAACATCGAATACTGGGACCATGATATGGACAATCCGGCTTGCATGCCCATCATCGAACCATTGTATTGTACTC